>SWDT01000022.1:0-360883 GCA_009193035.1 Halicephalobus mephisto | reverse complement strand
GGACATGTTCTCAGAAAATTACAGGAAATTCATATCGAGACAATTTCGTAAAATTTTTATTTTTGATTTTTATAAAAATATTTTTTTTAATTTTTGAATTCCCGCGTCAAATGATCGAAAATTTAAAAAATGGAAAATCTGGCAATTCACTGCTGAAATCAACTCGCTCTTTTTTTATTTTAGGACAGTTCTAAACATTCGCGTCGAGAAAGATTTTAAAAAATTTAATTTTAATTTTAATTTTTTCTGAAATTTTTGAATTTCCGCGCAAGGGCGAGTGGAAGTTAAAAAGTGGAAAATCTGGCAACTTTACAAAAGTGGACTCGCCCTGTCCTCACTCGCGTCTTTTACCTACTTTTTTCCGGAATTTTTAAAGTTTTTAAACAATATCTCGCTTGAAATTAAAGTTTTTCAAAAACAAAATACAGATTCTGAAAGCATATTTCAAGACCTACAAGGTGGTATATAAGATATTTTAAAAGATATTTAAAAAAATTAAGTTTTTAAAGCTTAAAGTTTCCCGAAATGTTCTAAGCCAATTACTGTGAAAATACTTTTCGGAATTTGACTAATTTCCATTATTCGTTGATTGGGAAATACTCGACCTAACGAGCCAGCTGACAGGAAGCCCGCGCAGGAACTCGGATTAACGAAATCCAGGCCGGAAACGGATCGCGTTACGACTAAATTTGACTCAAGAGCCGATTAACGTCTTTATTCAAATTTTATCCATGACCTTGATTGAAATTTTTTATTGAATAAAAAATTTAGTGAAAAATAACATTTTTTGGTTCTTAAATGAAAAAAACCATTTTGGGTCTTCTCAAGACTCGGAAAGGAAAAACAAACCCCGATTGATTCAATTTTTTAAGTGAAATCAGGGCCCGTTCGATCAGAACAACCCGAGCGTGAAAGGGGAAATGGAAAAACGGGCTTTTGACCTTTGCAACATGCACTTCAAAATTCAAGGTGTCCAGATTTCGTCTTGAGAGCTTAAGAAACAACAAAATAAGAATTTTCATAGTCGGACCTAAGAAAAAATGATGAAATTTTCGTAGTGAGATTTGGTAGAAAAAAGTGATAAAAATTTTCGTGGTGAGATTTGGTAGAAAAAAAATGATAAAAATTTTCGTGGTGGGACCTAAGAAAAAATGAAAATTTTCGTAGTGAGATTTGGTAGAAAAAAATGATGAAATTTTCGCGGTGGGATCTGGTGAAGAAAATGAAAATTTTCGTGGTGAGACAACTGTCGAAAATGTCACACTATTGAAGTTTTGAAAAATAAATTATTTTTTACAAAATGATTTCGAGACGAATTTCTTTAAAATTTTAAAAATTTGTAGAATTTTTGTTTCTGAATAGCTCCAGAACATTTTATTGGATTTCAGAAGGTTTCAGAATCTTGCATAATAGTTTGAAAATTTTCGGAATTTTTTACTAGATTCCAGAAAATTTCAGAATTTTTCACGATATTTTGGAAGATTTTAGAAAATTTCGGAATCTTGTATAATATTCTGGAAAATTTCAGAATTTTCTACCAGATTCCAGAAAATTTCAGAATTTTCCACGATATTCTGGAAAATTTCAGAATTTTCCATATTTTGGAAAATTTTAGAAAGTTTCGGAATCTTGTATAATATTCTGGAAAATTTCAGAATTTTCTACCAGATTCCATAAAATTTCAGAATTGTTCACTAAATTTCAGAAAAGTTGGGAATTTTCTATGAAATTTTAAGATTCCAGAATCTTCCACGATATTCTGAACAACTTAGAAATTTTTTTGGATTCTGGAAACTTCGGCGAAATTTTAGTTTAAAAAAGAAATTCACTTCGGAATTGCAATTAGTACTTTTCCTAGTCAGCAACAATCGTTCTGGGACCTATTTATCTTTGAAAAATAAGTTTCCTTAGGGAGCAAAACCAAAACATAATTATACCATTATAAAAGTGGAAAAATGTGTACGGCGAAATCCTCAAAAAATGTTCTCTACGTGAATTTTTGAACTTTTCCAATTCAGATTCAAAACTACAATTAAGTGGTTACGTAGTTCTGGAATGTCTCAAAACTACAGTACTATAAAAAGTAAAAGTATTTTCAGTGAAATTTCGAAAACGGTCTCAACAAGAAATTTTAAAATTTTCCAGTTGAGACCAAAAATAGTCGAATTTTGCATTTATGTGATTCTGGAATGTCCCAAAATTACAGTACTATAAAAAGTAAAAATATTTTCAGTGAAATTCCGAAAACGGTCTCAACAAGAAATTTCGAAACTTTCCAGTTGAGACCAAAAACTGAAATTTTGCATTTATGTGGTTCTAGAATGTCTCAAAATTACAATACTATAAAAAGTAAAACTATTTTCAGAAAAATTTCAAAACTTTCCAGTTGAGACCAAAAACTGTGAAATTTTATATTTTCAGAACCTCCTCAAAGAACCCAGAACATTCTGGAAAATTCTAGAACCTTAAATGATGTTCTGTAACCTAATCCAATTACCGTAACTCAGAAACTTCCTCAAAAACGAGCTTGGTTTTTTATTTACAAAAAATTTTAAAACAATATAGCAGGATAACTTGTAACAAAAATTCAAAAATATTCGTCATTGAAAGTTGAAAATCATGTTCATTTTCATAATCCCAAAAGCGGTCAGATTTTTCATTTTTTTGGACAAAATGACAGTTGTAAATTTGTTCAAAAAATTGGAATTTCCAGTCTAGAGATTTATAAAAAAGTCAACATCAAAATCAAAGTTAAATCTGCACTTTGCTTGCAAAATTATGACAGATTTATCGATATTTTTGTTTAAATTTAATAAAATTAAGAAATTACAATAAAATCAGCACTTTGCTCGCAGAATTCTGGCAGATCCATCGATATTTTTATATTTGAATTTCCACAAATTATGAAATAGAAGTTAAATCAGCACTTTGCCTGCAGAATTATGACAGATCAATCGGTATTTTTATATTTAAATTTAATAAAATTACGAAATAGAAGTTAAATCTGCACTTTGCCTGCAGAATTATGACAGATCAATCCGTATTTTTGTTTAAATTTAATAAAATTACGAAATCAAAGTTAAATCTGCACTTTGCCTGCAGAATTCTGGCAGATCGGTTGAAATTTTTTTATTTAAATTTATGAAAGTTATAAAATTACAATGAAATCTGCACTTTGCCTGCAATATGTGAGCAATTCCGCCTGTTTAATTCTTATGAACAAATTAAATTTAAATTTGATCTCAATCTTTTTATAGACCCCTACATAGGAATGACAAAGAAGCAATTAAACCAAGGATGTACGACATTCCCTGTGGCATTTATTCTTCTAGGATATTCCTTCCTTTTTGACACTTATTTTACAATTTCTGTTCTCTAATTCGTAATTGTTTTATTTTTCTTAAGACATTCATTTAGTCCACGAATTAGTTTAGTATATTTATAAAAAAATAAAAAATTTTAAATTTTAAAAAAATAAAATTTAAAAAATAAAAAGTTTTAAATTAGAAAAAAAATAAAAAGTTTTAAATTAGAAAAAAAAAATAAAATTTTAAGTTTTAAAAAAATAAAATTTAAAAAATAAAAATTCTTAAATTTAAAAAAAATTATTTTATATTAAAAAATGCGAAAATTATTTTTGTCCTGTGGTATTTCTTTCCTAATTTCGTAATTGTTTTATTTTTTATTTTTTTAGATCGATTTTTTTGGTTCTTAGATTAGCTCAGAATGTTTATCAAAAAACTAACAAAACTGGTCTAAAAAAGTAAAAAATGAATCGTAAACGGTTGTTTCCGTATGGCAGTTTCTATCGATTTCCTAGCATTGATTTTTTGTTTTTTTAGACGGATTTTTTTTGAATCTAATCCTGAAGTGTCAATCGAATGACCAACGTTGATCTAAAAAGAAAAATCCCGGAATTAACGAAAGTAAAGGGAGAAATGCCCCACAGGAAACAAAATCCAAAAAAAAACAATTATCGTTTAGTCCATTTTTGTCTTCTTAGATCAGTTCTTGTGGTTACTAAGATGACCTATCAGGTACTCAAAGACCGAATCTGGAAATAAAAAAATTAAAAAGTTGAAAATCAGAGAAAATCAAAAAACGGGTAATTGCCGCAGGGAGCAAAGTCACAAAGGATCAACTATTTCATAATCCATTTTTATTTTCTTATATCAGTTCTTGTGGTTACTAACATGACCTATCAGGTACTCAAAGGCCGAATCTGGAAATAAAAAAATGAAAAACAGGGGCAATTGCCTTAGGGGAGCAAAAGCCCCAGGGAAGTAGGTCTTTCATAATCCATCTTTGTCCTTTTAGACCGGCTTTTTGGTCCTCAAATAACCTACCAAGTACCCATGTACCCAATTTAAGAGCTTTCCAAATCACTAGGAATCAAAAAAAAGCCTCAATTCCCCAGGGGAGGAATCGTACAACTCTCCAAAAATGTCAAGAAGTAATCAAATGGAAATTGGTTATGGCGATTAGAGAAAGGCCCGGAATGACTTTTAAGGCCAGTCACTCCCTCGTCGGCAGAAATAAAGGGTCATAACTGAGGTGAATCATTTTTTTTCATGCTTTTTCTTTTCGAAAAAAACATTTCTGAACACAAATCGATAATTATTTAATAAATAAGAAAACGGAGTTTTTATAAAAATAGCTTTAATGTGTTAAATTGATTGAAATTATATTATTGGAAAAATTTAAATCGAAAATTATAAATTTGAAAATTCATAAAAATTTAAAATTTTAATTTAAAAGTTCATATATGAAAATTTATTTTTTAGGATCTTCTAATACTATTTTATATAAAACTTACGAAATAAATTTAATATCAATTTTACCTTAAAAAATTGAAATTAAGAACTATAAAGTTAAAAATTTATAAAAAATCGAAAATTTCATATATGAAATTTTAGTTTTTAGAATCTTCTAGTATTATTTTATATAGAATTTACAAAATAAATTTAATATCAATTTCTTTTTATTAATTTTAATCAAAAATTATAAATTTAAAAATTTATAAAAATCTTCGAAAATTTAATTTTAAAATTCATATATGAAATTTAATTTTTTAGAATCTTACATGTTTTAAAATTTTGTTTTAAAGATTTATGAAGTAAATTCAGTATCAGAGTTCTGAAAGCTCTTAATCGAGTACCTATTACTATATTTCAAAACTGAATTCACAAAAAAAATCAATTAAAAGAAAATTGTAAATACAAATTTGAACAAAAAAATATTAAAATAATAAATGAATTTCCAGGTGAAAATTAAAAGAAAAATAAAATTATAAAAAATTTCTAAAAGTTTTAATTTTACATAAAAAATTTTAAAAAACAGAATTTTTTTATAAAAATTCAAATAAAAACAAAATTTTATATAAAATTTCGAAAATAATTAAATTTTATATAAAAATTGGATAACAATTAAATTTCGTATAAAAAATAAAAGTAAAATTTTATATAAAATTAAAAAAACAAAGTTTTATATAAAAATTAAAAAAAACAAAATTTTATATAAAATTTCGAAAATAATTAAATTTTATATAAAAATTGGATAACAATTAAATTTCGTATAGAAAATAAAAATAAAAGTTTATATAAAATTTTAAAAAAACCAGTTTTATATGAAAATTTTTTAAAATAATATTTTATATAAAAATTTCGAAAATAATTAAATTTCGTATAGAAAATAAAAATAAAATTTTATATAAAATTAAATAAAAACAAAGTTGTATATAAAAATTTTAAAAAAACCAGTTTTATATAAAAATTTTTAAAAATAATATTTTATATGAAAATTTCGAAAATAATTAAATTTCGTATAGAAAATAAAAATAAAATTTTATATAAAATTTTGAAAACAAAGTTGTATATAAAAATTTTTAAAAAAAACCAGTTTTATATGAAAGTTTTTAAAAATAATATTTTATATGAAAATTTCGAAAATAATTAAATTTCGTATAGAAAATTAAATAAAGAAGATACCGTAAAGCGGGAATAAAAATAAAAAGAGAAATTCAATCTGCGAGTCACGCAAACAAAAGCGAAAAGCATTAGGAGTAATTAGCAAAAGTTGAAAGTGCCAAAGTCGGCAGTTTTCCGTCAAATTTCAAATTATCTAAAAGCGGAAAAAGCAAACAATGCCGGAGGTAGGGAATTCAAAAAAGACCGAAAGTCCTATTTTAAATTCCGAAATAAAATTTTGGATAGTGATTTCGAAATGGAAACGAGAGTCAGAATAGTGTACAATTTTTTTTCGAACAAAAACTTGAATCAGATTGTTTTGGGAAATTTAACATTTCATTTTTCGTAATTTTTATTATTATGAGAAAATCATTTTTATAAAAATTAAAAAAAAATAAATTTTCTTTTTAAAAATAAAAATTAAATTTTTGTAAAATTTTCTCAAAGAAATTTTTTAAAGATTTTTAAATTTAAAAAATAAATTTTCTTTATAAAAATTTTTAAATTTAAAAAAGTTTTTTTTACAAAAATTAAAAAACTGTTTACAGAATTTTTTGAATTCTTAAAAAATTTTTGATTTTTGTATTTTTTGGGAACTTTACCAAAGAATGGGTTTTTTAAAATAAATATCGATAATCTTGTGATTTGATCGAAAAAAGCTTTCGATCGCGTGCCGATACGAAAACAAGGAAAATTGAAAGCACTTTGAAACACTGGTCTCTCTCAATGGACAATGGCTTTCTCAAAGGTTGTACAACAGTTCCTCCCCTGGGGGATTGAGGCCTTTTTTTTGATTCCTAGTGATTTGGAAAGCTCTTAAATTGGGTACATGGGTACTTGGTAGGTCATTTGAGGACCAAAAAGCCGGTCCAAAAGGACAAAGATGGATTATGAAAGACCTACTTCCCTGGGGCTTTTGCTCCCCTAAGGCAATTGCCCATGTTCTTTATTTTTTTATTTCCAGATTCGGTCTTTGAGTACCTGATAGGTCATGTTAGTAACCACAAGAACTGATCTAAGAAGACAAAAATGAATTATGAAATAGTTGATCCTTTGTGACTTTGCTCCCTGCGGCAATTGCCCCTGTTTTTTGATTTTCTCTGATTTTCAACTTTTTAATTTTTTTATTTCCAGATTCGGCCTTTGAGTACCTGATAGGTCATCTTAATAACCACAAGAACTGATCTAAGAAGATAAAAATAAATCGTGCTGATTTTGAAGTTTTTTTAGATCGATCTTGATTGATATATTAAGACAATTTATATATCAAAAAGACTGATCTAAAAATGAAAAAATAAGATTAATATTACAAAATCGAGAGAAACTACCGTAGGAGCTCACTGTTGCACGACCCATTGGTTACCCTCCAGACCAGTCCTGTCGGTCCCTTGACGAACACATTAGTTAAGGTAATTTCGAAACCAAATAAAGTCTAAAAGGCAAAAAACGAGACTATTGCGGAATTGGAAGAACGTTATTGAGGAAGATATGCACAAGAGGTTGAAAATCAAAAAAATATTACAAAAATCAAAATTCTCTAGGGGAAGGAACATTATAGTGCAAAAAATACCACAAGAGACAAAATGCCACAGGGGATGGAATGCCGTAAGAAAGAAATATCATAGAAAACGAAATAGTACAGGGAAAGAAATGCCTTAGGGGAGGAAATGTCTTAAGAAGGAAATGCCTTGGGGGATGAACTGCCACAGGCGATGGAATGCCACAGAGGAGGAAATGCCTTGGGGAGAAAGTACCTTAAGGATGAAATGCCCTAAGGAATGAAATATCGTAGGGAGAAAATATCTTAAGGATGAAATGCCTTAGGGGATGAACTGCCTTGGGGAGGAAATGCCTTAGGGGATGAAATGCCTTAGGGGATGAACTGCCTTGGGGAGGAAATGTCGCCGGAGAAAAATGTCATAGAATTTTCTCAGACTGCTGCTGTCTTCGAGTGACCAGGTTCCTTTCCCAACTGGAGACAATGGAATTCGGAAAATGCCGACAGATCTGAATCGCAGCATGGGCAAATTTAATTTTTTTGATGGCACTAATCTGATGGAAAAACCGGAACCAATTAAAATTCAAATTTAAAATCATTTTTTTTTTTTGAAAAAATTTTTTTATTTCAGATTTTTAAATTTCCACTGAATTCTGGAGGACTTCAGAAATGTTTATGAAATTTTCGAAAATTTCAAATTTCTATGGATTTCAAAAAAATAAAAATATTCAGAAAGTTCTGTGAAATTTTGAAAATTTCGAAATATGTAACTTATTCAAAAAATTTTAAAATTATATAACTTTTTTGGAAAATTAAAAATTATATAATTTATTCGAAAAAATTAAAATACCGTATTTATTCTAATTGAAGCGCATGCGCCACAATTTTTCAATCGATCTATTAGGTGCGCCACTATTAGAGACTGCGCCACAAATAGAGACTGCGCCATTATTTTTCGATCAATTTAAACTTTAACAAAACGTGATAAAAGATGTTGGATCTGTGCTGCTCGAGTTCTTATGGGGGTCATCTTTATCTCGCACAAAGAATCGAGTAAGACCATGTCATAATACTACAACACACAACACAAACTGGTCAACCCCTTACAGATTCGAATTTCACTCAACTGGGCATTATTAATCTTTGCCGGCCTTTCTATCTCTTACCCTTAGGCCTCACAAAAAGGAAATTAACAAAACTTAATAGATTCGTCGCTGTCATAATCATTCTCTTCTTCTTCTTGAATCTCAATTAGTTGAAGTTGGACGACCATAGCATCAGCTCGCGCTTGCTTCAAGAGATTACAGCCAGTTGGAATTGATCCATTAGGCTAAAGCAATGAATTTTGTCATCTTCACTGCCGTCCAGAGCGGTTGTTAGACCACAGCCTTTGAATGAATTATTATTAGTCTTTGGGATTAGTTTCCAAGCATCAACGATCCACTGCAGATATATATGCATCGACGGAGCTCGAATATTCTCGGATTTCGTGTACAACTTCTCGCCATGAACCATCCAGTTTCGTAAAATTCCCTAATTCTCGACTTAAACGGAGCATTCCAATAGACGTCTGCGGCCTAAACGTTGAAAAGGTTAATTAATGAATTATAAAGAATTTCAAACCTGAACGAACTTTGTGCACCCTCCTGGGATAACAACAGTGTCAACTTGGAGTTCTTTAAGCTTTTTTTTCGTGGCTTGACTTATGTGGCAACGATATGAATCCCACGCTAACATTCGCCTTCCGAAAAAAGAAGGACAATTGTTGTCTGTAAGTACTCCGAAGTGGATGTGTCATTAAAAAACGTCTGTCCACTCCCCAAAGCTGAAGTTTGTTCTTGAACTTGGCACTGATCTCTTTGTCAGGACGAACTCGGCAGTAACACAAATGGGCGACACTTGTATCCATCGGAACGAGCTGTCAGCATCACCGTAATGTGAAGTTTGTCGTGTCCAGTTGACCGAACTGGGATTTCTCTGGCACCCCGTTTCTCGACGGTTAGATTGTTGGAAAAGTCAATATAGACAGCAGTCTCATCTGCAGCATAGATATGCTGGTATTTGTAGTTCTGCCGCTTTTTCTCGATAAAGAGAATGTAGTCAATATCTTCCCTTTGTATTCGTCTGGTTCTTTCTGACAAACAGTAGTTGGACGACGTAAACTGAGGTTGTGGCGAAACAGAAACTTCTGTAACCAGCCGTTGCTCGCCTAAATCAAAATTTAACTGATATTTTACTCGTTATATATACTTTGAAGGTTTTATCGGTCGAGAGATTGGCTTGTTTCTGGATCAATTTGCGACTCACGCGAAGTTTCTGACGACGTTGTTCGACAATCCAGGACATCAGTTTCACGTCAAAATCCTCATTTATTAGGGAACGGCCAGCACCTGAGAGTCTTTATCGTTGTTTGAACTGTTTGAAGATCTAAAGTTTAACAAATAGTAAATGAGTTGAACGAACACTTACATCTGGCTTTCGATTTTCGCTTTCTGTTCCCTCCACTTCTGAATTTGTCGCCGATGCACCTTGAAGTCTCTTGAAGCTTTAGAGTTGGTATATCGTTCCGCATGATTAATGGCCTTCAGTTTGAAACGCAAATCAAAGTTCTTTCTCCTACTGGATGAAACTCCCTGATCGGAAGTAGAATGTGACATTGAAGGAAATCTATGGACGCAATAAAGCAGACCTAATAAGAAACTAAAAAGAGACTAGGATGCATGGCTTGCAGGACAGTTGGTTTGGTAGTAGGAAGCGTAAGTCCTATCGCGAAAACGTGAGATTATGCCAGACATCCTCATAATTACCTTTGGATTTCTGGGAATTTTGTGTCAAGCTAGCTATGATTCTTATAAGGAACGGACAGGTTGTTATTTCTTTACAAGATTGCCCACTCAATGTTATCTCAATTTGAACCCAGAGATGTGACTGTACCACTATTAGACATGCGCCACTATTGGAGACTGGCGCACTATATTTTCGCATTGGTGTGTTAGGGTGCGCCACTATTGGGGGTGCGCCTCAAATAGAGAGGCGCTTCAATTAGAATAAATACGGTATGTAACTTATTAGAAAAGTTTCGAAATTATGACATTTTTTGGAAAATTAAAAATTATATGATTTATTTGAAAAAATTAAAAATTATATGATTTTTTTTGGAAAATTAAAATTTTATAACTTATTCGAAAAAATTAAAAATTATATAATTTATTCGAAAAAATTAGAATTATATATAAATCATTTCAAAAAATTTAAAATATGTAACTTATTAGAAAAGTTGTGAAATTATGACTTTTTTGGAAAAAAATTATCCAGAATAAGTGGATTTTTCTTGAGACAATTTTAGTCAAAATCGAAAACTTTAATGAATTCGACCTTGAAATTTGTTTTGTTTATTTTTTTCGAATTTGACAATTGAATTACGAAAAATTGAAAGAAACATTTTCAAATTTTTATTATTTTTATTATTTTCAAATTTTTATTATTTTTATTATTTTTATTATTTTCAAATTTTTATTATTTTTAAATTTTTATTATTTTTAAATTTTTATTATTTTTAAATTTTTATTATTTTTATTATTTTTAAATTTTTAAATTTTTATTTTTTTTATTATTTTTATTAAAATATGTAATTTTAAAATATTTTTCAATGGGGTTGGGACACAGGAAAATTTTGAAATTTTCGAATTTTTTAATTGAAAAAAATTTAGTTTTTTCATTTTTTAAATTTTTTTTGAAATTTCGAAATAAGACAAATAGGTCAGAACGACATTTTTAATTCATGTTTTAAATTTTAAAAAATTCAAGATTTTAAAAAAATTAAAATTTAAAATTTAATTCAGAAAATCCTCCAAGGATCTTCCTCTGAAGTTATTTTGGATTTTCTGGGATTTTTATATTTAAATTTAATAAAATTACGAAATTACAATAAAATCTGCACTTTGCTCGCAGAATTCTGGCAGATCAATTGGTATTTTTATATTTAAATTTAATGAAATTAAGAAATAAAAGTTAAATCTGCACTTTGCCTGCAGAATTATGACAGATCAATCGGTATTTTTATATTTAAATTTAATAAAATTACGAAATAGAAGTTAAACCTGCACTTTGCTCGCAGAATTCTGGCAGATCAATCGATATTTTTATATTTAAATTTAATAAAATTACGAAATAGAAGTTAAATCTGCACTTTGCTCGCAGAATTCTGGCAGATCAATCGGTATTTTTATATTTAAATTTAATAAAATTACGAAATAAAAGTTAAATCTGCACTTTGCCTGCAATATGTGAGCAATTCCGCTTATTTAATTCTCATGAAAAAATTAAATTTAAATTTGATCTCGATCTTTTTATAGATCTCGACATTGGTGGATAGATTTTGCTGAAGTTAATCGTCGTCAATGCAGATCCTCGAGATCGAAGAGGATAAATGACATTAATCCCAGGATTCTGAAAACATTCATTGCAAGACATGGTTGAATTTCCGTCGTCAATCATCTTAGATTAAGCCCCAGAATTTTGGAAACTTGTTTTCAGAATTGTAAAAAAACTTTGAAATTTGGACTTTGAAGTGATCCTAACGTCCTAAAATAAAATTTTAAATTTAAATAAAAATTCAAAAAAATTTAAATTTAAATAAAAATTTCCAAATTATTTAAAATTAAATAGCTTTAAAAAAATTTAAATTTTTAAATATTTTAGAAACTTCATCATTATTTTTAAAATATTTTTAATTTTTTAATAAAATATTTTTGATTTTTTGAAATTTTTTTGATTTTTTAAACTTTTTTAATGAAATTTTTTTTATTTTTTGAAATTTTTTAATGAAATTTTTTTATTTTCTGAAATTTTTAAAATTAACTTTTGTGAATTTTTAAGATTTTTCGGTTTTTATCACACTTTTGATCAGCCATTTGAATTTTGTGAAGTGATTCATCCATATTGTACGTGTTGCTTGATCGTAAAAGTCGTTTCTGTCCATTAACTTTAGAATCAAATTTGGCAAAGAAACTCCTACGTTTTCTAGTTCGATTTTTGGTCATCTTTGAAAAAATACTGGATAGAAGAGGAAAACCAGAATCAGAAGGGGATTAGGATGGGCGTACTTAATTCTGGGCAATGTTATTCAAAAATCAGAAAGGTGACGACCTGGGGATCGATCGAAGGCCGCCTCGTTGTCGAATTTCAAACGGTTGACTGATAATCGATCTAATTTTTTCTTTTTTAAAATCAATAAAAATGTTATTTTTAGATATTAAATGATTCTGCAGATTACTGTATAATTAATATCAATAAAAATGGACATTCATCAACCAGTAAGTTTGATTTTTTAAAATAACAAACAAAAATTTTAATTTCGAACATATGTTAATCCAAAAATCGGAGATATTTAAAGTCGAAAATGGAACAAATTCGAATCCAAAAATTGGAGATATGTGAATTTGAAAGTTGAAGATATTTGAATCCAAAAACCGGAGATATTTAAAGTCGAAAGTTGATCTAATTTAACTTTGGAAATCAAACTAATTCTAATCCAAAAGTCGAACAGATTCAAATCCAAAAATCCAACTAATTCAATTTTAGAAATTGAACAGATTCGAATAAAAAAATTTATCTAATTTAACTTCGGAAATCGAACCAATTCGAATAAAAAAATTTACACAATTCTAATCCAAAAGTTGAACAAATTCGAATTCGAAAATCGAACAAATTCGGATCCAAAAATTTACATAATTTAATTTCAAAAATCGAAAAAATTCGAATAAAAAAATTTACATAATTCAACTTCAGAAATCGAAAAAATTCGAATAAAAAAATTTACATAATTCAATTTCAAAAATCGAAAAAATTCGAAAATTCCAAAAAATTGACTCTTTTGGTTGAGGACAAAGATCTATTTCGAATTTCTGAACCTAATTTTGAATTATATTTTAACTAATTTGAAAACCGAAAAATTGGAATAGAAATGTTAATTTCGAAAATCGAAATAATTCTAAGCCGGAAAATCAACAGCTTTTTCGAGGACCTCAACCGCGACCGCGGAATGACGTTCGGTAAATGAATAAATAGATCCATCTACGATTTTGCGCCCCATTGTCTTTTTTGGAAAGAAGCATTTGTACGTTTAATCCCCCCTGGCGATTTGGCTACAATTTAAAAATTCAGTTTTGAACGTCAGAGGTTTTTAAAGATTGATCTCGTTTGAGTGATCGGTTTGTTTTTTCCTATTTTATTAGTATTTTTAGAACTCTTCAGAATCTATTGGAAACCTTTTGAAAATTTGAGAATTTTATAGAGATCTTTAAAATTGTCGAAAATCCTTAGAAAATTTTAGAACTCTTCAAAATCCATTGGGAAACTTCTGAAATTTTCTAAAAATTTTATCGAAACTTCTGACTTCTTTTAATTTATGTAGAAAATTTTAGAACTCTTCAAAATCCATTGGAAAACTTCTGAAATTTAAGAATTTTATAGAGATCTTTAAAATTGTCGAAAATCCTTAGAAAATTTTAGAACTCTTCAGAATCCATTGGAAAACTTCTGAAATTTTCTAAAAATCTTATCAAAACTTCTGAAATCTCTTTAAAACTTTCAGAAATTTCTCAGAATCTTCTGAAATCTCTTGAAACTTTCTTAGAAATTTCCAGAATCCAATAAAACTTTTAAATTGATCTGAAATCAAGTTCCTAAAAATTCTGTAAATTCGTGTTAAGACAATTTCGAAGGAACATTTATTTGTCAGTTTTTCGACAGAATGAATTTGCGTCATCTGATTCTAATTTCTTTGTCTTTTGGCCAAAGAGTGATAACAATTTTAAAAAAATAAAATTTTTCTTTAAATGGAACTTTAAATTAAAATAAAAAATTTCAAAATTAAGACATTTTTGAATTTATTTTATGAAAAAATTTATTATATTTTTCAAATTTGTTTCGTCCGCGAACGTGTTCTTAAATTTGACAAATGGGTACTTGATCCGAAGTCCTTAGAACGCAACTTCCGATTATAGTCGTTCACGTCCGTGATTGTCCCGTGCAAAGACACACTCGTAATTTATAGTTACTCTATACACACAAAAAGGTACATGGTATATAATGTAAGGATCATTAAGCTGATTCTGATTATCAGATACGTTATATTCAATGTATCGATATATTAAATATAATATCAATGTACTGAATATAAAGTATCAGATATATTAGAGCTGTTTTAATGTATCCTTTTTTGTATGTGGTATCGATACATTGAAACAACTCTGATGTATCGGACACGTTATATTGAATATATCGATATATTAAATATAATATCAATGTATTGAATATAACGTATCAGATACATCAGAGTCGTTTCAATATATCCTCTTTGTATGTATGGTATCGATACATTGAAACAACTCTGATTATCAGATACGTTATATTGAATATATCGATATATTAAATATAATATCAATGTATTGAATGTAAGGTATCAGATACATCAGAGTCGTTTCAATATATCCTTTTCGTATGTAGTATCGATACATTGAAACAACTCTGATTATCAGATACGTTATATTAAATATATCGATATATTAAATATAATATCAATGTATTGTATTCAATGTGCCGACACATTAAGTATAATATCGATGTATTATATTCCATATATCAGCTTGTTAAATTAACATATCTGATACACTAGAGCCGTTTTAATGTATCCTTTTTCGTGTGTAGGTACAGTTAAATACAGCTAATCTAAGGTATTTAAACCCAGTAGAAGCAATCCTAAGTTAATTACTTTGTGTTCAAATTTTGTGCTTCTACGTTTTCTATTTTCCCTGTCTGAGTCGTCCAAAGTCTCAGTTAAAACAAACCCAAGACGTGAACAGTAAAAATTAATTATTTTAAACGAAACAATAGTAAAAAATTAAAACAGAAAACTACAAAAAATATAATTTCTGTTTGTAAACCTGTTTAAAAATTAAAATTAATTTACAAATATTTGTGATTTAAAACCTTTTTTATGACAAAATTGGTACTAAATTTGTAAATTCTATGTAAAACAGTATTAGAAGATCCTAAAAACTAAAATTTCATATATGAACTTTTAATTTTAAATTTTTATGAATTTTTAACTTTATAATTTTCGATTTAAATTTTTTATAATATAATCCCGATTAATTTAACTTTCAAAGTACATTGTTATTAAAAATTTCGGAAAAATTGTTATTTTTAAAAATGAATAATTCGTTTTTTTCGAAAATGTTTTTTCTGAAAATGCCAAAGGATCATGAATTTTCCAAAAAAATCCATAAACCCCCAATGTTCACTAAATGTTGATTTCTCGAAAATTAGCACGACGACCCTTTTTGATTTTTGATAAGTAAGTCATCGGCCGTCGAACTTCCAACGATCGTTTTTCGTTTCCTCTGATAAGCCCCAAAAATCGGCCTTTTCGTGTTCTTTGTTGTCTTTTTAGATTTATTCGGCTTGATTGTCTTTTAATTTTCGGTCATATATCAAAATTTATTTCTTCTGTGGAGGTGAATAGACAAAAGCAAATTTTTATTACTCAAAAACTCATCTAGGATGATCTCGGAAAATTTTTCCTTTCAGAACTCATTTGGAAGAATTTCGAAATTTTTTATTTTAGTACTTTTTAACTTTTTAATACTTTTTAGAACCAGAAAAAATAAAATTACATTGTTTTTTAAAAATAAATTTAAATAAATTAGTTTAAAAAATAAATTCAGAAAATTCGTCCAAATGGGTCCCGAATGGAAAATTTTATTTTTTTTAAATGATCTAAAATTGATATCTTCATTTATTAAAAATTTTTATTACTCAAAAACTCATCTAGGATGATCTCGGAAAAATTTTTCCTTTCAGAACCCATTTGGAAGAATTTCGAAATTTTTTATTTTAATACTTTTTAACTTTTTAATACTTTTTAGAACCAGAAAAAATAAAATTACATTGTTTTTTAAAAATAAATTTAAATAAATTCAGAAAATTCGTCCAAATGGGTCTCGAACGGAAGATTTTATTTTTTTTAAATAATCTAAAATTGATATCTTCATTTATTAAAAATTTTTATTACTGAAAAACTCATCTAGGATGATCTCGGAAAAATTTTTCCTTTCAGAACCCATTTGGAAGAATTTCGAAATTTTTTATTTTAATAATTTTTAACTTTTTAATACTTTTTAGAATCAGAAAAAATAGAACTACATAATTTTTTAAAAATAAATTTAAATAAATTCAGAAAATTTGTCCAAATGGGTCCCGGACGGAAAATTTTATTTTTTTTTAAATGATCTAAAATTGATATTTCTTCATTAATATATGAAATAATATCAGATAAAAATTAAAAATTATTTGAAAGAAAAATTTTTCACTTTTTTATTCTTTTTAAAATTTTAAACTTTTTTAAATACTTTTATTTTTTGACTTTTTAAAATTTAAATTTTTTCTATTTTTTTAATTTTTTACATTGAAAATTTTAAATTTTTTTAATAGTTTTATTTTTTGAGTTTTTAAAATTTAAATATTTTCTATTTTTTTATTTTTAAAAATTTTTCTAATAGTTTTATTTTTTGAGTTTTTAAAATTAAAAATTTTTTTATTTTTTTATAAAATAAATTTGAATAATTTTTCAGAAGGTAATCCGACGATTGACGATGGATACTGTAATTCTGCAACTATTTCTGGCATTTGGGATGTTTTTTACGACGGCAATATCAGGATTAATCCCGATAAAACTTGTAAAATTGATCAACAAAAATAGCGAAGAATCAAAAAAAGCTTCTTGGATAATGACCCTTCTTTCCTGTTTCGGTGGTGGTGTGTTTATTGCTACATGTTTTTTGGATATTTTTCCGCATGTTGCTGAAAATTTTGAAGAATTAAAAGAAAAAACAAAATGGAATACGACATTTCCTGTTCCGCAATTTTGCGCATGTTTGGGATTTTTTTTGGTTTATTTTTTGGAAGAAATTTCTTTGAAAATTTTCGCTAGTGATCATCACGGTCATTTCCACGGACCAGAATCTGGAGACGCCAGAGGCAGAACGGCTTCTGTAACTGATGCAACTACAGGATTCGTCAACGGACTACCGAGGGGATCTGTAGACGAGTACGGTAGCGAAAAGTACATCGCCGCAAAGACCCATGAGTAAGTTTTTTATTTAAAAATAATTTTTTTTATTTAAAAATAACTTTTTTTTATTTAAAAATAATTTTTTTTATTTAAGAATTTTTTATTTATTTAAGAATTCTTTTAAAGATAATTTTTTAATTTAAAAATAATTTTTTTATTTAAAAATAATTTCTCTTATTTAAAAATAACTTTTCTTATTTAAAAATTATATTTAAAAGTTTAAAAAATTTTGAAATTTAAATTTCAGTTTTAATTTTCGAGAAAACGTTGAAATTTCGATTTCTAGGGTATTAAATTTCTAATTTTCTAAATTTAAATAATTTTTAGAATCGTTATCGACGAATCAGTCCGATATGTCACGAGTGAGGAACACTCTCAAGGCGTCCTGAAATCCATCACCTTCGCCATCGCCATGTCCCTCCATTCCGTGCTCGAGGGTTTTGCCCTAGGGGTTCAAAACGACTCAACAGGGATCCTTACTCTCTTCCTTTCCCTCATCATCCACAAAGGGATTGAAGCTTTTTCTGTCGGACTCCAAATAACCCGAGCAAATTCAAAAAGAACTTGCATGGTAATTTCCACCATTCTCGTTTACGCTCTGATGACTCCAATAGGGTCCATGTTAGGGGTTGCTCTTTTCAACATGGACATCGATGACACTGTAAAGATGGGATTTATGGTAGTCCTGGAGGGTCTAGCAGGAGGGACCTTCATCTACGTGACTTTCTTCGAAGTTCTAGCACAAGAACGGGCAAACGACCATTCTAACCTGATCCAATTAGCAGCTATTGTTGCCGGTTTTGCCGTTATCTCAGGGCTTCAACTGAGGGAACACATGAACGGGGGACATGCTCACGGGCATTAACTTTGTAAATATACCAAATAATCTTTCTGTTTTGGAAGATGCAACTCGTGTTTTGTTTCATTTTGGCCCGAGTGAATAAAATTCACCTCAATTTTCTGATTATCTGTTCTTAGTCTATACAAAGAATAACGACAATAGGTACCTAAACGTCCGTAAATTGCTCAAATTTCCGAAACTAAGGAGCAGTGACATTGTTCTTTTCCTTGGGCAGTTCTGTCTGAATCGCAGCAATTTCCTCGTCCCAGGACTTTTCAATCTTATGCCAGTGCTCTAGAAGCTCCTTCTTGCGTTGCTCACGTGTGTTGAAGAAGTACGGGAACTGCTCGCGTTCAGCAAGAGTCCACATGGTAGAATCGACAATCTGATCTGGAGCGTCTCGTTCGCGGTCGTAACTACTACCGAGGTGGTCGAAAGAGACTGAAAACCAACAATTAGGAAGTCAACAACGAAAATCAAGTGTTCATATGACAATCATCGTCTTAATGGCCACGATGATGTTTACGAATCGAATGAGGGGACTTACATCTAAATGGCTTGAAGTGTCTTTTCTCCCAGAGCTCTCTACAACCATCAGCAAGCATCAATTGAGCTTTACGGTAGTCTTTTTCGTCCTTGTAAGCATCGAAACGAGCTCGCATCAGGACCTTTTGGTAACGGACATTCAACCTGGAAAATCAACCATGTTCATATATGAAAAAGCATGAAATTGAAGAATAGGGTGGGGAAGGGACGGATTTAAATAGAAAGCAGAGGATATACTTACATATCACCGCCGTACCAAGCGTCCAATTCACGCAGAGCACGTTTGTAAAGACGCATGACCTTCTGCCGATGGTTGAGAGCCTTGGTGAACATCCATGCCGGCGAATCCATGTTGGCAAGGTTCTTACCTTCAAAATTAAGAAGTTTAGAAAAATAAATAAAAACAATGGAAACTCACATAAAAACCACGGATCCAAACAACTAGACAGAAAAATTGGAACAAAAGCCGGCTTTAATTCGCGTCAGGACCCAACTCGACAAAAGACAATTAAACGGACCAAAAATCCATCTTTTCGGGTCATCGGCCAACGAGAATAAGTAAAAGGTCAGACAAGTGTTCTTTTATACCAGTATTTTAAATGATATTGGTAAATGCGGTTGTACTTTAAAAGAAGTCAGTTTTTCTATAACTTTCAAAATTGCAGATGAATGTTTGTCATTTTTAATTTCTCGTGGATTAACTGGCTTCGTATAATTGAGAAACCAAAGATGACCTAGTCGATAACTGTCCGCGAATTTTATAATTTCCCATTTTTTCAGTTTTGTCTGGATCCTGGATGACGTCATCGTTGATAGCTGGATTTTCCAAATATGGTTCGTTAAATGGTTTTTTGAATTTTAAATGTTTAATATTTACAAATGACACGAAACATTGCGTGAGCAACTGCAATCGAGCTAATGGCAACATGGCTTTTTTAATCCTTTTTTATCCCCGTATTTTATCTGATTTTCTATCTTGTCTTTTGGTTGTCGTGGATTGTTGTGACTTTAGTTGGTTTGTTTGATTTTAAATTTTCCACGTTTTAGGCAAAGCCATGTGTTCCAAGATCCGACCGATCGTGTTATCCGGGCCTTCTGGAGGCGGCAAAAGCACCATTCTGAAGCAAGCAATGGATTCTTATAAAAATTGCTTCGCTTTCAGCGTTTCTCGTAAGTTCTTTCAAAATTCCATATGTGGATTTTAAAATTTCATATATCAGTTTCCTAAAAATTTCATATATCAATTTTAAAACTCCATATATCGATTTTCTGTAAAATCTCATGTATCAACTTTATGGAGATTTATAAGTTGATTTTATAAGCATTTAAGTGTAAATCTTGAAGTTATTAATATATCAATTTTGGGAGGACTTATGTATCAATTTCGGGAACATTCATATATAAATTTTAAAAAATCCACTTTAAGGTCAGTAATACATCGGTTTTGGAGATATTTACATGTGAATTTCGGAAAAATCTCGGTTTTAAAGATATTTCATATATCGTTTTTAAGTTCCATATCGATTTTCTGAAAAATTCATATATGAATTCCACTTCAGATACAACAAGGAAGCCCAGACCGGGAGAAGAACACGGAAAAGATTACTACTTTATAACCAAGGAAGAAATGGAACGGATGATTCAAAATGGAGAATTCTTGGAACACGCTAAATTCGGAGACAATCTTTACGGAACATCCAAAAAAGCCGTCAATGACATCCAATCTAGCGGAAAGATCTGCGTTCTGGATTTGGAGCTCCAAGGAGTCAGAAGCATCAAGAAAACCGATCTGAATCCCAAGTATATACTGATCAGAGCTCCGACGATCGACATTTTGGTGAGTTTTTAGGATTTATAAAATTGGATTTCGAAGAATTCATTATTTTAAAAAATTGAATTTTTAGAAATTTAAAAAAAGTAGAATTTTATTTTTAAAAAAGTGCTTTTTTGGAAATTCGTTTTTAAAAATAATGCTTTTTGAAATTTTATTTTTTAATTTTTCAGAAACAGAGATTAACTGCCAGAGGAAGCGAATCCTCGGAATCTCTGGCAAAGAGACTAAAACATGCTGAAGAGGATCTGGAAGAAGTCAAGAAGGACCCTAGTCTTTTTAATTACGTAATAGTCAATGACAATCTGGAGACCGCTTATAAAGAATTCATCAACGCCATAAAAGAAGAACTTGAAGTTGTGCAAAAATGTCATCAGAATGGAAACTGAAGATATCAATTGGGTCGATTTATCCATTCCAATATGCTTTTAACTTGGGCACAAGAACAAAATTAAGTTATCAGTTTACGGTAATTCTTCATCGTGCAACAGTAATACTAATCGAAATTTACATGGCTAATAGGTAAATTTGTGCAATTTGGATCAATAAAGATGATTTTAGAAATTGGATGAAATTTGAAAACTGTAATAGACGGATTTTTTTATTTTTTTTTAAATTTTATTTAAAAAATATTTTTTTTAAAATTTTATTTAAAAAATATTTTTTTATTTTTTAAAAAATTTTATTTAAAAAATATTTTTTTAAATATTGGAATTAAAAAATAATAATAGAAGTAATTTTTTAAATTTAAAAAGTATGATTTTTGAATTCCCGCGCAAAAAGAAAAAATTAAGAGAAAATGGTAAATCTGGCAAGTAACTACCGGAATTGATTTGTTTTATCTTTTTTGACAGTTCTGAAAGTAGAAAACGATAAGCCTGTCAATTCTACCAGAATTGACTGTTTTTCTGATATTTTTAGAATTTCCCAAAAAACTCGTGTCGAGACAATTTTAGAAAAAAGTACTTTTTTGTTTTCATAATAAAATGAATTTTTTTATTTTATTAGAATAACGAGGATTCTGAAGGATGGCTGCTGCTTCAACGTCGAAGTTGCCTCCATTGCCGGCTCTGAAGGACTTCATCCACATGTACAGACTGAGGGCAAAGAAGATCCTGTCCCAGAATTACCTAATGGACATGAACTTGACAAGAAAAGTTTGTTTTTATTTTATTCTTAATTTTTTCCACTTTTTTCATTGTTTTTCGGTTTTTTGCGTTTTTTTGATATATGAATTTTAATTTTCAGATTGCCAAACAATCGGGATTCAAACCTGGGGCTCACGTAGTAGAAATCGGACCGGGTCCTGGAGGAATCACGAGGGCGATTCTGGAGCAGGATTGCAGAAGACTAGATGTCGTCGAAATTGACCATCGGTTTATTCCTCCTCTGGAACACTTGGCAGAAGCTTCAGAAGGACGACTAATAATCCACCAAGGAGACGTTCTAAAAACAGATTTAGGCCCAATTTTTGAAGAATCAAAAATAATCGAAAAACGAGATTGGTTCGATGATCCACCTAATGCTCATATTATTGGAAATCTACCTTTCAATATTGCCTCTCCATTGATTATCAAGTATCTGAAGGAAATGTCTCGACATCAAGGACCCTGGAAACTAGGCAGAATTCCTCTAACTCTGACTTTCCAGCTAGAAGTGGCTAAGCGGCTCTGTGGGGAGATTGACTCAGATTTCAGAAGCCGACTATCCATTGTGACTCAGTTTATAGCGGATCCAAAGTTATTATTCATTATCCCAGGCAAATCTTAAGATTAAAAACATGTATAAATTAATTTTTTTCAGGAAATTGTTTCGTGCCAAAACCGGAAATCGACGTCGGTGTTGTTAAATTTACCCCAAGAATAGAGCCCTTAATCCCTTGCGATTTTTCCGTAAGTAAAAAACATTAAACTTTTAAAAATTTATTTTTTTCTAGTTAGTAGAAAAAGTAGCTAGACAAATCTTCATATATCGTAGAAAATATGTTATTAAATGTGTCAAAACTCTTTATCCTGAAAATTTGGCAGATGATATGGCTCATAATCTTCTTAAAAATTGTCGAATCAACCCAACAACAACAGCATTCAAACTAGGAATTGAAGAAATAGGTCCAATGTGTCTATTTTACGAAAAACAATGCAAGGAACTACCTGGATTATTCCTCTTCGACAGAAGTCACAGAAACAAATCCTTAGAAGATCTAGCTAAAGAAAACGGAGCTCTTCCACCTCCATTCATTTCTCCTGTAGGGATTCCAGATAAGGAACTAGATGAAGGAATTCCGTTGACGAAATTTATCCAATAGGATTATTGTTGATTTTGATATTTTAAGTTTATAAACATCTACCCTTAGCTAAAGCAAAAAAACTCGACATTTCAGAACCGGACGATCGCCATATTCAATATGATTGTCCAAAAGAGAAAGCTGCCCATCATTAAAACTAATTTTGTTTCAGTTTCAGTTGACTTTCTCTATAAAAATTGACTAGTTGTGTTCCAATGAGATACCTAAAAATCCAATAATCAAAATCACAAAACAACTTTTAAAAACTCACTTGTCATTCCTAATCTTATTTGCTAATTTTTTCAATTTCTTCCATTGCCAAGCAATAAATAACGATAATAGGAAAATAGACACTGTTGAAGGATACATATACCTTATCATTGTAAGTTTTCCTTCATAACCAAGTCCAAGAATATACGCCAGAATGACTCCAATAACATACGGGAAACACATTAGGAATGATATGAATACAATAGAAGGCAAAACAACCCGCATATAAAGATAACCAAGACGATAATTCCTCACTCCATCCTCATATAACTAAAAAACCATATTAATTAAAACAAAAAATTCCAAAAACCCACTCTTTCAAAAGAAGCTTTAAGCCACCAATCAGGTCCCACAAATACAGATGCACAAAATAATTTAAAATGAACAATTCCCATTGCCCAATCTTTAAATGGAAAATACAATGGAGTCTGATGTGTTGCAACTCTCAAAGGTCCAACAACCAATAATTGAAAATAAATTCCAATCATATATGGTATAATTATTCCAAGAGGTACAGCAGCAATAAGAACTCTTCCTAACCATATAGCAGCTGAACAAAAAACTCCCCATCCTTGTTGAATCCACAATTTCGTTACAATTCCTGCCTTCACAAGTAACCATACAATATATAATCCAAGTGCCAAAGTATACAAATCATTCGGATTTTTCGAATTTAGCATCAAATACACAATATTTCTTCCTAAAGTAACTGGAATCACAAATATCATAAAACTAATCGCAATTGCTGTTACTGCAAGAGCACCTAAAAGTGCTAAAATCCTAAATCCAAAATATTCAGGTTTAGGAAAATCATCCGGAACATTTCTTAACAATTGTCTTTCTTCATTTTGTTGAACAGGAACATTTTGATCATCATCCGATTCATCATCAGATCCATCATTTGATTCATTATCCTCAACAGGCGGATCTACAACAGGCACAGCATCAGCAGCCATATCCAACAATACATTCCTTGGAAGCAAATATTCATCTAAACCAAGCCATCCTCCAACAACCTTACACCATTGAATAACGAAAGCTTTAAGAACAGCCGCAGTAGAAGCTTGTTCCAATACAGATGGAAGAATAAATTGAAGCAATATCAATTCAAATGAAAATTCTCCTAACGGACTTTCATTCGACAATGTAAAAGCATACGGTAAAACAGATGGGAAAATCGCTAATATCAATCTAAGCGGAAGATAAACCATTATAAATATAATTCCAAAAAATAATGTTGTTGATGCAATCAATCTACGAAAATGTCTAACAAATCCTTGATCAATCATCTAAAAATTACAAAATCATTATTTAAAAAACTTAAAATTAATATCTTTAAATCTAAAAACTAAGATTTTCTAATTTAAAAAATTTTTTAAATTAAAAATCACTTACTTCTTGAATAGGTTGAAATTCCGGATCATTTAAATCCCTAACAAACCATAAAACTCCAGGTCGTAATAATTCCCTCAATACAAGCACAAATGAAGCTGAATAAAATACATCAACCATTCCAATTAACCAATGTACAAACAATGATCCAATTGGGTAATCAGAAAGAGCTTTTAATCTTGATCCAAGAGTACTTCCTGTCAATGGAAGTGAACAAATATCTAACCACCATCCACAGAAAAATGGAAAAACGAATATTTCCAATGCAATTAAAAGACTAACTTTCATCATCAAATAGAAAAATCCAAGTAGCCAATACGCGTCCTTCAATCTCAGTACTTTGGTAATTCGATGGGCAATAACGACGGCACAAATCAAAAGTATATATCCCGTAGCAAAATTAATCATAGCTTCGAAATACATTCCTTTAGTCCGAACATTTGCTAAATGAAGGAAGAATTCTCCCAGTTTACAAGGGAAAAACACTAAAAAAAACAAAAAATTACTTAAAAATTAACCAAAAACCCACTCCAAACAATAATAAAGATGATATTCAACGAAATCATCCAAATAACATGCTCAATAAAAGCCAGAGATCCATCTAATCCAAATAACCTCTGCCAAGTCAAATCTTCAACAATTCTCTCCACATCTCTTCCCCAGTTATCTCCTTCTTCGCCATTACCACCTTCTTGTTGCTGTTCTACAGCTACTTGAGGATTTCCTTGTTCATCTTCTCTTTCATTTTCAAAACCCTGAGCTTCGTGTTCACCATGATCAGGATTATCCATCATGTGAATCAAATCATTCAAACCCTGATTATCGTTATTTCTCCCTTCTCTGAGGTAATCAGTTAATCGATTTTCATCCATATTCACCAAATCCCTCAATTCCACAGGGGGTTCCATATCATTACCGACCATCTCACGAACTCTTCCAATGAGATTAGCGATATTATTTCTTTCTTCTTCCATATCCCCCAAGTTTCCATTCATTTCTGGATCTGGAGGATTATCATTACCTTCATTTTGCGTTCCTTGCTCATCTCGTGCGTCTAATATCTCATTGAGATTTCTCAAATCACGAGCTAAATTATCTCTATCGATAACACCATGTTGCAATTGCTCCGTGAATGTAGTGATATCCAAGTTGATCAGATTTCTTAAGCCTTCTGGAACCTCTATCTCCACTCCTCGTTCTCTATAACGATTCAGTCTTTCCTTGACCGTAGTAAATCCAGCAATTAGGTGTGCTCTTCTGTCATCCAGTTCAAGATTCAATCGGTTCAGTTGTCCTTGGATTCTGTTTTCATCAGCTTGATGTTCATTATCCCCTTCGGCGGCATTTTCTAGATTGAAAAGTTCAGGAGGACCGCCATTGACGATTTGTTCTCTCAGAAACACCAGAAGGATGAAAGTGCAGAGAAAAGCAGCAACAATGACGGATCCCCTCATGATGTCCAGCATGACGTGTTCTGGAGTAAATAATACTGCAATGGAAGTCACATTCAACGTGTACAAGTTGCTGAAAGAATTAAGGACACTGCCTTCGAAGACCATCCTGTGGACTCGACAGGCAATTAAGGGGACTATTCCGAGCCAGCAGAAAACAGCTAAGCAATAAGTCAGAAACAGGAGGAAATAACGTTTCACGATGGAAAACAACCCTAAAATTTCACTTTTTGGAAATAAAGCGATGAAAACCACTCACCGAAGGCTATTTCGAACATTGGCAACCTTTCCGGCATGTCTTCTCGGTAAACGGGCCGGAAAATAAACTTGTGATTGCAGAGTTCGCAAACATCTTTTTTGCTGTATTTCAACCATTCTAACAAGCAATTTTGATGGACGTATTTTATACTTCCTGTGCAAAGACATGGATGAAACAACGGTAATTCTTCTCCAGTATTTCTGCAGACTCGGCAGATATCTGAAAAGTGCGGATTTAATGAGGCAAATAAATATGAAATACAAGTGATATATGAAACAGGAATCAATAAAAGAGGAAAAATTGATATGTGAAGGAAATTGATGTATAAAAACGAAAATTGATATATGAAGTAGGAAATTGATGTTGGAAAAAGAACCTTACTATATGAAATAGAAGTTGAAATATGGGGAACAAAGTTGATATATGAAACAGGGAAGTGATATATAGAAGGAAATTGATATATGAAACAGTAAAGTGATATATAGAAGGAAATTGATATATGAAACAAGGAAGTGATATATAAAAGGAAATTGATATATGAAAAAACAAGTTAAAACCACACCTCCTTCATTCCACCGATCGTCGTCGTCAGCGTTGACCAAAACTTCGTTTCCGTGTTCATTTTTACTCGATGGTCCTGGTTGAGGGGTGTTCTGAGTAGATTCAGCAACAGTATTAGTTTCTTCGTCCATCAGATTTCTGAAAAAAATTAAAATTAAAAAAACAAAAAAATGCAAAAAAATTTTAAAAAATACAAAGTAAAATGCAAAAATTACAGAGGATTTTATTAAATATCTCTGTGGTCATGGTAACCAAGGCAAAAATTAGGTGTTTAGCAGGAAAAAGTGGAAGTAAATGAACTCATAGAAGACAGAGGTCAACGACGAATAATTTTTCTTTCAACATTGATTCACATGTACTTTCGTGACGGGACCATCGGTCACGCTTATAGGATTTCAGAATCTAATTTTTTTTTGAATTTCCATAAATTTAGGTAAAATTCTTTTTAATTTTCTGATTATTTAGGTTTATTATTAGTGTATGAGTTTATTTGTGTTGTTTAGAGAATGTTAAAGCGCGAAAGTAGGCCAGTCAATGATGTTTTGTAAAAGTAAGACTTGTTACTTAATTTTGGGATTTTATTTTCCCTAAATTTCCATATATTTAGGTAAAATTCTTTTTAATTTTCTGATTATTTAGGTTTATTATTAGTGTATAAGTTTATTTGTGTTGTTTAGAGAATGTTAAAGCGCGGAAGTAGGCCAGTCAATGATGTTTTATAAAAGTAGGACTTGTTTCTAAATTTTGGGATTTTATTTTCCCTAAATTACATTATATCTGAATAATTTTTTTTTATTTTTTAATTAACCGGTTTATTATTGATTTGTGAGTTATTTACGTTGTTTACAAAGTGTTGCAACGTAAAAGTAAACTGATCGGCGATGTCTCTTGAGTATACGTTGTCTTTCGTAAGATGTGCAACTTTCAATATCCAAACAAATTCCGTTTTATTTTTAATTAACCAAAATCATTACTGATGTGCGAATTATCTGTATTTTTTAAGTTTCAGAACGTAGAGGAAGGTCGGTCGGCGATGTATCTCGCCAAAGTAGGTTCTCGTTCGATCATCATCATGTGCTGCTTCAGAATCGGATGATTGTGGATGAAGTTGCCATCGAAGCAGTTTGAGAAACGGGACAGGACTTCAGCAACGGCGATATCCGCCCAAGTAAGACTGTGTCCGATGAAAAAAACGCTGTCTCCCAATTTCTCCGTCAGGACCTCCAAAGCCGGAGTCAAAGTGGAATCCTTGTATTCAGCCCAGGATTCTTTCTAAAAGTTGAATTTTAACTTTTTTATTCAGTAAAATAAATACCCTTTTAATGAAGTCTTTGGCCAAAGCTGCCCGGAGGACCGGAGTCAAATTTGGCTGGAGACTTTCGACGACGGAAACGATTTCATCGATTTCTTTTTCTTCTGTTTTCGATTTCCCATATAAACCTGAAATTTTGTAATAAAGCAAATATATAAAAAGTAGAAAATTTCTAAACAAATTTTCGGATTTTCAACATTCGAGATTAAAGATGTTATTCCAAAAATCTGGACTAAGTTCTGGAAGAAACGAGGGATTTTTACTGGATATTGGGGGATTTTAGAAGTTTCAATAAAGAGTTTGGAGAACTTCAGAAGTTTCTAAATTATTCTGGAAAATTTTACAAGCTTTTGAGAAATTAGGAAACGTTTTGTATCTTTCTACTGTATTTTAGAGGATTCTAAAAACTTCAATAAGAATCTAAAAAATTCAGAATTTTCCAAGATTCTGGAAAATTTAAAAGCTTAATAATTATAATTTATCAAATTTATTAAAATTTTCAAAACCTACCGACTTGTTGGGCGATGAATCTTCCGATTTCCACAGAACCAACGATAGTTCTCTTGTTGTTGATTCTCATCAAGGGGAGTTTGGTGTCTTCTGGAAGCTGTTCGTGTTTCTTGTACTCCTTCCACTGGATCAAGTTCACTCGGTGATCCACGAAGGGCGTCTTGGAGACGATCAACAACATCCTCAAGGCTTCGGCCCTTCCACGACCTGTCAAACTCACCAATTCCAACTTGTCCATATTTTGGGATTTTCGAGATGCAGCCGAATCTCGGATCTCGTCGAGTCGCTTGTGTTTGCACGGGAAGCTTCTTCTCTCGAGCAGCTCACGTCCCTCTTTCCATCGATTGACCCGTGACACAATAAAGAAAATTCTTCAAAAAAAAAAAATAAAAATAAAAAAATAAAATTACGAAATTCTGTCAACAATAAAAAACAATTTTATATTCAAATTTCTAAATTTGGAAAACATTCGAAAATTATTTTTGAGTTTTTTTAGGATTTTTGAAAATTTTGAAATCTTTTGGAATTTTGTGGAGATTTCTAGAATTTATTGATAAATTTTGAAATTTTCGAAAATTTATTGAAAAATTTCGAAATCTTCGAAAATTTATTGAAAAATTTTGAAATCTTTGAAAATTTATTGAAAAATTTTGAAATCTTTGAAAATTTGAAGAAATTTTAGAATATTTCAGAATCTCAACTTGATTGACGTTATCCGAGATTGTGATTTATTTTTTTTGGATGTTCTGCCGAATTAACATGCTTATAATGATATTGATCTCGATAAATTTGAATATTTTTTCAGTCGACAAACATTGTAAAATAAAAAATTGCATTTTTGATTTATTTTCAGAATTTAACAATTTTTAGATCATTTAATTCTTTCGTTTTAAAAAAGTAAAAATTTATCTGATTGTGAAAATTGTAAGAATTGTAAGAATTGATGAAAGTGAGTCGGAAAATAGGCGATTTCGACATGTATGATAAGAACTTGGTTATTGTTGGATTGTGCGTGATCTATTTGAGCGCAAGCCACATCGCGTTGGTCCCGAAGGGAAATACCCTGAGGACCGACGAAATTTGTACGATTGCCTTTTGGCGGCAATTTGGAGATTGCGCAATAATTGTGCTAGAGTTGTATTTTACCTCGTGCCTTTGGCCATATAAAGTTGTTTTATATATTTGTATCTACACGCGGATCCGGATTCCCCAGCGACGATCCAACAGTTATTTTGTTTGACCCCAGAGGAGGGCAGTCCATATCGAATTTTGAAGGACTTTGTGTAATATAAAAGAACCTTAGTTCTGGACTACTTATTTTGATAAGAACAATGGAAAAATAGAAAGATTGTGATCTCTTCCTTAATGAAGGGGATAAGAACTCCTTACACATGGTTTCTTAGAAATTATTTGTAAAATCAACCTGTTCTGTACAATAATTCTTTTTTAATTTATAATTTAGAAGTACAAAACTAATAATTTTTTGAATCTCCACATTTTAAACAAGTAGAATTCTTACTCAAGTCCTCGGATAGTACCATGGTAGTACATGTGAATTCAAATTCACGAGACCCGGGTTCGATTCCCGACCGAAGACCGGCAGCTAGAAGCCTAGCCCGCAAGCTGCTCGTAAGCTAAAGAAACGAAGTCCTCTGGATATCTCCCATTAGAGGCCCGATTGACCAAAAACAAGCTAAAAGATAAGAAGAATCCCAAGATCTGGGGAACAGAAAACTCGCACCGACGGATAAGCTGGATCAAAGATACAAGAAATTTAACTTTAGTCTTTAATATTGTTTGTGAACTTTGAATGTGCGATATGGGAATAAATAGAAAATAGAATTCTTACTCATCTCCTTTAGTGAATATCTGGTTATACATTTGGCAAAATATTGTAAATTTCATACATTTTAAGATTAGCTTTCTTAAATCCTTAGTGCTAGGTTCAGAAGATCTAAAAACATTGAATAATTCTAAAATTTAAAAAATTTACAAAATTTACGAAATTTAAAAAATTTAAAAAATCTACAAAATTTAAAAAATTTAAAAAATTTAAAAAATCTACAAAATTTAAAAAATTTAAAAAACTTTAATAACTTTAAAAACCACCAGAATTGTGTAATTTGTAAACAGTAATTTTCAAACCAGATTCCGGACCTTGTATTCATCTAATAAAAAATTCCTTATTCGAGGATAATTGTCCAGATTTCCCACTTCCCTAAGGCAATTGACTCTGCTTCCTGATGAAACTCGTAATTCAGTCTTGCCGTTTTTTCCAAAAAAGAAAATTCAAAAGAGATCAGCCGAAAAATAAACAATTGAGTCAATTCTGGTCCGGAAGTTGGTTGTTTATATCTTCTTCGAAATTTTGAGACATCTGTTTCGATATCCTCTCTCCAGGTGGCTCCCCATTCCCTTAGGTCATTTATCAACAAAATTCCAACCAGATGGAAATTTTTTTTTATCAATAATATTGTTCAATTTTCGAATTTTTTTATCTCAAATGGATTCCAAATGGAGTCAGTCACTTGGGAGAAAAGACTCCGCTCTAATGGCATTACATACTTGTTCACAACAATTGCCTTCCGCTGGATTTGCCACTTTTTTCTTTCCAGATTTCGATTTACATAAAAGTTGAGAATTTCAAAACTTTTCATTAGACTTCTTAGATTTCCTTATTTGTACTATTTTCGTTCCGAGACAACTGGGCCTTTTGAAATCAGTTATTTATGGTCTTTCGTGACGAGACATTCAGACTCAAAATTTTTCTGTTTTCGCGTCGAGACAATCAAGTTTAAAAACTCTTTATCTTTGTGTTTTCGCGTCAAGACAACCAAATTTAAAAGCTATATTTTTTATTACTTTCGCGTTGAGACAACTGATTCTTTTAAATTCTACTTTTTCTGTTATTTTCGTGCTGAGATAGCTGATTTTTTTAAATTTTTATTGTTTTCGCGGCGAGATACCTAATTTTTTTAATATTTTTATTATTTTCGCGGTGAGATAACTGATTTTTTTAATATTTTTATTATTTTCGCGTCGAGATAACTGATTTTTTTAATATTTTTATTGTTTTCGCGTCGAGAAAATTAAGAATGTTCGTTGTAGGATGCCGAATTGGTTCAAAAAGAGAAATATATTCCATCATGACTAAGATATTCGTTCTCTTTTTGGCCTTGGTTGACTTCGTGAGGACTTACCGACCACCTATCAGGTAAATCGCACTATTGCAAAAACTAAATAAACATTTTTATAAAATTTGTTCCAAAAACGATTTTCAGAATCTTCTAAAACCTAAAATTTATTCGATTCTGAAGTATTTTAAAATTCTTTATGAAATTATAAGTTTTAAGATTTTAGAAAATTTCGAAATCAACTGAATTTTGAAGTGTTTCGAAATTTTCCATGAAATTCTGAATTTAAAAATTTATAAATTCCGGAAATATGAAATTTTCGAAATTAAAAAAACTTCAAAATATCCGAAATTTAAAAAAATTCAAAATTTTTAAAAATTCTAAAATCTTTGAAATTAAAAAATTTAAGATTCTATGAAATTTTTAAGTTTTTAAAAATTCTAAAATCTTTGAAATTGTTAAGTTTTTAAAAATTCTAAAATCTTTGAAATTGTTAAGTTTTTAAAAATTTTTATGAAGTTTTAATTATTAAAAAATTAATTATTTTGGATTTTCCAGTTGCTATCATTGTGCTTCTCTGGAATATAAGCCATTATTCCACAAATTCGCTCATCTGAATAACAACTACAGATCCAACATGAATTTCGGAAATTTTTGCGATTCTCATCATCTCGTTCAGCAGACAGCTCCAGCAACCAGCTGTGATTATTCCTGTGTTACGATATTCGAGCCTCAGTTCATTGGAGGTAGGATTAGTTTGAGAAATTTTTGACAAACAAATGCTCAATCAAAGCCATATGTCCGGAGGAAAATCTGGCCGAGAGATAATTTCGAAAACTGATCAATGAGATTTTTTGAATTTTTGAAAAATTAACTTTTTTAAAATAAAATTTTCAAGTTTTTGGAAGTTTCTAAAATCCAAGTTTTCTAGAATCATCTGGGAGTTTTCAGAATCTTCCAAAATTCAGAAAATTTCGAAAATTCTGAGATTCTGAGAAATTCAAAAAATTCGTTTCGGAAAAATTTCGTAAATAAATTTATTTATGAATTTTTATAAAAATATTGAAATTCAAAAGTCTCCAGAATCTCGAAAAATTTTCAAAAATTATTTAAAATTGAAAAATAAAATTTTTTAAAAAGTTCTAGAAATTCGTTCTGAGACCATTTCGCAAAGAGAAATATTTTTTCAAGTTTTTACAATAGCATTGGAATTGTACAAAAATTTTTAAAGTATTTCAGAATCCAAAAAATTCTACAATTTTCAATATTCTTTTGGAATTTCGAAAATCATTTGAAATTGAAAGTTTTCTGTTTTGGAAATTCGTTTTGAGATAATTTATCATTTTTTAAATTGCATGATTTCAGGGATAATGAACCAAAATAAACCTTACGCTTTTGTGAGAGGCTGTGCCACGGATATATTCCTCACGAGGCCCCGGAGACCGGCTGAGATCGACTTTCTTCATCGAGGAGAAATCTGTCTCTCGATCCCGTTATCTCAGATCTGGCCGGACGCTTTCTCGGACGAGATAGTCCATGTTTGTTCCTGCACGACCTCCGGCTGTAACCGGCACGACGCAATATCGACTTCTTCTTCTTATAGTCGTCAATTTCTCCTTTTAATTATTCTTAGATTTGTTGTAAAATTGCTACAATAAAGATAAAATTTCATGGAGAATTTCCCCAAACAACGAACAACCAACAACACTAGCAAACCTACTCTAATCAATTATTTCGAAAATTAATATTACTGCTGTTGCATTTGCTGGAGAGCTTTCTCGTCCTGTTGAGACATGGAAGTGAGGACTTTGCCCAACCTCTCGTGGACATCCAGGTACTTCGCGACACAGCGATCGAGGCAGACGGACTCTCCTTTCGTCAAGTCACCTTCGTGGTAGTGAGACGGTATGCACTTCTGTTCACAGGCATCTGTCATCCTTCGGTACATGTCTGACATCATTTCCATCTCCAATTCCGCGACCATCGCCATCTGGGCAGCGTAAGCATCTTTCTTCGCCATTTTCCGCTCTGAAAATTACTTTCATATATCAAATTCATTCCAAACGCGGAATATTGGGATTGTAGATGTGAAAAAGGATAAATTTGAAAATAACAAGGGAGATATGACGGGAAACAAACACCTAAAAGAAAAAAGAAAAATTGAAGTTAGGCACGGTCGGACGGGGGACACTTGGTCCGTGAAAACTGGTCCCTTCGGCGAAGACTGTCTCGATGATGAAATTACGAAATTTAATAAAAATTTTTTTATAATAATAATTTAGTAAAAATGAGGAAATACCCTGACGAACCTGAAGATCAAGGTTTATATATCAATAAAAATTTAATTTTCACTTTTTATTTTTTAAAATTTTTGTGAAAAATACTTTTTTTAAATTTTTTATTTTTGTAAAAAATGTTTTTTAATTTTTTATAAAATTCTACAATCTAGATCTCGTGGGTAAATTTCCAATGGAATCAGCAGTGGGTGTGTCGTCGAATTTGCTTAATCTGGCGGATAAGGAATTCATTTTTAGTTGATCCAATTCCAAAGCGTGCCAAGTCTGAAATAAAAAAATTTTAAAAAAAATTTAAAAAAAAATTAAAAAAAAGTAAAAAAATTAAAAAAAAAGTAAAAAAAATAAAAAAAATTTAAAAATTTAAAAAAAAATAAAATTTCCAAATTAAAAAAAATTAACCTTGACAATTATGGCTTTTTCCAAAGTCGCTTGATGGAAGGCGTTTTTGACAAGTTCACTCGAAAGAAAAGAGAGCTTCAGATGACCGTTATTTCTGGATTCTTCTTCCAGAACTTTGGCGATTTCCCTTTGGACCAACGGAACGATTTTTTTCGAATTGTAGAGATGGAGTTTCGGTCCCAGGAACGACAGTATTCCGAAAGTAAGGGAATACGATCGGATAAACGGCTGAAAATAAATGAAAATATGAAATCGAATTTGTCAAAATTGATCCCGACACGAAATCCTAAAAGTTGTTAGAATTACAGTAATCGAGAATTTTAGTCTTGTTCGATAAGTTACTTCATATTTGTTAATTTTATAAAAACCACGAATTTTTTACGAATTGGTCCTGACGCGAAATCCTAAAAGTTGTTGAAACTACAGTAGTCTAAATAGTAATGTTGCAATACTGATTTCGTAATCGAAAATTTAGAAATATTTAAGGATTTTTAGATTGAAGTTGCATAGGGTACAGTACCCCCTGCCCACCTTCGAGAGGGAGTCTTGGGAAATTTGAATATTCATAGATATCTAAGAAATCATAACTACCACTACAGTATCCTTGGAAGTAAATTATTTCATTTGAATTTTTCAATTACGAAATTTCCTACCATTAAGAACTTATTCAATTGGATTAAAGCCTCGTTATCTACCGTAACCACCAGATCGTGATCCATTTTGATTATTTCCGAATTTTTTAATTTTTCCAGAGCAAAGTAGAATTTTCTTTGACTTTCTCCAGGTACTGTAATGAATTCTCTATTGAATAATTTTTCGAGGAATCTGAAAATTGCAAAAATTAAATAATTCATATACAGTATATTTTTAATTTTCGAAAATTTCCAATGTTTCGAAATCCACAAATACCGTAATTTTTGGAAGAAAAACTTCAAACATGTTTAACAATTTAAATTGTAGGTTTTAATGAGAAAATTACAGTAACCTACAGTACTTACAATTGCGAACCATACTGTAGAGTTCAATGACGAAGATGAAAGTACAGTATATTTTTAATTTTCGAAAATTTCCAATGTTTAGAAATCCACAAATACCGTAATTTTTGGAAGGAAAACTTCAAACATCTTTAACAATTTAAATTGTAGGTTTTAATGAGAAAATTACAGTAATCTACAGTACTTCCTTATTGGTGGATTATTAAAGTAGCTACAGTAGGTTCAAAATTACGAAGCATACTGTATTTAAAAAACTTACAAAAAGTCAGATTTCACTTCGTCTACTGTAATTCTGCCTTCTTCTGGATTCTGAAGACTTGTGGCGATGTAGCAGATTTCGGCTAAAAAAGGCATCATCTGGTTACTGTAGTTTTCGAAGATGATTGACGTCACGGCCTTCTGGAGGAGGTTTCTGGAGACGACCGAATCTTTGTCTATCGGCATTTCGGATAAAATTAAATCGAAATCTTTTAAATTTTCTTTAATTTCAAAAAATAAATCAAAATGAAGTTTCAAAAATTCTTTCAAATCTTCATCGGGAGATTTGTGAATTTGAATATTAATTGAAAGTTTTTCAAAAATATTCAAAATTTTAATTAAACGTTGTAAAATTTTTGAATATTTTAAAGTAACGTTTTTGGATAAAGAAAATCCGGATTCTTCGACGAGTTCTGTGATGACGAAACTCGCGATCGGCCAGATCGTGATGATATTGTTCGAATTATGGATTTCAATTATCTCATGACCGAATTTTTTGATGACTGATTTCGTTTCAGGATCAATTGTGAATTTTTTTTCTGGCTGAAATTAAAAATTAAAAATTTTAAAAATGTAAAAAAATTTAAAAAAGTTAAAAATTTTTAAAAATTTAAATTTTAAAAATTTAAAAAAAATTAAATAAAAACTGGAAAATTTTAAAATTAAATTTGAAAAGTTACCAGAAATGAAAGTAAACTTCTGTTAATTTTAGGCTCGAGGTAATCTCTGATAGAGATAGGTTCGGCGAAAGTGACGTAGATGTTCCCGAATGATTCGTTCAGGATGTGTCTTGCCTTTAATAATCCAGAAGTGGTCTCTTTTGGCTTCTGGAATCCTAGCAACTCGTAGGCATAGAGGGATTCTTCCAGCATCTTATCATAGTTCATCGTGACTGGAACTATCACCTGGAAAAATAAAAATTCATATATCAAAAATTTAAGAAAATTAAAATTCATATATCAAAAACTTAAGAAAATTAAAATTCATATATCAAGAATTTTTAAAAATTAAAATTCATATATCAAAAACTTAAGAAAATTAAAATTCATATATCAAAAATTTAAAACTAAAATTCATATATCGAAATTTTGAGAAATTAAAATTTATAAATCGGAAAGTTGACGAATTTTTAAAAATTTTAAAATTTGAGGGAAATTTATGATAAAAAATTTAAAAACTTACTAAATCGTAGACTTCAGCTCTCAGATACGGCTCCAGAATCATCTGAAGGAATCCGTATTTGGGATGAAGGGACTTCCCCGTCCTGGATCTCGTTCCCTCGATGAAGAATTCCACCGGTCTGTCGGAATGAACCAAATGATTCTGGACGTACTCGGAGAAGACGGACCAGTAAAGTCTGTCGTTCCCGAATGTCCTCCTCAAGAAGAAAGCTCCACATCTCCTCAGAGCTTCCCCGAGGATTAAAGACTGCTGGAAGTCTGATCCTGCGGCTATTGCAGGGAGAGTGAAGTCTTCCTGATAACACAGAAGCGAAAGAAGAAGGAAGTCGACGTAAGTCTTGTGTGTCGGCATCAGGACGATCGAATCCGTCGAAAGCGTCGATCGGAGTTTTCGGAGCTGGACTAGATTCACGTAAATGTTATCAAACAATTGCTGAAATTAGGAAATAACAATACTATAATGTTCATATAAAAACTTTTACGAATTGGTTCTAACACGAAATTTTAGAACTTGTCAGAAACCAAAGTAGCCTACGTGACAGGTTCAATCTTACGTGTATTTTTTAATTTTATGTAATTTCGTAATTAAATATACTGCTATAAAAATCGAAAATAAACTTTTTTACAAGATTTTTTGGATGTGGATTTTCAGAATTTGTCAGAAACCAAAGCAGCTTACGTGACAGGTTCAGTCTTGCGTGTATTTTTTAACTTTATGTAATTTCGTAACTAAATATACTGTTGTAAATTCTGTCATCTTACGTGGTAATTATTTTGTGATCTTACGTGACTTTGTAATTAATTTTTTTAGAAATGCATGCTATTTGGAAGGCTCTGGAAACTGCTAGATTAGAGTAACGCGGAGTACAAAGGTCGCTGCCCACCCTCGGAAGTTAATCCTATTGTACAGCGATTACAGACTAAAGTACTCGTGGATGATGGACATAGAACTATTAAAGATACCTCATGGAAGACAGGTTGGTTTTTTGCAGTAAATAATTTGAAATTGATATATGAAAACCGAAAACGAACCTTGATGACTTTGACGACTCCGTAACCGACGACCTTGACCGCTGGCATCGTGAGTTCCTGGGCCATGTTGGACACCATCTCCTTGGCTTCTAGGTAGACTTCTTTTCTGGAACATTGTCTTCTGGAGGCTTCGGCAATGACGGCATTTTGGACTTGTTTCGATTTCAGGACGCTTTCCCGAATTTCCGCCGGACTCCTCTCGATTCCGGTCCAGTTTTTGGGGAAATTCCGGTTCTTGCTGATCCAAGCCAATTCTCCTCCAGCTTGATCGATTAGTCCCAGCCATTCCTGGTATTCGCCATTTTGAACAGTTTTCCCAATTTGACTCATTTCCCGACCAATTTTGGAAAGTCAAAGACTGGGCACAATGAAGACCAATTTTCCTTAATCACCCGATTTTTTCCATGATAAGCTCGTTCAGGACATTTGCCCGTATGCTGATCGACTCTAACGGAGTGGATTCACTGTCAATCAATTTCCAAAAACGATAAAATAATTGCCGCAAAATGTAATAAAGAAATTCAGTAATTAAAAGTTTTAAAAATATAAATTCAAATTTTACAATTTAAGTATTTTTGTAGATTTTTAAAAATTTCAAAAATAATTATTATGAATAGTTCTGGAAAATTTAAAAAAGTGATTTTTACGAAATGGTCCCGATGAGATATTTTAGAATTTGCATTAATTTATAAAAATTGAGTTTTTTAAAATAAAATGACCCTGATGGGAATTTCTAAAATTTGCACTACTTTAAAAAAAGTGATTTTTACGAAATGGTCCCGATGAGAATTTCTAAAATTTGCATTAATTTATAAAAATTGATTTTTCCTGCGAAAGAATGTGAATACTGCAGCGGTGTATTTTGAGTGTGTAATTTTAATATAGGTTTTATTACTGAAGTTTGAAGTGTTACTGAAAAGTACTCAAATGAGAGCCGTTCCAAGCAGTAACTTAGTTGTTTTAAAATTGGTTTTCTACTTTGAACTTTTGTTCCCTAGCTGGAATCTAATTTCCGCTTTCTATCCATCAGGTGAGCAAATCCACCTCCGAAATTTAATTCATTTTTGTTTGTAGTACTGTACGAGTCAGCTAATTGTTGATTTTGTATCCGAATCTAAACGACTTTTAAAAAATATTTACAGCAAAATTTTTTACAGATGAACAAACAATTATTTTAAATCCTTTCCGGCTGTTATGTCATCTCAATAGTATGAATCCAGACAATTTCAAATAAAAATTAATTATTTTTCATTGCTCGTTAAAATTTATCTTATACATTAAAGAAATCAAACTATCATAAAAATCAGAAATTAAAGATATTACGAAATGATCTCGACACGATTTTTGGAGTCAATTTCGAATAAACCAAAAAATCGAAAAGTCAAATCAAATAAATTCTAATTTAAAATTTCAAAAATTAAACATTTTATTAAAATTTAAAATTATCAACTTCGAATAAATCAAAAAATCGGAAAATTAAAATTTGAATCGAACTAGTTTTATTTTCAATTAATATAAAACAATTTTTAAAGACGTTATTTCAGTATTTAATAAATAATTTTTCATTGAAAAAAATCTAAAAAATTAGTCCTTATTTTTATCACTTTATATTTCGTGACTTAAATTTACAGTTGTGTCTGAAAAAATCAAAGTTCGTTTATTTTAAAAATTATTTTAAAAATTACTTTAAAAATTACTTTAAAAATTATTTTTAAAGTTCTATCAAATAAAATTCCGTCGAAATTTGTAGAAACTTTTTTAATTTCCTAAAAATCAAAATTCTGTGGTTTAAAAAAGTCGAAAAAATTTTACAAAAAAATTGATTTTTGTTTTTAATAATAATGTAATTAAAAATTCTCAATAATTCTATAAGTATTGAATTGTAATTTTTAAATATAAAGGGATTTTAAAATATATTTTATTAAAATTTTTTTATATTTATTATTGGATCTCCGAATCAATGTAGTTACGTGAGAGATAAGTTTCTTGTTTATCCAGATAATAATGATACTAAATAGAATAACCATATATTAATTAGTCTACATTCTGTCTATCATGTACAGTATGCCCAATACCTAGCATGCAGGGTATTTCCCTTCGAGACCCGGCTTATTCAATAATCAATTAATATACTGTGTAACAATTACTATTAAATCTCCGAATCAATGTAGTCACGTGAGAGATAAGTTTCTTGTTTATCCAGATAATAATGATACCAAACAGAATAACTATATATTAATTAACTAATTCACATTCAGTCTATCATGTACAGTATGCCCACTATCCAACACGTAGAATGTTCCCCTTCGAGACCGTGCGTCCTGGCTTCTTCAATAGCCAGTTAATACACCGATATAACATCTATAAATAATTCAATAAATTTCAGAAAATCCCAAAATCACTAACAATGTCTTCCAAAAAATCGCCTCTAAGATCAGTGAGTAAATCCTTCGAAAACCCAAAAATCGTACCGAATCTAAACGTATTATCAATCGAGGATTGGACAATCCAGTTTATCAAATCGAATAAAAACAAAGCTTTCATCTACAGATCCGACTGCATCATGTAATCTTACAACTACAGTACTAAGTGTAATTTTTGTGAAAAAACTTAAATCTTGTATAAACTCCTCAACACCATTGATATCTTCCATTCCAAAAACTACTTCAATTGCATCTCCAACTAAATATTTTATTATTTAGCTCTTCGAAAAAAAGCAACTGAAATAATTTGTACACAATAGGTAATTCAACTAATAATATGAGTTAACTGGCAGTTAGAAACTGATGTTAAGTCGAGATAGCTTTGTTCATGGTAATTCATTGCAGTTGCGAAATTAAGGATGCTCCACTTCGGTCTGGAAATGTTCACATTATCATACTATTAAAATCGCATTAAAATCTCACCATCTTGACCTCGATGGAGTTTCTATTTTGTTCATTATACGTTTCAGGTTCAGCCAATGGAGCTGGATTTTGAGGAAGCAGGACATAGCCAGGAGCAGTTGATGAATATCTTGGAGCATGACGTTGACTACTAGCAGAGGAATCGGGGTTCTTCATAAGCTCATAATGCATTGGGGACTTGAAAGCCGCTTTGAACTTCTGCATTTTTGACAACCCTGGAGTTCTACAACTTGACCAAAGAGCGATCAGTGCAAACAACGGAATAGGAAGTAGAGGAACCAATGCAACAGCTGCACCAATGCATTCAGAATATTCAAATTTACGGATTTCTTCAGAATAAGCTTCATAGGAATAAGCCATAACATTCAAAACTGCAATAGCAATCGGAATAACTGGCAACAAATAGTTAAACAGCAGCAAGAAATGTCCAAAACACCAGCAACAGGTATTTTTCAACATTGTTCTCAAATCCTTCCCAAGGGAATGTGCACAATAGAACCATCCAACAGCGAAAAGCTCACACGCAAGAATGGTCCAAAGGGTTAGGTAATTTAAGTAGCCAGTAGCGAGTTCATAGGCATGCTTGCCGGCTTGAGTAGTGAAATAAACTCCAAATGCGAATCCAAGGGAAGAAACAACCATTGCAAGGAAAAATCTCGGGCAACATCGAGTCCAGGAGACCCCGAGGGCATCTTCAAAAGAAGACAGGACATTAAGAGCCAAGAGGTACTGAAATCAATCATTATCAAGTGTATTTTACTTAAAAAACTTACGAAAATATTTAATAAAATAAAAACAGCCATAAAAAGGACGATTCCTGAGTAAACTTTGACGTGATTAGTGTAGGAGAGATAGCTCAAAAAGTGCCACATTTGAGCTTCTCTTCGGTCGATCAACTCTGTCAATTCCAGGCCAGTTCTCAAGGAAATAAATCCAACAAGTGAGAAAACAACTCCGAGTTGAATTGCAGTCAGAACGGCATGGACAAAGATCAAGAAAATCGAATCAACGACGAGATTGTTAGATCGCTTGTTGTAACTTCCAATTGTAATGAAAGCTCCGAATCCGATTCCAGTAGCAAGAACAGCTTGTTCGATAGCTAATTTCCAAACACGGTAATCTGTCAGAACTTGCCAGTCTGTAATGTTGAACAAGTGCTCAAAAGCTTCCAAAGCTCCTTTCTGGAGAAGTCCGACGATCAACATCGTAATTGCAAGACAGAGAGGAATCAGGAAAGTCATCGTGACGATCTTCCCCAACCAACGGACTCCGAAACAGATGGCGACAAAGACGAGAATCCAAACCAATCCTTGAGCGGCCAAAATGTAATATTGGAAGTTCCCAAATTCAGCAATACTTCCAGACGGATTCTCCAAGGATCTCATAAATTGAGACAATGAGGATTCAGCGTGGGAAGTCGACAACTTTGTCGCGATTCCGGGGAAAGTGGCGGTCAGATTCAGGAGAGCAGCGGCTTCCCGACATGGCCGAGTTTGAAGCTCCGGGAAATTCTTACAATGGAGCCACGGTAGTCCCGGGCGTTCGTCGACCACGGTCCAGAACAAATGGAAGACGTAAAGGAACAGCCATCCAAGGTATCTCGTCATCGAGGCCAAGACGACGAGGGAGAAAAGGATCTGGGAGACACCGACTCCCTTGAACACTGGACAGACGTTGTAAAGAGCCTGGACTGGAGCACGACCCGTCAATTGACCAATTGTGAGTTCCAAAACAAGAACTGGCAACACGACAATCAGCAAAGCGCTTCCATAGGCCGCCAAGAAGGCTACTGAAATCATCATTTGAGTACTCCACATATCGATTTCATATATCAATAATGATCAACTCACATCCACCATTATCCAGAACCAATTTGGGCAGATTTAAGAAGTTTGTAGTAGCAAATAAATAGGCAAAAGCAGCAATGAGGAATTCGGCTTTGAAGGACCACAAATCCCTCCACTCTTCCACGATTAACGACGACATCTTCATATTAGACCAGCTTCTTTCCTCGAACCACATTCTCGCGATTGATTACCTCTGAAATGATTCAATGTGGAGATGCGAAAACAAAATCGAAAGTGAAGCAATCAGAAAAATAAAAACATGAATCATTTCTTGATGGAAAACAAAACATACCGTTAACAGCGATCAGGATTCCTGTGTCTGTCCCATCCATGGGATTTTCGAAAATTAGAAAGCTGGAAACGAAGAATTAGGATTTAAATATGATTTTTAGGAAAAGCGATAAAAGTGGAAAATTTAGAACTGAATGCAGCAATCACAGGTTTTCGTTTCGAGACCGAGAGCAATCTGAAAGTGAAAAATCGATCAAAACTGTACAAACGCAAAAATCACGGAAGATGATCGCCGATTTCTCAGGAAATAAGAACGAAAAGTCGTAAATGACGACAAACCGAATGAAAATAAGTTTTAATTTTTCGAAAACCTTCAAAATAAATTTTTTTTTAAATTTAAAATTTTCGAAAAAAATTAAAATTAAATTTTTCGAAATTTAAATTTTCGAAAAAGATCAAAATAAACAATGTTGGATTTAATTTCGAACAAAAGGAATTATGTCTATTTTAAAACAAATAAACAAGGCTTTTGGGAAACTTGGCAAAAGCCCAAAGGCAATCGATGATCGGGCCGACGAGAGACGAGCTGCTAATCGACGAAGACAAGGGTCAAAGTTGTCAGATGGACGTCCCTTGTCGCGACTTTGATGAGTCAAAAAGGAACAAATGAAAAATGACCTTCATTGACCCTCCCCTGACTTTCCCGGAAATTGGGTAAAATTACGTTACTAAAAAAATTAAAAATGTTTATTTTAGAATTCCGAAGGATTTTTTTATACGAAAAAATTACTATAAAAATCAATAAAACTAAAAAAATTAAAAACAATAAAATTTAAACTTTAAAAAATAAATTTAAAAATGATAAATTTAAAAAAAATAAAATTTAAAAAAAAATAAATTTTAATTTTTAAAAAATAAATAAAATTAAAAATAATAAAAATCATAACAAAAATGACCTTGTTTGACTTTTTTCCAGAAAATTCTGCAACAGATTTTTAAAATCCCATGTCTTTTGTGTAAGAGGGAAAATGACTCGAATAAATCCAGAGAATCGAGCGGATTCTCGAGTTGGACGAAAAACAAAGAAAAAACTCCTTGAAATTTGTCAAGTGGTCCCTCAACAAGAATCAAAAAATTTATTCCACCTAACAAAAACGTGAAAAATGAGAAAATTCACGAAAAATTCGTCCAGAATTTCATTCAAAAAGGTTTCAATTTTATTTTAATCCAATTACATCATTGTAAAAATTTCAAACAAGATTTTTAAAAATTTTCCTTGAAACCAATTTTTCAAAAAAATCAAAGAAAAAGTTAAATTTCTAAGAAAAATAAATTTTTTTAAAGAAATTCTAAAAAAAATAATTTTTTTAAAGAAAATTTTAAAAAATCTTCAGAAAAAAATTATTTTTTAAAGAAATTCTAAAAAAAATATTTTTTTTAAAGAAAATTTTAAAAAATCTTCAGAAAAAAATTATTTTTTAAAGAAATTCTAAAAAAAATATTTTTTTTAAATAAATTTTTTAAAAAAGTTAAAAAAAATTATTTTTTTTAAATAAATTTTTTAAAAAAGTTTAAAAAAAATTAATTTTTTAAAGAAAATTCTAAAAAATCTTCAAAAAAAATTATTTTTTTTAAACAAATTTTTTAAAAAAGTTAAAAAAAAAAATCAATTTTTTTAAACAAATTCAAAAAAAAAATATTTTTTTTAAATAAATTTTTTAAAAAAGTTAAAAAAAATTATTTTTTTTTAAATAAGTTTTTTAAAAAAGTTAAAAAAAATAATTTTTTTAAAGAAATTCTAAAAATTTTTCAAAAAAATTAATTTTTTAAAGAAATTCTAAAAAATTTGAAATTGAAAAGAAATTTTTCAAATTTTAGAAGCTTTTGTGAAATTTTCGAAATTTCCAGAAATGTTTATTGAATTTTAAAAAATTTTTACGGAAATTTAATTAGCGAAATTACGGTAGAAAGAAAAATTTCTTAAGAAATAAACATCTGACCAGTCAAAAGGTGGTGGAATAGTAAAGTTTGGTTAAAAAACAGGAAAGACGGACGAATATTTATGGAGAAAAGTAAAAAACGACCATGCTTGACCAGGCAGGAACAGGTTCTGGAAACGAGCCAACAATGGACTCTGGTTGAAAATTGAGAAAAAAAACTTCCTTAAAATTTTTCTATTTTTTAAAAAAATTCTTTATTTTTCTATTTTTTTAAAATTTTCCTATTTTTCTATTTTTTAAAAAAAAATTTTAATTTTTCTATTTTTTTAAAAATTTTTCTATTTTTTAAAATTTTTCTACTTTTTTAAAAAGTTTTAATTTTTCTACTTTTTTAAAAAGTTTTCTACTTTTTTAAAATTTTTCTACTTTTTTAAAAAGTTTTCTACTTTTTTAAAATTTTTCTACTTTTTTTTGAAATTTTTCTATTTTTTAAAAAAATTCTTTATTTTTCTATTTTTTAAAATTTTCCTATTTTTAAAATTTTTCTATTTTTTTTAAAAATTTTCCTATTTTTTTAAATTTTTCTATTTTTTTAAGATTTTTATTTTTTTTAAATTGAAAAAAATTACTTTTGTAGAAAAATAAAAATTTTAGAATTAGAAATGAAAAAATTGAATTTTTATAGTTTATTAGATGTCTATTCAGAAACTTCGCTTAAATTTTTAATGAATATTTTTCTGGAGTGAGAAAATTGGAAGAATGTGGGAAATTTGATATATCGGAAGTTAAAATTTTAGCCGAATTGGACTTCAAATGACATATAGTTTATTTTATAACTTATTAAATGTATTTAGAAATTATCTGGTCTTTAATAATAAAGTTTATATAAAATTAAATAAATTTAAAAACCTCATATATGAAAAATCAAAATTTAGGTAATTTATAAATCTTAATTTATAGTTTATTATATACTTATTCAGAATCTATTATCTAATTTTTAATAAACAATTTCCTAAAACGAAAAAATAAAATAAATTAAAAAATTTCATATATGAAAAATCAAAATTTAGGTAAACTGATTTACAAATTAATATAAATCTTAATTTATAGCTTATCAGATATGTATTATTCAATTTTTAATAAACGATTTCCTAAAATAAAAAAATTAAATAAATTTAAAAATTTCATATATGAAAAATCAAAATTTAGGTAAAGTAATTTATAAATCAATATAAATCTTAATTTATAGCTTATCAGATATTTATTAAGAATCTATTATCTAGTTTTTAATAAGCAATTTTCTAAAATAAAAAAAATAAAATAAATTTAAAAACTTCATATATGAAAAATTAAAACTTGATTGATTTCTAAAGCAACTTATATTTTCTTTATTTTTAGAAGAAATATTCGAAAATTATGTTTGATTTTAAATAAACGTTTTTCTAAAGTGAGAAAATGGGATAAATCTATAAATTTCAATATATCGGTCGCCGAAAAATAAAAACAAACTTGTTCACTTAATTCTCCAGCTCTCAATCTTCAAGTTTTAAAATCGCTCTTTTTCGAATTGGTTTTATCTATTTTAATTATTTTATATATTTTTAAAATAATAAAAATAATAAAAAATTAAAAAATTAAAAATAATTAAAAAATTATAAAAATTTTAAAAATTAAAAAATTAAAAAATTAAAAACATTTTAAAAATGAAGAATTTTTAACTTTAAAAAAAATTAAAATTTTTAAATTTAAAAAAAAATAAAAGTTGAAATTTTTTTGGATAAACTTGTTTGAAAAAAATTTGAATAAAAATTGAATTACGGATTTTAAATACAGTCTTCAAAAATGAAAAATTTACATAAATCGTGCAAATTTAGAAATTTTGAATTTCAAAAAATTGTGGATTTTCGGAAATTTTGAATTCTATTTTTTAAATAATAATTTATGTGTGAATGATATATTTTTAAAAACCTTCAAAATTTTACATAAATTATTTACTATTCAATGATTTTTAAAGTTATATAAATTGCATAAAATTTAAAAAACAAAATTCATACATGAAATATATAATATTTAAAAAGTAAAATTCATATATCAATTTTATACAATTTAAAAAGTAAAATTCATATATCAGTTTTATACAATTTAAAAAGTAAAATTCATGTATCAATTTTATACAATTTAAAAAATATAATTCATATATTAATTTTATATTATTTAAAAAGTAAAATTCATATATCAGTTTTATACAATTTAAAAAATATAATTCATATATCAATTTTATACAATTTAAAAAATACAATTCATGTATCAATTTTATACAATTTAAAAAATATAATTCATATATCAATTTTATATAATTTAAAAAGTAAAATTCATACATCAATTTTATATAATTTAAAAATTCTAATGTATATATGGATTATATATCTTCGGAAGTTTAAAATTCATGCATGAATTATATAATATTCAAAATTTGAAGGTTTACGTACGAGGAATTTTTAATTTTATATATAGATGATATTTAAAAATTAAAATTCATATATGAATTCTATATTGTTTGGAAATTCGAACTTATAGGTAATTTATGTGAGTTGAAAGTTAAAATCCATATATGAAAAGTTTTTAAGTTTATATATGGATAATATTTAAAAATTAAAATTCATATATGAATTATATATTGTTTGGAAATTCAAACCTATAGATAAGTTACATGTGAGTTGAAAGTTAAAATCCATATATGAAAAGTTTTTAAATTTATATATGGATAATATTTAAAAATTAAAAATCATATATGAATTCTATATTGTTTGGAAATTCGAACTTATAGGTAAGTTATATGAGTTGAAAATTATAACTCATATATGAAAAGTTTCAAAAAAATTAAAATAAGTAAGATTATTTTTATTTTTAGACAGATTTACATTCAGAAAACAGTTTTGGCATTTTCGAAAAGGTCAGGATGCGTAAAGACAGCCAAGTGGGAAGATGTAATCTTCTCAGATTTCGTCAAAGATCGATTTCTGTCACAGATTAGTGACTTGGCAACTTTCGCGAGATAAACATTTTTAAAAATATCAAATTTTAAATTTTACAGAAATTATTTAACAATTGTTTTTGGAAAAAAAATTTAATTTTTAAATAAATTTATAAAAAATTTATAAAAATAAATTTACAAAATTTTTTTAAAAATAAATTTATAAACTTTTTTTAAAATATTTATAAAACTTTGTTAAAAATAAATTTATAAAAAATTTTATAAAATATTTATAAAACTTTGCTAAAAATAAATTTATAAAACTTTTTTTTAAAAATAAATTTATAAAAATTTTAAAAAAATAAATTTATAAAACTTTTTTTAAATAAATTTACAAAACTTTTTTTTAAATAAATTTATAAAAATTTTAAAAAAATAAATTTATAAAACTTTTTTAAAAATAAATTTATAAAAATTTTAAAAAAATAAATTTACAAAACTTTTTTAAAAATAAATTTATAAAAATTAAAATCTATCTATTTTCGATCAAAATATCCGATCCTGTAATTTTCCGGAACAATTATTTTTCTCGTTTTTGTTCGGAAATAGCCCAGTCAGGATATCCCGAAAAATCCTCAAAATTGTTTTCCGTGAGTAAAATTCAATTTTCGAAAAAGAAAATTCACTTTTTTCTTGAGTACAAAATCATACTACTTTAAAAATTAGAAAAAACATTTTTTACGAAATTGTCTCAACACGAATTTTCGGAATTTTAAAGAAAGTTTTAAAAATAAAATAATTTTGAAATTTTTAAAATAAAATAATTTTTAAAATTTTTAAATAAAATAATTTTTTAATTTTTAAATAAAATAATTTTTAAAATTTTAAAATAAAATAATTTTTAAATAAAATAATTTTTAAAATTTTAAATAAAATAATTTTTAAAATTTTTAAATAAAATAATTTTTAAATTAAATAATTTTCGAAAAAAATTTAACGAAAATTTAATAAAATAAGATGACAGGAAAACTGTCATGTTCCAGAAAATCGAAGGCAAAAATGGCAAACTGGACAGCGCGAGAACAGTTTTGGCCAGTCTGGCAAATTGCAATTTGTGGTAATTTTGGTCGCGCGCAATTCATTAGAGAGAATTCTTCAGAGACCAGCTTTCAGGCAACCTGCAGATTGTTCATGAAATTAAATCTCCCGAAATATATCCGAAAATTGTTGGTTTTGTTTACGGTTTCGACAGGAAGCTTGCACAGATGCGTGAAACCCAAAACACCGACTGTACGGGGCTTCCTCCCCTGCGGCACTTTCGTCCTTGGAGTAATTTCCGTTTTTAAATTTCTTAAATTTCAAGTTTTAGATTATTCTATGAATATGTTAAATTATTTTCAAATTAAAAAATTAGTCTAAAAAGTGAAAAATTTATTTGGAATTTCCTCCCCCTGCGGCACTTTCGCCCTTGGAGTAATTTCCGTTTTTAAATTTCTTAAATTTCAAGTTTTAGGCTATTCTATGAATATGTGAAATTATTTCGAAATTAAAAAACTAGTCTAAAAAGTGAAAAATTTATTTGAAATTTCCTCCCCTGCGGCACTTTCGCCCTTGAAGTAATCTTAATTTTTAAATTTCTTAAATTTCAAGTTTTAGGCTATTCTATGAATATGTTAAATTATTTTCAAATTAAAAAACTAGCCTCAAAAGTGAAAAATTTATTTGGGATTTCCTCCCCCTGCGGCACTTTCGCTTCGACTTGGGCTGATTTTAATTTTTTTGTGTTTAAATTATAATTTAGACTACATAATAGATATTTTAGGATAATCCAGGTACCTGAAAAGACTAATCTAAAAAGATAAAAAAGATTATTACGAAATCAAGGAACCAAATGCCGCAGGAAATGATTACTATACAGTTGATTTTTTTGTTTTTAGACAAGTCTTGATTTCTTCACGAATATCCCAAGCTAATCCAAGTGCTAAATTAATAAAAAGCAAATTTTACAAAATTGGGAACTAAACGCCGCAGGGAAAAAAGCCAAATATTTCCGAAAATGCCCTCGGGGGGAAATCGCCACAGGGAAAAGACCAAATATTTTCAAAAATACCGTCTCAAAAATGCCCTCGGGGGGAAATCGCCGCAGGAACACCTGTTTTAGGAAAAAACACCCCTTAGAAAAAACGCCATAAGGGGTGGAGTACTGTATTTGTGGAATATCTAAGGGTGAATGAGATCCGGGCCTTATATAGAAGCGTCAAAAACTCATTAACTCGGGCTTTTCAATAATAATGAAAAAGAACAAGAGCTTCGTTAATTGAACTCGAGAACCATGGATTACTGAGATGGAGCCAGAGCCGAGTTACATGAAATTGATGCATTTCGGCCGGTTTCGCTTTGAAGACAAGAGGGTCAAGTCGGTCACCGCCGGTCAAGTAAAAAAGACGAAAGATGCTCTCAGTAATCTAGTTTGGCAGAACTTTCCAAATCCACAGAAATCCACAAAAATTTAGAAATTCACAAATTCACAAAAATTCAGAAATCCACAAATTCACAGAAATTCAGAAATCCACAAATTCACAGAAATTCAGAAATCCACAAATTCACAAAAATTCAGAAATTCCAAATCAAGTAAGATTTCCGAAAAAATCCATTTTTGGAACATTAATCATTTTTACAAAATATTAAAAATCATACAAAATCTCCCAAAGATCAAAAAAGATCATTTTTAAAAATCAACTTTTTAAAAAATTTATATTTTTCAATTTTATTAAAAAGTAAAAAAAAATCATTTTCAAAAATCAACTTTTTAAAAAATTTTATATTTTTTTTCAATTTTATTAAAAAGTAAAAAGTCATTTTTGAAGATCGACTTTTAAAAAAATCAAAGAACTTTTATATTTTTAAATTTTATCAAAAAGGTCATTTTTGAAGATCGACTTTTAAAAAAATTAAAAAATTTTTATATTTTAAAAATCCCTCAAAGGATTAGATAAGGTCATTTTTGAGGATCAACTTTTTACTAATAGTAAGAAAAAAATTAATTTTTGAACAGTTTCAGAGTCGTTAGAAAGCCTCATTTGAAATTTGAAATGAGTTTTTCGAAAACGAAGTCAAAAATAAGTTTAATTTTCTCCGAGACCGAAGTCGGGAGTCGGTCAGATGTCGTGACAGAATCCGGTCATCGGCTTCATGAATAATCCATGAATCATAGAATCCAGATGAATCTCCAAAAACACTCGAATTGAGTGCAACTTTGTTTTCTTCCGTTTTTGCCCATTTTCTCCGGTTCCACTTGAGGCTAATTTATGCCATTGGCTCCCAGAAAACGACTGAATTCGAGGAAAAATGAGATTAATGGGGATTTCGATAGACTCCTTTGGAAGAGCCATAAGCAAGCTTTTGTCGTAAAAAGGCCAGAGATTGTTCCAAAAGTAAGTTAATGGACGGATTGATGGATTACTTCAAAATAGAAAACATAAAACATTTTTTAGAAAATTTTAATTTTTAAAAAATAAAAATTTTTAAAATTAATAAAAAATAAAAATTTTAAATTGATTTAAAAAAATAAACATTTTTGAGAAATAAAAATATTTTTAAAATTAATAAAAAAATAAAAATTTTAAATTGATTAAAAAATATAAGCATTTTTAAAAAATAAAAATTACGCAAAAAATATTTTTAAAATTAATAAAAAATAAAAATTTTAAATTAATTTAAAAAAATAAAAATTATTCAAAAAATATTTTTAAAATTAAAAAAAAAAATAAAAATTTTAAATTGATTTTAAAAAATAAACATTTTTGAGAAATAAAAATTATTCAAAAAAACAATAAAAAATTTAAATTTTACATTGATTTCAAAAATATAAATAAAATATTTAAAAAAAATTAATTAAAAAAATAAATTTTAAATTATTTTCGAAAAATTAATAAATTTTTGGATTTTTTGGAATTTTAGTAAAAATAATACATCCTAAAAGTGAGAAAAATCCGATAATTATCCAGATTTGCAATTCCGTAAATCCAAAACGAAAATGGATGAGGGCATTTTTAAAATGGAAACTAGGCCGAAAGTCATCCAGGTGGGCTGTACAACAGTTGCTCCCTTCTGTGTCACAAGATTTATCTCATTTATTTTGTTTTTACATTAATTTCTTTGTAGTTAAATTAACTCAATATTTCAATTAGGAAAAATTAATTTAAAAAAATTTCAAAATCAGTGGAGATTAAAAAGAGGAAAAAAAGGGAGAAAACGTCGCTGGGGGTTATGACAGTTGCTCCCCTCCGTGTCACAAGATTTATCTCATTTATTTTGTTTTTACATTAATTTTTTCAATAATTAAATTAACTCAATATTTTAATTAAGAAAAATTAATTTAAAAGAACTTCGAAATCAGTGGAGATTAAAAAGAAAAAAAGGGAAAAAACGTCGCTGGGGGTTATATGACAGTTGCTCCCCTCTGTCACAAGATTTATCCCATTTCGCTTTTACATTAATTTTTTCAATAATTAAATTAACTCAATATTTCAATTAGGAAAAATTAATTTAAAAAAATTTCAAAATCAGTGGAGATTAAAAAGAGGAAAAATAGGGAGAAAACGTCGCTGGGAGCAACGGTCGTGCAGCCCCCAGGTGGACAGCTTTCCCTCGACGGTTGCCCCGAGTGAAATACGAGCGGTCCCGTTTGTGTCTCAATACAAAAGGGAAAAACTGGTCATTATCGTTGGTCAACAAACGGCCTGTCTGTATCCGTTCTTTATTCCTTTTCTGTCTGCAGTTGATCGACAGCCCGTTACTTAATGGACTCTTTAAGTTTTCCGTTTTTGGATCTCAAAACACTTGAAACTCAATGTTCAGACAGGTCCAACTTTATAAATATAACAACCACAAAATGAAAAATGAATCAATGACGCCGGAGGCAAAGTAAGGAAAAATTCTAATTTTAAAGGATTAACGTCAATCGACCGGTGGGGAAAATCAAGCGCAATTAACTTCTTCTCGAGACCATCTAAAAATTAACTTTGTAAATTTTCATTGGTCTCAAATGGAAAACAGAGTTTATCAGTTTTCTTCTCGAGACCATCTAAAAATTAACTTTCTAAATTTTCATTAATCTCAAATGGAAAACAGAATTTCTCAGTTTTCTTCTCGAGACCATCTAGAAATTAATTTTCTAAATTTTCATTAGTCTCGAATGGAAAATAGAATTTCTCAGTTTTTTTTAAAATTTTCTTCTCAAGACCATCTAAAAATTAACTTTCTAAATTTTCATTAGTCTTAAATGGAAAACAAAGACATTGAATTTTTGTACTTTCTACTTAGGACCAAGAAGTTTTGAAAATTTTTACCTGGTCTTGAGTGGAAAATAAATATATTTAATTTTATGTATTTTTCCATTTGGGACCTTGAAAAATTATTTTTAAATTTTTATCTGGTCTTGAGTGGAAAACGAATGCGCATAAATTTGCATATGGGTCAATTGACATCCATCCTTTGGAAACTAATTCTCGATGGATTCGAAACCGTTCCTGCTTCTGGGTCTCGAGACGATCCTGCTGGCCATGATGTACACAAATCCCGAAACGAAAATCACGACAAACATCGCATTGGCCAACAAACTTCCAAAAAGAACAATTTCTTGGTCCTGAAGAGAATTTGATTCAATGGATTTTTCAACAATGAAGACTCCACTGGGAGAATGTGGATGAACATCTTTGATTACTGTAGATTTTTGTTTTTTTGAAGAATGATTTTTTTTATTTTTTCCACAGGATTCCCGGACTCTTCTAAGTCTTCTATTGGCTTCACAACCGCTGTTTTCCGCGAGTTCTCTGTAGAGCTGGAGGTTCTCGAGCAGACGTTCGTAGAGGAACTCGCAGTGCCCCAGGTTCTGGTGCCGCATCCTGGCCTCGTTCCAGACCGAGAGTTTCCGACGAAGATGAGAAGTACTGTAATCAGATTGGGATTAACTAAATAAATCTAATTTTTCAAAATTAAAATTTCCTAAAATTTGATGAAAATTTCCAAAATCATTCAAAATTATAATTTTGGAAGTTTTCATTAAATTCTTAAAATTCATATTTAGTTTTTAAAAAATAATTATTTTTAATTTTAACTTTTTTATTTTTAACTTTTTTATTTTTAAATTTTTAAATTTTTAAATTTTTAAATTTTTAAATTTTTAAATTTTTAAATTTTTAAATTTTTAAATTTTTAAATTTTAAATTTTAATTTTTTTATTTTTTAATTTTAATTTTTTTATTTTAATTTTTTTATTTTAATTTTTTTATTTTATTTTTTAATTTTATTTTTTAATTTTATTTTTATTTTAGTTACCTGTTGGCCAAGTGGAAGTTCCACATGAAGGGGGTACAGGGCTCGTTCCTCCAGACCGGCAACTGGATCAGAGTGTCAATCACCCCCTCTAGTGCTTGAGTGTTCGTCTCTGGGATCAGGAACAAGCCCTCAGGCAACTTCATCAAGGGATTCCTTTCGAAGGAAATGCTCTTCAATCCGCTGATCAACGCCAGGACTTCACTGGGCATGGAATCTCCGTCGAAAAATCGATTTTCGTTGAGTTCTAGTCTTTCCAAAGAACAACATTGGGTCACTGCCAGGGGGATTCTGGTCAAATCGCAGCCGTTGAGCTCCAGATTCCTCAAGGACTTGGACAACGGAAGGAAAGCAAAGGGGTCCACGGCCTTGATCGGGTTCCGGGAGAGCCCAAGGGTCCTCAGGGTCTCCAACCCCACGAATTGGTGGGTTTTCAGTTCTTCGATCTTGTTCGAATCCAACTTCAAAACTTTGAGTTTCTCGTTGAATTGGAAGGCTTTTGGAGGGAGAAACGAGATCCGGTTCCCCGACAGATCCAGGATCCTCAAAGAAGTCGACTGCAGAAACGTGTGGGCTCCTATCGATTTTATCTAAAAATATTACTAACCATATCACAAAAACAAAAATATTTTTTATAAAAATTCTAGAAACTGGTCTCAACACGAATTTTGGAATTTCCCAATTAAGTTCGAAAATGAAAAATTTTAAATTTATACAATTTTGTAAATTTCGAAAATTATTTGATAAATTTCAAAATTTTTAAATTTTCAAAGTGTACTGTAATTTTTTTAAACTACAGTAATCGTACTAATATAAAAATTATGAACCTTTTTAGAAACTGGTCTCAACACGAATTTTGGAATTTCCCAATCAAGACCTAAAATGAAAAATTTTAAATTTATACAATTTTGCAAATTTCGAAAATTATCTGATAAATTTTAAAATTTTAAAAATTTTCAAAGCGTACTGTAATTTTTTCAAACTACAGTAATCATACTAATATAAAAATTATGAACCTTTTTAGAAACTGGTCTCAACACGAATTTTGGAATTTCCCAATCAAGACTGAAAATGAAAAATTTTTAATTTATATAATTTTGTAAATTTCGAAAATTATTTGATAAATTTTAAAATTTCAAAAATTTCCAGTGTACTGTAATTTTTTCAAAATACCGTAATCTAAGAAGTTTTTCAAACTTATTAAATATGTTCGAAATTATCACTTACTTTGTTGTTTTTTAGGGAGATTTCCAGAGTTTTGTTGGACGAAAACGAAATTCCATGAAGATCTTCGATGAAATTTTCGTCCAATTTTAAAATAATCAAATTTTTTAATTGCGAAATAACCACGACGTTTTTTAAATTTGTTTTTTGAATCGTGAGTCTTTCCAGATTCTCGGCAAAGGCCATCCATTTTGGAAAATCCGAAAAATCAGAATTTTGAACATGGATTTTTCGGATTTTTCGAAGCCATTTCGGTTCAGATCCAAATTCAAAATTTAAATTAATCAAATTTAAATGTTCCAATTTTTTTAATCCATTCAAAAATTTAAGATTTCCGATATTTTTTTTCGATGGACTTTTGATCGAAAAAAAAATTAAATCCGGAAAAATTTCGGCGAAATTTAAAATTTTCGAAAAATTTTCCGAAAAATCGGCCTCGATGGAAACAGAAATAATTTTGTAATTTCTTAATCCAGAAAAAAATAAAACAGAATTTAAATTAAAAATATTTAAATAAATACTGTAGTCTGCTTTTTTCTCGTTTGGAAAATTCGGAAATAAACAAAAAAACGGAATTTTCGGTCCTGGAGCATGGTCCTTCCAAGAGTACGGTAGGGTACTGTAGGTGTTGTTTTCTGGATTACAGTCGAAAGAAGACGAAACAAACAAGTTACATTTGCATCTGTGAAATTTGCAGAGGTTCGAAAATTCGCAATCCGGGGTCACTTGATTTTCTTTGTTGCAGCAGATCTGGAAAAAATTTAAAATTATATTTTAAAATTTACAAATTTTTATTTTAAATTTAGTTTTAAATTATATTTTAAAACTTACAAATTTTAATTTTTACTTTTAAATTTAATTTAAAATTATATTTTAAATTTAAATTTAAATTTTAAATTTAGTTTTAAAATTTATAAATTTTAATTTTTAATTTTAATTATATTTTAAAATTTATAAATTTCCAAAATCCAATAGAAGATTCTGAAGTGGTTGAATTTTTAAATTTAAATAATTTCAAGAATTAAAAAAAATTTTAATTTTAAATAATTTCGAAAATTTCAAGAATTTTAAATTTAAATAATTTCAAGAATTTAAAGTTTTTTAAATTTTAAATAATTTCGAAAATTTTAAATAATTTTTAAATTTAAATAATTTCGAAAATTTTAAATAATTTTTAAATTTTAAATTTTAAAAAATTCACCAAATTTATTCCGTGGCCCTGGGCATGGATAGGATCACAAGAAGTCCCATTGTCTTCGGATTCTACCGTAATTATTAAAATACTGAAGAAAAATATTTTTTTCATCTTTTAGTAAAAAACAAATTTTTGAAAAATCTAATCTGGACAAAATTGAATCACCCAACAAGCCTTCTCAAAAAACGAAACAAGAAGTTCCGGCCAAGTTTTCCTCAATCAAGAACCCTTTCCAAAAAGAACAATTAGTCCGACTTTGTCATCTGCAAGTCAACTGGAAAAGTATAAATAATTTTTGAATTTCGAAAGACAACTTTCTTTATTAAAGTCAGCTGTAAAGTTTATGTGAACCATGGAGACCGCAATTGTAAACTCAGTTCATGCATTTCTTAGAGGAAAAGTAACTTTACTCAACTGTTCCAAATCAGTTACAATTTGTTTAAAAATCTTTAAAAATAAATATTCAAAAAATACAATTTTTGATATATAAAATTCAGAAATTACGAATTAAGTTTCATATATCAAATTTCGAAATTTTTTATAAAATCAACTACAATTTCTTTAAAATGTTTAAAAATAAATATTCAAAAAATACAATTTTCAATATATAAAATTCAAAAATTACGAATTAAGTTTCATATATCAAATTTCGAAATTTTTTATAAAATCAACTACAATTTCTTTAAAATGTTTAAAAATAAATATTCAAAAAATATAGTTTTCGATATATAAAACACAAAAGTGAGAAAATTTTAAGTTTCATATATTAATTACCGAGGAAGTGGAAAAGAAGCTTCCTGTTTGGCAGCTCTCGATCATCAATTTTAGGATTTTTTCTTTTCTACTTCGATGTTATCACTTTTGGTCATTTTTTAATTAAATACACCTTTAGTTTTGCAGAGTGAGAAAATGAGGTAAAAAGGCAAAAATTTATAAATAAAATATTGCGAAATGAAAGGGAATCTAGTAAGTGAAACTTCTAAATCATCAATTTTAGGTTTCCTTATTTTCTGTTTTAACTTGGTAAATTTCAATATTTTTAGACTTTTATATATTTTTAGGCTTCTGGAGTGGAAGAATTATATGAAAGTACAGAAATTGATATATCAAATATTAAGATAGAAGAGAATCTGGTAAGTGAAACTTCTAAATCATCAATTTTAGGATTCCTTATTTTCTGTTTCAACTTGATGAATTTCAATATTTTTAGACTTCTGGAGTGGAAGAATCATAAAAATACAGAAATTGATATATCAAATATTAGGATAGAAGAGAATCTGGCGACATATGGAACTTTTCAATCATCAACTTTAGGATTCCCCGTTTCTTATTCTGATTTTCTACCTTCCAATAACTCTTTTTCATACTTATGTGTACTTTTTGCCTTGATTACAAATATACAAATACTCTTGCAAAAAACGAAAAAATATAATTTTAATTTTTTCAAATATAATTTTTTTAAAATGTCGATTTTCTTAAATGTGATTTTTTAAATCAAATTTGTTTCTTTTTTCGGAAAAAAATTTTGGAAATAATAAATTGCGTGATCGGATAACCTGCTACGAGATAACAATGCCAGAGGCGATCATTACGCATTTGTCGCTGTTTTAACTGGATTCCAGACACGTTATTCGATAAAAAACATCCAATCAGGAAATTGTGATTTTTTAAATCTCCTAAATTTTCAAATTTATTCAAAATCCTATTTAAAATTAAAAGTAGATTTTTTTAGAAATTGAAAAAATTTAAACATTTTCGAAATTTTAAATTTATTGGGTTGTAGGAAAATTTATGATTTTAATGGAATTTTAGGAAAATATAGCAGTTTTTAAGGGATTTTGGAAGGTTTTTAGTGAGTTTTGAAAGTTTCTAAAGGATTCTAAAAATTTTCGGAGAATTGTAAAAAGTTCTTACTAGATTCTGGAAGATCTTCAAAATTTCTATAAGGTTCCAGAAACTTCTACGAGACTGTAGAGGACTCTAAAAAGTTTTTACTGGATTCTGGAAGGTTTTCACTATATTCTAAAAAGTTTTTACTATATTCTAAAAATTTTTTACTATATTCTAAAAAGTTTTTACTATATTCTAAAAATTTTTTACTATATTCTAAAAAGTTTTTACTATATTCTGGAAGCTTCTAAGGAATTTTAAAAAGCTTCACAGTCTTCATGACGAATTCTAGAAACCTCCGTAGAATTCTGGCAATTTCTATTGAATTCTAAAATATTTCAAAAACGTTTCTAAGATTCTAGAAGCCTTCAGAAACTTCCATAAAATTCTCTAAGATCTCAGAATCTTGGAAGATTTCAAAACTTTTTCCGAAATTCCGGAAGTTCTCAGAAGCTTCTTCTGAATCTTGGAAAATTTTAGAAGCTTTAATGAGATTTTGCATGTTTTTAAAAATTTTTTAAATTCTCCAAAATTTCGAAAATCTTAATTTTTGAAGATTCCAATTCTAAAATTTCTTTAAATTTTGATTTTTTTTTAAAAATCCTGGTTTTTTACTGACCGGTGATGATCTTCCTCGAATTCCTTCCAGAAAAATATTCAGAAAAATTAGAGTAAACAAGGAAACCAGCTCCCTCGGGCTATCTAATTTCCGAAGATTCTAATCAAAATCAGTTTCTAACTCCACAGACGGTCTCAGCCGACTTTCCGCTAATTGCCTGAGGCAATTTTGCAAAGTTACAAAATGAAACCATGACTATTTCTCTCAGAATCGGTCTTATGATGTTCTGTGGTTGATTTATTGCACGAATATTCGTGTAATTCTCAAAATAAAAAGAATATAGAAAAAAAATAAAAATTTTAACAACAAAAAGTCGAAAATTGTCTCAACACGAATTTTCAAAATTTTCCAGTCGAGATCAATAAAAATGAAATTTTGAATTTAAGTAATCTTAAAAAGTTTATAAATCCATATTATTAAAAAATAAAAATCTTAATCTAAAAAAGTCGAAAATTGTCTCAACACGAATTTTCAAAATTTTCCAGTCGAGACCGAAAAATGTCAAATTTAGTGTTAATCTACTTTCGGAAGGCTCCAGAACTACCCAGCAGATTCTGAAGTGACAGTCATATAAGAATAAAAATATAAAAATTCAAAAAAATCATCAAATTCATTTTTCAAAATTTTCCACTCAAGACCAAAGATTATGAAAAATAATATTAGATACACTTTTGACAAGTTCGAATTATATCGTTTTAAAAATGAAACAAGTTTTTTTATAAAGATATTAATGAATAAAATACATTTTTTTACTTTTTTATAGAAACTTTTAAATATTTTAAAATTTTTATAATTTTTTTATACTTTTTTAAAAATATCGTAATTTTTAAAACATGTTTAAAAAATAATTTTTTATAAAAATATTAATAAATAAAATATGTTTTTACATTTTTACGCATATCTAGTCATTTAGGAATCCTTGAACCATGTCGATTTCCGTTGATTGCTTCTTGGAGGTGATACTTTCTCCAGAAGGAAGTGGTGTGTGTCCAAACCGGTTCGGGTTGGCCTTCATTCAGACGCCCCCGAAACAGAAGGAGGATCTTTGACGATTTTTCTATAAAAGGAGGATTCTGGGACCAAATGAGCAGAGTTCGCTTTTTGGTTGAACCAGGATCGGACCATGGATTTGGAAAACAGGATAAAGGCTTACCGTTTTGTGGCCTATTCGGCTGTCACTTTTTCCGTCGTGGCAGTTTTGTCTGTTTGTGTCACTTTGCCTATGGTCTACAACTATGTTCATCATGTTCGTCGTCAGATGCACAATGAGATTACTTTCTGTAAGGGATCTGCTAAGGACATCTGGAGTGAGGTTAATAGCTTGAAGAACCTCCCCGTTGCCTCTGGCAACAGAACTGCTCGTCAAGCTGGATACGATTCCGGCGTTAGTGGGGGTTCTGCTACTGCCGCCGCTGCCGGTGGATCTTGTGATTCTTGCTGCTTGCCAGGTCCTCCAGGTCCTGCTGGTACTCCTGGAAAGCCTGGCAGACCTGGTAAGCCTGGTGCTCCTGGTCTTCCTGGGAACCCTGGGAAACCCCCTGTTCAACCTTGTGAACCCGTCACTCCACCCCCTTGCAAACCTTGTCCTGCCGGTCCTCCTGGCCCTCCTGGACCCCCTGGACCCCCTGGAGACGCCGGAGCCCCTGGACAACCCGGAAACCCTGGAACCGATGCTGCTCCTGGAGAACCTGGACCCAAAGGACCCCCCGGACCCCCTGGACAGCCCGGACAGCCTGGAGCCCCTGGACAACCCGGAGCCCCTGCCCAGAGCGAACCCGTCCTCCCCGGACCCCCTGGACCTCCCGGTAAGTCATGTCGATCATTCTGTTTATGCTTACGATTTTCCCTTCAGGAAACGCCGGACCTCCCGGACCTGCTGGACCCCCTGGACAACCCGGAAACGACGGAACTCCCGGACAACCCGGACCCAAAGGACCCCCTGGCCCCGACGGTCTTCCCGGAAACGACGGAAACCCCGGACAACCCGGACAAGCCGGACCTCCCGGAGGCGCCGGAGAGAAGGGTATCTGCCCCAAGTACTGTGCCATCGACGGCGGTGTCTTCTTCGAAGATGGAACTCGTCGTTAAGTCCCCCACCCCCCTTTTTCCTCTGGTCTATATTTTGGCCTTCAATGTGGTCAATAAAAAATATAGTTGATTTTTTTCAATGACAATTTTAGAAATAGATTTTGTAAAATTTTGGAAATTTTTGGAATCTCGATTCCGAAGTTGTATCAAAATAGAGAACTTTGTAGAATTTTGAAGAGATTCTTGTGGTCTTCAGAATCCTTCTTTGAGGTTTGAGGATTTCTGAAGTTCTTTGAACTTTTTTTGCAACTTGTATGTCACTTGAGAATAATTTTATATAGTTTTTAAAGACTTTTATTAGTTTTTTTTGGGAGATTTCAGAAGGTTCCATCAGAATTTAGAAACTTCCATAAAATATTCTAAAATTTTCAATGAATTCTGAAATTTTTTGAACTTTTTTTTGAAACTTGTATGACAATTGAAAATAATTTTATAATTTTTTTAAAGAAATTTCAGAAGGTTTCATCAGAATTTAAAAAGTTCCATAAAATATTCAAAGATTTTAAAGATTTTCAACGAATTCTGAAATTTTTTGAACTTTTTTTTGAAACTTGTATGACACTTGAGAATAATTTTATATAGTTTTTAAAACCTTTTATTAGTTTTTTTGGGAGATTTCAGAAGGTTCTATGGAATACTTGTCCGTAAAAAACAACAAACACGTTTTGCTTAGTCAACGGTTATGCAATTACCAGTTTTGCCTTCGGCGGTCACGGTTGCGTTTCTTGTTTTTAAAGAGAGAAAGGACCAAGCGACCGAATCCGCCAGAGAAAGTCTGACAGTCGATCTCTGAAGTGGATTAAAGATTTTCCATAAAATCTAAAAAAAGCTCGTCTGACTTCGGGACAGATAATCATCAAAATAAATGCTTGACAAGTAGTCCCTAATTCCCATGTGACGTCATAATTAAAAAGAACATCTTCGACGTCGACGTCGATCCATCCGTTGTTTCCGCCCCAGAATAACAAGTAAAAAAAAATTCCGACGGCGTCCAGCATCTGGTCAATCAGGGTCACGATCGCCATGTCGAATTCCGCCATGATTCTTTTTCGAACAAAAAAATCATCTAAAAACCAACAATATTATTAAAAAATAAATGGTTTCAAAAATTCAAAAATTATCCCGACACGAAATTTTAGAACTTTCCATTCGAGACAAAAATTGAAAAATTTCGTATTTTGTGATTCTAAAAATTCTAGAATTATATAAAAAATAAATAGTTTGAAAAATTCAAAAATCGTCCCGACACGAAATTTTAGAACTTTCCATTCGAGATCAAAGTAAAAAAATTTCGTATTTTATGTTTCTAAAAATTCTAGAATTATATAAAAAATAAATAGTTTTAAAAATTCAAAATCATCCCGACACGAAATTTTAGAATTTTCCATTCGAGACCAAATTGAAAAATTTCGTATTTTGTGATTTTAATAATTTTTTGAAAGTATTTTTTGTTTTTTGATTAATTTTGTTTAAAAAATTACTTCTTTTTCTGCGTCTCCTGTGGATCCTCAGATACACGGAATCCTTGTCCCCGACGTTGTAGAGCTCCTTCAGTTCCTCTAGTTTCGGAAGCACGTTGATCTGGAGACTTGAATCCGTCTTCCAAATTTGTTCCTTTTTCTTCATCATATTCTGAATTTCGATATTGTGTCTTTTTTGGAGCTCTATGTACCGGTAATGGAGGACGACGATGGAAACACAATTGCAGGAGAAAATTACAGGGAGGTAAATCATCGCCTCCAGAAGCATGTCGATTGTGTCGTAGATGGACTCCACGTCGGAATCGATGAACACCGGAGGAGAGCCTTCTGTAAGATAGACACTTCTACAGCAATCCCCAAACATGGGCAAAACCCAAAGAACAGGAACGATCCAGACGAAACTAACGAGAGTCCATTTGACGACATCATTGCAGATCTACAAATTCAAAAATATTCAAAAATATACAAAAATATACAAAAATATACAAAAATATATAAAAATATATAAAAATATTCAAAAATATATAAAAATATACAAAAATATACAAAAATATACAAAAATATTCAAAAATATACAAAAATCAAAATATTCATAATAATAGTCAAAAATTGAAATAATATTCTCTCAAAAATAGCACTTTTAAACAAAAAAAATAATTTTCAACAAAAATTGAGTTTTGTTTGGTTTAGATTTAAATAATCACTTTCAATCACTAGAAAATCGTAATAATTACTGATGTAAAAAAATTTTCTTCTTAAATTTCACAAGAATTTTATAAATAACAGATTAACAGCCAAATTACTGATAAATCGAAATACAGTCAAACTTGGATATAAGATACCCCTTTGATACCGAGCAAAGCATATGTTATAGGGGGGTCAATTTGAAGGGAAACTAACTAAACTCATTCACACTGTATGCTATAACGTTGCATATGTTATAGTGGAGGTATCTGATATCGAAGTTCGATTGTACAATAGAACTTGAATATAAGATACCCCCTTGATACCGAGCAAAGCATATGCTATAACAAAGGATATATTATAGGGGGTCAATTTGACGGCAAACTAACTAAACTCACTTACTTAGACCATATACTATAACGCAAGATATGTTATAACGGGGGTATCTTATATCCAAGGTCTATTGTAAATACTTACACAAAAAAATTAAAAATTTGTATTTTTTTGTTGAATTTTTTGAATATATATTTTTTAGAATGAATTTTTTTATTTATTTGATAAATACTCACCCAGGGATAATTCCTCGGGGATATCACCAAGACAGTACGGTCGATGTTGAAGAAGAAAGCACTGACGATCATCACGAAGGCCAAGTACCATTCTATTCCGTTCACGATGGACGCCAGAGGCTACAATCACTCAATAATTAATTATTAAATTTTAATCATTAATAATCACATTTGTCGGATGATTGACTAGAATTGTACGTATTTGAAGAAAAAAGGAAATTTTTTTTACAAAAAAAAACAGGTGCTCTATAATCACACATGATCGAGAAAATTCGATTATACTCATTGGATATATAAAACTTAAAATGAAAATACAATCATCATTCTTTTCTTCATTTATATGTGCTCCACAATCAATTCTAACTGAACATAATCGAATTTAATTGATTTTACTCATTTTTATGTAAAAACTAAAAAACCAAGAGAAGAGTTACAATTGTACATAGGTGCTCCACAATCACTTGTAACTGAACATAATCGAATGTAATTGATTGTATTCATTTTTATATAAAAACTAAAAAACCAAGAAAAGAGTTATTACTGTATCTTCATTTTAGGTTTTATATGTTTAATGAGTATAATCAAGTGCACTCGATTACAAGTAATTGTGGAGCACCTATTTACAATCCTAACGTCTTTCTTCATTTCTTAGTTTTTATATAAAAATGAATACAATCAATTACATTCGATTACATTCAGTTACAAGTGGTTGTGGAGCACCTATTTACTATCCTAACTCCTTTCTTCATTTCTTAGTTTTTATATAAAAATGAGTACAATCAATTACATTCGATTATGTTCAGTTAGAAGTGGTTGTGGAGCACCTGTGAACATCGAAAATAAAACAAGAAACTTAGTCTCTGATTAATTGACTAATTTGACTATTATGCTTTCCAAAACCAGATTTTTGAAAATCTGACTTGGTTGGGTAGTGAAGTTTTTAAAAAATCTCGAACTGGTCTGGAAAGTGTTTTTAGAGTTGTATGGCAGTTGCTCCCCTTCAACTCGCGCTGGTTTCGAGGTTTTTTACATCAGTATTTTGCTTACGTAACTGACAAGGGAAATACAATTACTCGAGTGGCCTTTTGGAATGAGTTATATACCGTTTTGTAGCTCTTGAAGTACTGATTCAGAATCTGTATTCTGCTTTTTCTAAAAGCTTTTCTGAAGCGAGATAATTTGGAAAATCTCTAAATTTAGGATTGACTTAATTGTGTTCTTGATCCGTTTTTCGAAAAACTAATAAAATAGTTATAATCAGGACAAAAAATACACCTAGTTGCAGAAAAGGATTATTAAAGTCGGTCAGGTTAAAGTAGAAAACGAACGTCTCTAAAATATAGAGGCCGGATTTCGATGAATAAGTAAGAAAGTACTCTTGCTTTTTCGCAACTTTCGGGATTTGAAATTTTATACATTTATCTCTCTTTTTCGTTCTAGAAAAACGTTAAGCAAAATTAAATACGGACTCTGAACATATATCTGATAACTTACAAAACCAACTATAACTTTTTCAAAGATCACTTAGAGTACAGTACTTTCCTGATCGGAACGATGATACCACCACCGATCCAGAAAGACTACTAATAGTTTCAGCGAAATTCTACTGAATGTATTGTTTTTGTATTTTATATCGTGTTCGCTGTAGTGCAAGTTCAATAGCCCAAGTTTGAGAGAGAAAGATTCGAAATAATCCGAGGAATCAAATCCTTTCGAACACTTCCCTTGCGAGATATTAAGTTAGTTTAACTACCAAAAAGTATTCAAACGAAATAAATTACATAAAACTACGAAATAAGGAGAACAATTACTCTACGGCCCACATATAAGAAATATAACTTTTGGTCCACTAACAAATGTAAATCGTCGCTATTATTTAAATTTCATCACAAGTCTGAAATATTCATAAATAATGTGACAATTGTGTTATATTTTTATTATATTTCGCAATTATTACTAGACCGAAAGTTATGTTTTTTGTGTGTACTTTATTCGGACAGTATTCTCTGGGTGTTGTGTTTACATAATTGATATTATCCTATTATTATTCTTCACTATTGTGTCTAGTCTTCTGGATGAAGGCATAAAAGGTACAAAACGCGTTTTATTTATTAATAATTAAAATAATTGTTCACGTTTCAAGGTCATATGTGCAAAGACGTACTTATAAGTTATAGTTACCTCTTAGTCATGGTTAGATGCAGCTAATCTGAGGTATTTAAACTCAATAGCAGCAATTTTAAGTTAGTCATTGTTGCATAAATTTCTGTTGTCCTAAATTTGTCATTTTTCTGCCTAAACTGTCCGAATAAAGTACACACAAAAAAGCATAACTTTTGGTCTTGTTAGCAATTACGAAATGTGGTACTTTCCCGTTAGCCGACCGCATCCTCCCGAAACGAAAATTCTTTTGGTGCGCTTTTAGCCTACTTTAAATGTTTTTCTTATTATTTAACGTTTCTCTTCCATTTTCTTATCAGCATGAAGTTATTTGAATTCCCAAGTACAGAAAAAGACGCAATATACTTCTTACAAGACCGTGGTGTGCTCCATAGACAAAAGTTCTGTTTAAACGGTCATAGTCTCTGGACATTAATAAAGGGCATTGGCGTTGTTGTAAAAGTACTTGTAGAACTAGTATTAGTTTGCGTAGTAATACATGGCTAGAAGGCACACGTTTACCTTTTCTTACTATTATTCGACTAATTTATTTTTGGTCTCGAGAATGGTCCTCCATTAATAATTGTATAGAAGAGCTTGGCGTGGATAAACACACCAGTGGTGTGGAACGCAGCATTGGGAAGAATTTGTGCAGAATCTCTACGCAAAAGAGAAAGAAAATAGGAGGACCTGGTATGATTGTTGAAATAGATGAATCCTTATTTTAATTACAACTTCTCTATTGATAGAGGATAATGGAAGTGAACTAACAACCCTTGCACACATCTATCAACATGTCATTCCTCTGTAGGAACTTGTAGTAGTATTTTTCTTTGAATGTGCAGAGCGTAGGAGGAGGAAAATTGGAAGAAAGCATTAAATATCGAGAGAAATTTTTAAAAATAGGTTAAAGCGCGCCAAAAGAATTTTCGTTTCGAGAGGATGCGGTCAGCTAACGGGAAAGTACCCGAAATGTGATAAAATCGTCACATTTTTCATGAATATTTCACACTTGTAACGAAATTTAAATAATAACGACGATTTGTATCTGTTAGTGGACCAAAAGTTATATTTTTGTGTTGATATAAGTGAATTGTATGTGATATGTGGATATATTAAAACAGTTCTGATGTATCAGATACATTATATTCAATATATAGTTCTATCAACTTCACACAAAAAACATAACTTTCGGTCCGGTAATAATTGCGAAATATGATAAAAATATAACACAATTTTCACATTTTTCATGAATATTTCACACTTGTGATGAAATTTAAATAATAGCGACGATTTGCATTTGTTAGTGGACCAAAAGTTATATTTTTGTGTAGCTATTCGTATCAGACCACAACGTCAAGAATAACAAAACTCACAATTTGCCGCTCCAGAAGAATAATAAAGTGTAAATTGCAAAAAATTATGGGAAAATACTTCAACAACACTCTAGCGATGTTCGCCAGTAAATCCGCGATGAAAGTACACATGTATAATTTGTCGAAGCATCCGAAAAGTAGATTAGGCATCTTGTACAGTAACACCATCAACATGAAGTTTATGACGATGGAGATGAGGTTCCAGACGGTTCGGACGTATATCCATCCGAGAGAAATCTCTGAATTACAGTTTTCAGGGTCGGATTCGTTTAGCATACTGTACATATGAAATTGGACTTCTTAGATGGATTAAGAGGAGATTTCAGATGTCGCCGGAAGGTCAGTTGATAGTTCTGAGAAAATCTAAGATGTTGTTAGAGGCTTCCTGTAAATCGAATAACTGTTCTAAGAAGATCTAAGATGTTGTTAGAAGTCTCCGGAAAATCGATTGATGATTCTATGAATATTTCAAATACTTTCAGAAGACTTCGGAGACTGAACTAGCGATTCTTAGCAGATCCAAGATACCGTTTGAGGACTTCAGAAGGCCGACCAGTGATTCCGAGAAGACTTGTGATTTTGTCGAAGATTCCCAAAGAATCAACTGCTGATTCTGGGACGATATGAAATGTCCTCTAGCAGCTTCAGAAGGCCGACCAGTGATTCCGAGAAGATTCTTTTTTATTACTGTAGGAAATAAAATAACTTCCAATACCGTAACAAGTTAGAATTAAATAGTTTTATTTTCTTACAGTATTCCGGGTAAGTGAAATTCTTTTTTCTTGATTACTGTAGGAAATAAAATAATTCTTAATACTGTAACAAATTGGAATTAAATAGTTTTATTTTTTACAGTAATTCAATTTTTTTGTTGTGATTACTGTAGAAACAAAAATGACCGTCGATACCGTAACGACTTAGAACTTAATAGTTGTATTTCTTACAGTAATTATGACAATGGGACTGATGGAAATAAACCCTTATTGAAGAAGAAACCCATTTCCCTTATCCGACTGCCTGAGGCAACTGGCTCAGGTGGAACATTCCCGGAAGCTTGGATTCACTTTTGGATTCTTTAGAGTTGGCCAACTGGAAACGAAACATGTTTTATTTGTCGACGGAAGTTGTCTGAATCAACAATTCAGCCAGAATCCTCAAATCGTCAAGTATCCAGAAAGAACAAAGCCTTTTTGCCTGAGGGGATGAGACTCCCCCGATTGGGATGAAACATCTTCGAGAATAAAAAATATAAATTTTTTCAATTCAAAAAATATTAATTTTTTAAATTTTTTTAATTTTTTTAAACTTTTTTAATCACAGAATTGCTCGTTGCCTGTGGCACTTTTGTTCGATTATTGTGAAAAAATTGCAAATATTAATTTTAATGTTGAAAAAAAACATGACGGGATTTAAAAATTTAAAAGAACTTTTTAAAATTTCACAAAATTCTGAAATTTTCTAAAATTTCACAAAAAATTCTAGAGTATTTCAGAATTCAGTATAAACTCCTGAAATTTCCGAGAATTTTATAAACTTTTATAGAATTTTGGGGAAATTTTCAGAATTAATATTTAAATTGGAAGATTCCAGAAATCCGTTTTAAGAGAATTTCGTAAAAATGTTTATTATTTTTTATATGATTATTGTGATTTTTTAACTTGCCAATCGGCGAATATTTGTTCCCCATGGTCGTTCAGATGACTCGGGAACCAAGGAACTAGATGAATTTTGAATGTCCCAGGCCCTCGGGTCTGCTGGAGAACTGTTACTCTATCGTCAACATCGACTTCATCTACGGCTGTCGATCATGTCCTCGAGGCTATCATGGTCTTCCCAGGACCCCTGAGAACCCAAGTCGTCTTGAGATCGATGAATGCTTAAGCCGTTGGGATTCTCAGGAGCCCCTAGAGAACCCGGAAAGCCTGACAAATCTGGTCCTAAAAAAGTTCCTGGAAACGGTAGAGTTATCGGAGAGGAAGCAAAACCCGGAATTCTTGGAGAAAAAAAAGTTTTCCAGGACCACTAGGAGTCGTCGAAGTAGATGGACAGAACGACGAAAATGGAAAATCTGCAGAACCCGGACCCCCAGGCGAGAAAGCCCCTGACGGACCCTCAGGCAAACACCCCGAGCACTGCTCTTGCTTTCCCGGCTACAATGCGAAATATAATCAAATTTGAGTGTTTTTGAAGATAATCAAATTTGAAAATAAAAACCTATCATTTTTATAAATAAAGTTTAGAGCAATTTTTGGAAGTTTTCAGAATTCAAGAAGTTTTGAAATTTTCGAATTTCACAGAAGTCTTCAGAATCCTACGGAAGTTTCTAAAATCTTCCAATATTTCACGCAAAATTTCGGAAAATTTATGAATTTTTAAGAACTTTTAGAATTTAATTGAAGCTTGTAGAATTTTCGAAAATTTAGTAAATTTTAATACTTTCGAAAATGTCATAAAAGTTTTTAGAATTTCGTAGATTTTTAAATTTCTAAAAATCTCAGAAAATTTTACAACTTCCGAAAATTTTCTAGAATTTTTCAGAATTTCTAAAAATTTTCGAAAATTAATGAATCATTTTAAAATTTACAATATTGTTCCAAAATTCTCATTCGGATTCTAAAATCTTCCAGAATTTCAGATTTTTTAATTTTTAAAAATTTCAGATTTCGAAAATCTTTCGAAATTTCATAAATTTTTTAATTTCTAAAAATTTCAGAAAATTTCGAAAATTTTCTAAAATCTTCCAGAATCCAATGTTGACTTCTGAAATAAAAACAAAATTCCATGATCCTGAAAATCCTAATTTTACGGTAAAATTTATTTTTGATTTTTATATGAATTGTTTCAAAATTGATGAGATGGATTTGATCCAAAAAATCCAGAAATTTTGATCGATAAATCACCTTCAGTTATCTCTATTGTCCAATTACCAGTTTTTCCAGAAATCGAGCTAGATTCAGGATTTCTTGTTCGAAAAATTTCCATTTTTTCCGGCAGTGCATGAAAAAAGACCGAATTAACCGCCCCTAGAAAAAGGAAAGACTGGTCGCATGTTTCGTTACCAGTCATTCCTTGCACTGACTCGCGTGCGGCTTTCTTTTTTCCAATCGAACGCGAGAATTCTTGTTTTCGATTTCGTTTGGTATCTTAATTTTATTTTTTATTTTTGGTTATTGCTTCCATTTCCAGGTTATGGAGCCGGAGGATGCTGGATTGAGCAGTTTAGAACCGGGAGTTGCTAAAAATTCCGGTGCCACAACGACGTCCGAGACAGAAATCAAAGTCGAGGTTTGTTTATTTCAAATTTTCCATATATCGATAATTGATTTTTCAGCATTTGAAACACAGCTGGACAGTTAAGAATTTCAGTCATTGTTACCAAGAGTATTTGGAGAATTACGTGCATTTAATCAGAGGAGATGAGAACCTGGTTTGGTCGATTAAAATCTACCCGAAAGGCAACGGCGAAAACAACAAGGATTTCGTTTTTCTCTGTTTGAACAGGGTTGTGTCCAATCCGTCTGGGGCCAAGAACAACAAACTCGGATTTCGGTATGTTTTATATGGGATTTGTTAAAACTAGGAAATAATGTGTTTCTGATAGGACATGTGATTTTCTCGGATATTTAGTAATAATTTCATATATGAACATTAATCCTAGAGGCTTCTTTTACCTCGTGGAGTTGCAAGTTGAAGTTTTTAAGTCTGCTTGAGTAGAGTGTAATTCCGAAATATTAATCATGAAGTAAGACCGAATTACAAAATAACCATTGTGTAGTCTGTTTTGGTTGCTGGCACATTCTAGAACTCTGCATGAAAATGGTTTCATTGAAAAAAGTTGTGTTTGAATTTGGACAATACAATTATCGATTTTTAGCTCCAAATTTCTGCTCCGTAATGCTGAAAACAAAGAAATCGAAATGCGGGTTCATCCGAATCCTTCACATTCAGACTATGTTTCATATATCAAACGTGATGTGCTCTTTCCACAAATCCAACCTTACGATTCTATTACGGTGCTTGTCGAGATCGATGTTGCTGTTGAAACAGTCACCACTAACAGTCAGGATTCCTTGCTTCCGCTAATCAGGAGTGAAAAAGAACTCAGTAAGGATCTTTTATCTCTGTTCGATGAAGAAAGACACGCGGACTTTACCATTAAAACCAAAGGACAGGAATTCCGGGTTCACAAGGCTATATTATCTGCTCGATCCCCGGTTTTCTCTGCCATGTTGGAGCACGAAAACATGGAAGAAGTTCGTTCTGGAGTTGTCAACGTGACGGATGTGGATTCGGACGTTATGAAAGCCATGCTGATGTTCATGTACAGCGGACGGTATATTGACGATCTTGATCTTGCTGAATCTTTGTTAATTGCCGCTGATAAGTACCGGTGAGTGATTCATTTTTATATATGGCGATGTTTATTATCTTTAGGATGGAGAATTTAAAGCAGCATTGTGAAAGAACTCTTATCAACAGCATCAACGCAGACAATGTTTGCCAACTCGTTTTACTAGGAGACGTTTACAGCGCTAAAACTTTGAGGGAACGTGCAATTTCGATGATTCAGAAAAATCCGACACAAGTTACGAGAACTGAAGGATGGGAATCAATTATAAATGGACATCCACAACTAGTCACGGAAATCATCAGAAGTTTTGACAAATATTTTCCAAGCACAATTGGACCTGAGAAAATCCCTGGTGTTCCTACAAGAGGCGGAACACCACAAATATAAGGAGAATTGAATTTATACATTTCTTTTCAGTCATTGATACGATATTTCAATGATTCAAGCGTGTATTTTCTGCAGAAGTTTATAATTAACGACTGATTTTTTCAGCTTTAGATTAAAGTTTAAAATTGATCAAACTCGGAAAAATCACTCGAGAAAAAAAATTGAAGGTTTTTAGAATCCGAGTTTTTCAAAGATAATGTACAAAAAAAAATTAAATTTTACAAATGGATCAATTGTAAGAAGCAGCATGGTAGAGGAAATCGACGGCTTCTTCGAGGAGTTCCTTAGGGAGTTTTGTTGAGGTATTTGGAGGACCACCAGCGAATATTGTCATAGAATGGAATTTTTCTGGAGGTGTTATTGGTGGATGTGATATAAGATTATTGTAAATTGATACTGCTTTTTTTATTTGAATTTCTAACCAACATGGAGCATAATCGAGAGTTTTGTCATCTGGTTTGAGGTCTTTTTCAATTCTAGCCCCTAAGGCAATTCTTACTCTAGTAAGATTTTTCATTTCAGCAATAAATTTCTGAAATTTAAAATTTTGGATTTTTTATATTAAAAAATTTGGAATTTTTTGCGTAAAATGAAAAAATTTATAAAAAGAAAAAGTAAATTTGATAATTTTTTAATTTCTGAAATTAATTAAATTGAATTTTTATTTCTTTAAACAATAATTTCGAAATTTTTGAATTCCCGCGTAAAAGCGAGTGAGAGTAAAAAAATGGAAAATCTGGCAAATTAACTTTTTCTTTTTTCAAAAATCCTAAAATTTTTAATTTTCCTAAAATTGATTAAATTGAATTTTTATTTTTTTAAATAATAATAATTTAAAAAACTAACCTGATTTAAAATTTCTTTTTGTTCTAAATTATTAATTTTTCCAACGTTAAATCTTCTATGAGCATTTGTATAGCACATTTGACGAACTGCTTGCCGAATGTCGTAAATTTTTAAAGTTGATTGTTGATAAATTTTATGCAAACATGATCCTGGTTCTCTTCCGGCTTCTTTGTCGAGATAAAAAGATTCAGAATAAATCGGCATCACGGAGAGACAAGTTGCCCAAAGTTCTGTTTCGTTTCTGACGTCCAATCTTATACCGTATCCTATTTTCGATCTGTCGTACTTGACGTTATCATCACAAGGCGGATTTGCTCCGATTATGTTCGGAATTAAAATTTGTTCTTGATCTCCAGAAATAACTTGGTCGACGGCAGTTATGAAAAGTGTATTTTTTTTTGCGAAAAAATTTTGATTAAAAATTTTTTTTCTTTCATGATAAATTATTTCAGACCAAATACCATCGATATTTAATCCAATTAATTCTCCTTTTAGGGATTTTGTGTAAAATAAATTTGTACTTATAAAATCCGCAATTGCCGAATGTTCGCCTCCGGCACAGGAAGCCGGAGCCACAGCCTCAGGCATCGGTGGTTGTTCCAAAGACAGATTTCCACTAGCAGCCCCATTAGCCAAAGCTCCCATCATCGTCGCCAAAAGCGAATGTTCTGGAGTTAATCCATTTTCAGATTCTCCATTTTCAGAAAATTCTCGAAATTGTTCTTCATCATTTGAAAAATTTGAATGTTGTCTCGTTACTGCTGTTATTAAAGCTCCCAAAGCTGCAACAGTTTCATCTCTTTGTTCATTTCTGTAATTTTCTACAGATTCCCCTCTGGCAATTAATTCTTGCTGAACCGCCTGACGAGCCGCGACTCTTCTGATTAAATCCAAAGTTGATTCGTTTTCTCTAAAAAGTTTCGACAAAGATATCCTTCCAAGATTACGCGGATTCAGACCTAAAAAATTAAAATAAACAATAAAATAATAAAAATTTAAAAATAAAATTAAATAATAAAAATTTAAATTTAAAAATTAAAAATTAAATAAAAATTTAAATTTAAAAATAAAAATTTAAATATTAAAAATAAAATAATAAAAATTTAAATTTAAAATTTAAAAATAAAATAAAAAATAAAATAATTTAAATTTAAATTAAAAATAAAAATAAAATTAAATAATAAAAATTTAAATTTAATTTAAAAAAGTGAAAATTTAATTTAATTTAATAAAAAATTTGTTTTTTACTTTTTTTAAATAAAAAAATTGTTTTTTTTTTAATTTTAAAACATACTTGGATAATTCTGAGCCAGATGTTCGAGTAATTGTCTGATTGGAGCTGTTTTCTCCTTTCTTACAGTATGCTGTGGAAACAGGCCATCTGAGAATCTTCTGACTGCTTGTTCGGAAAGCGAAACAGGAACGTTATTTGTTGTTGTGGACAAAACAGATGGAGCTTCACTAGTTTGCAGTGCAGATAAATGTCCTACAGTATCATTTAAAAGAACTTCATCTTGTCTGTTTTGTTGTTCAGCAGCTGCAGCCAGAAGCATTTCAATTGTGCTTCTTTGTTGAAAAAGAAGTTGTTGTTGTTGTTGTTGTTGATGTTGACGAATTTGATTTGCCAAAAAAGCAGCAGCAAAAGATTGAGATGAACTATTTGCTGCTGATTGTTGTAAAAGTGATTGGACTTGAGCCAGAGTCTGATTTGTCGTTGGAATTTCGTCTTGTGAAGAAACAGGATTCTGAATATGCGGCAGAGTGGCTCTTCTGGACGTGGTGGGTTCATCCCTCGGGAAACTGAGTCTTGGATCTCCTAAACTCGATCTAGAAGATCCTTGAGGTAATCCAGATCCGATGACGCCCAAATCCACTCCGCTTTCGGAGATCAGAACTCTTTCGTAATGATAGGGATTAACACAGACAGAATCCGTTTTCAGTTCGAATCCATACTGACATTCTGACAGATGCTTTAGTTCATTTTTGTGCAAATCCGGCCATCTGAAGGTCCGAGCATAAACAACATGCGGAAACCCCTTCCGTCCAGCCACTTGCAGTCTTCCGTCAAGGGTCCTCGGGATAGTTATGCATCCAGTAGGCTGCTCTCCTCCAGTAGTTACCGCTTTAATGAAATCGTCCAATTCATGTCGTTTATCTTTCAACTTCTTGATTAAACTTTCCACAGCCTTTCTTCCAAATTCTTGATCACTTCCCTAAAAACCCATATATCGAAATTCCTTAAAAATCCATATATTAACAAAAAGGAAAAATCCATATATCGAAATACCTTAAAAATCTATATATCGAAATTTCTTAAGAATCCATATATCGAAATTTCTTAAGAATCTATATATCGAAATTCCTTAAAAATTTATATATCGAAATTTCTTAAGAATCTATATATCGAAAAACCTTTAAAATCTATATATTAGCAAAAAGTAAAAATCCATATATCGAAATTTCTTAAGAATCTATATATCGAAAAACCTTTAAAATCCATATATCAGAAAATATAAAAAATAAAAATTTTATATCAAAAAATGTGAAAATCCACACACAAAAAAGTAAAATTTCATACATCAAAAAATTTTAAAAATCAATAAAAAAAGTAAAAATTTACACATTACAAAAACAAAATTCTACATATTAAGAAAAATAAAAATATAAATTTTTAAAAATTTATAAAAAAAAACAAACCTGAACATATCTAGATAAATAACTTGCTATAGTTCCTACAGAATCTCCGCTCGAAGGTACAGGGGTAGTTCTCCCAGCCATGTGACCAAATCTAGAACTAGGTTCTGTTACTCTAGTCCTTTCAACGTCCATATTCATTGACTATTTTGACAAAACAAAACAACACCCAAATGCGCGTCGAGAACCCTAGCAACACTGGCCCGCCTTACGTTTCCGTTTCGACTGTTTCTCAGAGAGATTTTCATCTCTCATCTTTGTGCCTTATCATTTATCGACTCGCTTTTTTACATTTACTCAAATTTACCACAAGAAACCATAATCCAAATACAATATTGGAAATTATCGGGTTCTAGTGAAAAATACAAATCTAACTCAATCCACAAATCTAGTGATGACGGTCCTTCTCGTATCCGACTCCAGGAACCCATTGTTCGCTCGCGTTATGGAACAATGAGTGGTTTCCATCTCCCCACGGGAAGGGCTTGTTGCGGACCTGAAAAACAAACGTAATCAATACACAATTCTCCCAGAGAACTTGGCACATAATCAAAAGCCTTTGCTACGACCTAGTTCCCATATCTGTTGTTCTTATAAACACCTAGTTCAATGACTATTTTCTCAATAAAAAAATAAAGACAACTTACAGTCAAGTACGGATACTCGACGTACTCAGGACGAGCATGAGCATGGTGTTGTTCATGGTCACGAGCAGCAGCCCACATGGTCATAGCAAGACACGGGATGGACGCAACGAAGAAGATCTTCTTCCAAGTTTCCTTAGTTCCTTCGGCGGATTTAACACCTTCATGGAGACCCTTGCGGAAGTCATCAAAGTTGTTGGATCCGTAAAAGCCTCCGGAGGAGTTTCGCTGAGACTGCACAACTCGGCGAGTTGGGAAACGGAGAGCCAGACGAGGCAAACTGAGAGCCATCTCAAACCTGTAAAATTTAAAAGATGTCCAAAACACCACACAACAAAAATATAATCCGGTTTAAAAACCAATAAGAGTTCGAAATTCTATGAAAGCCCGTTATTTGGCAGTAATCACGGATATGTAAAATCACAAGATCATCAAACTTCGAAATCCGTAAAGAAATTACTGAGTTTTGTGATAGTGGAGGTAGAACTCGTCAGGAAATTCCGAACGTGGGCAATTTCGAATTGAGTGACGTTGTCGATTTGGACATCGCTTCTGGGTTCGTCTGCGAGGAACTTTATCGTGGAAGTCTTCATTTTAGATGTCCTCATATCCCAGATGTCTTTTACTAACGTTCTCATCTGAAGAGTAGTCATAATGGTGGGGAAATTGCGGACAACTTACAACTTCGAGGTTTTCAATGTCTTCCTTACATTGAGTCATTAGCACATGGGCTGTTTCGAAGAACCTTTCTGGAATTCTCGAAAATCCCTCACTTTCAGCTTCTTGAGTGGCCATTTGTTTTAATTCGTCGGGATTTAACCAAGGAGGAGGCTGAATCGGACATGGTTGCGTGAGGATATATGAAAATCGAACTTACATTGATAACGCACCTCTGTCGTCTCCTCAGATGCAAAGCCACCCAAATCGGCACAGTCACCGGGATACCTGGTTCAAATGCATCAACTTCCCCACAAATCAACTGTAGCGAATCAGATGAAAAATTCGGAATTATCTGAAAAACGTTCATATAACCACGATTGATTTGAAAAAAGAAAATAAAGCTCAAACCTCAATCATCTCGTTTTCGAGTAGAAAATCGCATTGTTTAGGGTCCATGGCGGGATTCAGAAAGAATAATACACGTAATAAAAAGGAGATAAAAGAGATAATGAGATCCAAAAAAATAACAAGAAAATCACGTCGAACAAGCAAGCGCGCTTTTCGCTTCGGGAGAAATACGGTCGTCGAGAAAAAACTGGTCTCAATTAATTTTTGTTTGTAAAAATTTATAAAAATAAAATTAATTATTTTATATTTCTTTGAATAAATCAACAACATTAAATAACAGTGAATTTTTGGAAATAAAATCGTTGAAAAATTACTTTTTTAAATTTAATACAAAAATTTCTTTATTTATTATTGAGTATTTCTGAGAAAGGATATTTTGTTTTTGAAGGATTTAAAAAATTAAAAATATATAAATGGATTTGTAAGATTTAAAATTTTGATAAAAAAGTAAATTTCATATATCGGAACTTCAATATAAGTAAATTTAAAGTTTTTAAAGGTTAAATAGAAATATATGGATTTGTAAGATTTAAAATTTTGATAAAAAAGTAAATTTCATATATCGGAACTTCAACATAAGTAAATTTAAAGTTTTTAAAGGTTAAATAGAAATATATAAATGGATTTGTAAGATTTAAAATTTTGATAAAAAAGTAAATTTCATATATCGGAACTTCAATATAAGTAGATTTAAAGTTTTTAAAGGTTAAATAGAAATATATAATGGATTTGTAAGATTTAAAATTTTGATAAAAAAGTAAATTTCATATATCGGAACTTCAATATAAGTAGATTTAAAGTTTTTAAAAGTTAAATAAAAATATATAAATGGATTTGTAAGATTTAAAATTTTGATAAAAAAGTAAATTTCATATATCGGAACTTCAATATAAGTAGATTTAAAGTTTTTAAAGGTTAAATAGAAATATATAAATGGATTTGTAAGATTTAAAATTTTGATAAAAAAGTAAATTTCATATATCGGAACTTCAATATAAGTAGATTTAAAGTTTTTAAAAGTTAAATAAAAATATATAAATCGATTTGTAAGATTTAAAAATTGATAAAAAAAAATAAATTTAATATATCGGAACTTCAATATAAGTAAATTTAAAGTTTTTAAAGGTTAAATATATGGATATAAAAAATCTCACGAAATCTTAACATTTTAGGATGATATAAAAAGTATATTTTAAACAGCTTCAGAGAATTGACAAAGATACATGGAAATTTTTAAATTCCAATATTTATTTTTATTTATTTATTTCATTTTCAATCGGTTTCATAAGAAACGAAAGGGGACAGAAAACGATCAAAAAACCTTGTTGATTGGTCATTTTGAGGATTTTGTTGATTTTGTTCATTCCTATTAGTTTGAAATTACCTATCCATCGAGATAGAAGTCATCATCATCATCATCATCATCATCATCTTCATCATCATCATCATCTTCATCATCTTCATCATCTTCATCATCTTCATCATCTTCATCATCTTCATCATCTTCATCATCTTCATCATCATCATCATCTTCATCATCTTCATCATCTTCATCATCTTCATCATCTTCATCATCTTCATCATCTTCATCATCTTCATCATCTTCATCATCATCTTCATCATCATCTTCTTCTTTATTTTCCTTAGTGACAATCACATAGAACAACAACGTTTTTCCAATTTGTTCTGTCAGCTGCTATTTCTGTCGCTGATTCCCATGGAATTTCTGCATGTTTCAAGTCTAGAAAAGTCATCTATGTTTCCTTTTTCCAGTAGGTTCCCAGGTTGTAAGGACCGTGTTCCATTTGTTTTAAACTCCAATATTTAAATATGAATCTTTCAAAATCCAAAAATCTCAAAATAATGCAAAAGTATGTTTCAAATACTTCCGAAAATTTGACACAAGTACAAGTTTTCGAAAAATATAGCTTGAATATATGGATACAAATATAAATCTCCCAAAATCTTAAAATCTCAAAATAACAAAAAAATAAATTTTGAATTTAAATAAAAACTGAATTTTTATTTTTTTATCAAATTTAGAAATTATTAAAAATTTTAAACAAAAAATATAAAATATTAAATATTTTTAATAAAAAAATATTAAATATTAAAAATTATTAAATATTTTTGATAAAAAACTAGAAATTATTAAAAATGTTTAACAAAAAATAAAAAATTATTAAATATTTTTAATAAAAAATTAAAAATTATTAAATATTTTTAATAAAAAATTAAAAATTATTAAAAAATTCCAACAAAAATCCGTAAATTACGAAATAATTGTACTGTATTTTTTGCATTATTGTATCTAATGGTCAATTTTGAATTTTTTGTCTTTGATTTTTCACTTTTTGTTAAAAAAATAAAATTCAATTTGTCACTTGTTTCCTTCGAAGATTCCTTGCCAAAGTTCTCCAATATGTTTCGTTTTTAATTTACACAAGCTGTTTTCCATTTTCTGGAAGAAACAAAAGTTTTTCGAAAAATTTTCATTAAATCTGGCCTCAGGCGTTCATTTTCCCAAGGGCGAAAAACCAACAATGCTGTCACTTGGTCAATCTAAAAATGGTGTGACTTGCTTGGTCAAAAAAATTTAATATTTTGTCACATCTTCGATTATATTTGAATAATTTTAAAATTTATAATTTAAATTTTTTATTTTCTTGAATAATTAAAAATTTTTGTTTATTTGGTTAAACTAGAAAATATCATTACTTGCTGGGGTAATTTAAGAAGCTTTTTCTCACTGCAGCAATTTGGAAAGTTTTTACTCGCTCGGGTAATTTAGAAAATGTCTTGAGTCTCACGGGCAATTTAAAAATTTATTTTTACTCGCACCGTTAATTTAAAAAAGTGCCACAACTCGCTCGGTCAAACCAGAGAGAGTGCAATCACTCGCTCGGGCAATTTAAAAAAATTCTCCACTCGCACCGCTAATTTAAAAAAGTACCACAACTCGCACTGCTAAATCAGAGAGAGCGCAATCACTCGCTCGGGTAATTTAACAAAATTCTCCACTCGCACCGTTAATTTAAAAAAGTGCCACAACTCGCACTGCTAAATCAGAGAGAGAGCAATCACTCGCACTGTTAATTCAAGGAAATTCCGTACTCGCTCGGTCAAATCAGAAAGAGCTGTCACTCATTTGGGCAATTCGGAGAAATGCCAACTCGCACTGTCAATTCAAGGAATTTCCTTCATTTGCTTGGTCAAATCCGGAAAGTTCCCAACTCGCTCGGTCAATTTCGAGAATGGCGTGAGTCGCTCGGTCAATTTCGAGAGTGTTTTCAGTCGGTCGGTAAAAATCGGGCAAATGCTTTTAGGAAATTGGTCGTGCTCACGGTTCTTGCACTTTTCTGAAAAAAAAAATGCACAAAAGCAGAATGCGTTTATTTGCGACAAAAATGTCGGGAATGCCTTCAGTTTCTGCTCGAATGCCGTTGGTTTCCGGTTATGGAGGACAGTCAAATCCAGGAGGCCCACCTACCTATTCCGCTTTCGCTTCCCGCTGTGCCAGAGACCTCGATGGACAAAATTCCCAAAGGAAAAACTCACCTGTGTCAGTTTTACCTCCACCAGACTTGGCCAGACTTAGGAGAGTCGTGTGGCAAAGAAGAATCAGAAATTTATTTCCTCAAATGTCCGAAAATTTCGCAGAAAAGTTACGGTTGGTGCTACCCCATGTGTTGCTCATCGTGGCCACAGCTCTCTACTCCATCGTAGGAGCGACTATATTCTACCGTATCGAGAACCCCCACGAACAAGCCCACATATTCGCCCACGGCAGGGCCATCCTCGATGCACAAGTCGGTTTATTTCGTAATAATCATAAAAGTTGAAATTTTTCATAAAATTAAAATTTCTATAAAAATTAAAAATAAAAATTTCTATAAAAATAAAAATTAAAATTTCTATAAAAATTAAAAATAAAATTTCTATAAAAATTAAAATTAAAATTTCCATAAAAATTAAAAATAAAATTTTTTTGAAATTAAAAATTGAAATTAAATTTTTATAAAATTGTTTGAACAAGAATTTTAAATTTTCGAAATTAAAAATATTGATTCCTGGAAGTTTTTCAAGGTTCTGAGAATTTTGTTACTTTTAAAATTTTCAATAAATTTTGTAATTGTTATTCAATAATCAGTTAATACACCGATATAAGCCGAGTCTCGAAGGGAAATACCCTGCATGCTAGGTATTGGGCATACTGTACATAGTAGACTGAATGTAGACTAATTAATATATGATTATTCTATTTGGTATCATTATTATCTGGATAAACAAGAAACTTATCTCTCACGTGACTACATTGATTCGGAGATTTAATAGTAATTGTTACACGGTATATCAACTGATTATTAAATAAGCCGGGTCTCGAAGGGAAATACCCTGCATGCTAGGTATTGGGCATACTGTACATAGTAGACCGAATGTAGACAAATTAATATATGGTTATTCTATTTAGTATCATTATGATCTGGATAAACAAAAAACTTATCTCTCACGTGACTACATTGATTCAGATATCTAACAGTAATTGTTACACAGTATATTAACTGATTATTAAATAAGCCGGGTCTCGAAGGGAAATACCCTGCGTACTAGGTATTGGGCATACTGTACATAGTAGACCGAATATGGACTAATTAATATATGGTTAATTGCGTTTAATATTATTATTATCTGGATAAACAAAAAACTTATCTCTCACGTAACTACATCAATTCCCCGAATTTGTCAGTAATTTCTTAGAAATTTCCATTAGGTTCTAGAAAATTGTAGTAATTATGCTAAATAAAACAATTTTCTTTTTCCCAAAGTTCAAAATCCGAATTTGTCACACGAGTCAAAACTTGTCAACTCTCCAGATTTACCCACGGGAATTTCGGCAAAAACAAAAATATACTTTTATTTTAAAAAAATTTTAAAATAAATTTAAAAAAGTAATTTAAAAAAAATTAATTTTTAAAATTTTATAATTAAAAATAAAATTCTCTAAATTTAATTTTTAAATATTTTTAAATTTTAATTTTTTAAAATATTTTTAATTTTAATTTCAATTTTAAAAAACTTAATTTTTAAATATTTTTAAATTTTAATTTTTTTAAATATTTTTAAATTTTAATTTTAAAAAATTTAATTTTTAAATATTTTTCAATTTAAATTTTTTAAAATTTCAAAGATTTAATTTTTAAAAATTTAAATTTAAATTTTTTTAAATTTAATTTTTAGATATTTTTGATTTTAATTTTTTAAAGTTTTAAAAATTTGATTTTTTAGAATGCTTTATTGAAACTTCCGATGAATTTTTCGAATCCGAATGGCACTAACCAGACGATCCAAGAAGCAATAGACGACTTGATAGGGATATCCATCGAGGCTTATGCCGAGGGTGTTAAAGTCAAAGATTTAGAAATATTTAAAAATAATGAAACAAGAAAAAGTCGATGGAATTTCCACTCGGGACTTTACTTCACCGTTACAGTATTGACTTCAATAGGTTACGGTCATTTAGTTCCGATTTCGACTCTTGGACGGATTTTTTGCATTTTCTACGCCTTGATAGGGATTCCGTTGACGTTGATAACCATCGCCGACATGGCTAAGTTTTTTTCTGATTCAATAACAAATCTAGATCATAGAAGAAGAAAAAAAACAAAAAATTCCGACAATTCAGAATCTGTCGGAGGATTGGCCGAATCTTCAACTGTGGCTAAAACATTTGCAATTATAATATTATTACTGTATTTACTATGTTCATCATTATTTTTTTGGCTTATAGAAAATCAATGGAATTTTGTTGATTCATTATATTTTGGATTAATAACATTAGTAACAATAGGATTTGGAGATTTAGTACCTGATGAAGAAAATCAACAATATTATGGATGGATAGCTTTCATGTTTGCTGGACTTTGCTTGACAACATTAGCTGTAGACATGTGTGGATCCACCGGAATTGATTCATTCCACATGATGGGCAGAGTGAATCCGCGGGCCTTGTTGAATGCCTTCACTCAGAAGGTCTACGACAGCTCCAGTCCCCATTTCCAGGCCTACGAACCCAGTGACATCAGAATAATACCGTACATTGACGAATTCATCAAAAGCTATGAAAATAATGTAGCTAAATTGTCCATATAAAAATCTTAATTTTTATACAAAAATCATTCAATAAAACCAACTAGAAATTACTCCTTACTTTGAGTGTTATCCGAAGTAAAACGATAAGTTCGGTGTGGGTTTTCTTCAACGAAAATGTTCCGGTTTTGCACTGGAGGAATCTGAACAAAGTCATCTTGTGGGGCATACTGACGATACGGCGTTTCTCGAGAACGGATAGAGAAATTAGAAAGTCCATTAACAGTCATCGTCATTCTAGGAGGACGACGGACAGGACTAGAACTACCGGGAGACACAGAAATACGGAAGTTACTCGTCAATACAGGTGAGGAAGGTTCCATAACATGAGCACGAGCTAAAGCATCGGAGTTTAAACAAACTTCATATACAAAATATCTCACCATGAACTGGAAAACCCGGTTGGTTGAGGGGGAATCCCGAGTTATCGCGTTGGAAGTTACGTCCATCGTAAGTACGTCTAGAATTACAGTCAACAGCTGATCTCCGAGGACCAACATCAGTAGTTCGGGTTACATTCACTTCTGGGAATTCCATGGCACGACGATGTTCATGAGGACTGATCCCGACTTCAGTCACTGTGCGGGACCTTGTCCTCCATCTAGAGTTGTTCACAGTAATGTGTCGTAATTCACCACGAGGAGGTTCATAAGGACGAAAACCTTCAGGGACTGAGACTTGAAACGTGTTCACGGGTCTCAGATGACGAATGGAAACAGAGTAATTGGGAATTGCGTGATGTGTTGCAGACGGATATCCATTAGCAGGGCCTTGTGAGCGTAAACTCGCAGAACAGCTGAATCGTGCCGCGTTTCCCATCGACAGTCTTTGGTTCACACTAACACTTGGGACCTTCTTCTTGATCGCCTCATGCACAATTTCCAGATCGTCATCGTCGTCTCTACCGTTGATGATCCGTCCACGTTCCCTGTCATCTGTGCCGTTCTGGAAGTAAATTTAGAAAGTTGGGAAAGCAAATTAATCTTACTTTGAACTTCTCCCAGTCGTCTAGTGAACTTGCGAAATGAACTTCGGGAACCAATTCATACCGGTCGTCGAAGTTGTAGGTCACAAAATGGGCTATCACTTGGGGACCGTAGGGAACCAACTCAGTAGCTTTCATAAACTCCTCTTCAGTCATGGAAAAAATGTCACGACTATTAAATTGGTCTCCTTCATCTTCCGGGTTTCTCTCATCGTTGTTCTCAGGAGCTGCAGTGTGGGGTTGATCGGAGTTCCGTTCATCGACAGCTTCGAGGTGGATTTTACCATATTCTGGATTTGATTCATTCTCATTCTGGTCATCCGCAGTTCGTTCATCGGCTAAAATTGTATCATGTTGGTGGATTTCATCAGTTGTCGAGGGGTAAATATTAGGGTTTACAGTAATATTACTTGATTGATGGGTTTCTTGTTCTGAAGATTCCTGGAGGTTTACATCAGACACAATTGTCGTTATATCGATGTTTTGACTATTTCTATTTACACCGCTCTGGATATCCTGTACTTGAGATCTTCTGTCATCAGAATCAGCCACAACTTTAGGATTAACATTAAATGGTCGACGAACAGGAGTAGGCTCGACATCACGAGGAGCAAGTTCCATCGGCACTGGATCCGAAATGATTTCCCTACTGCTGTCATCTGGATTCTCGGGAACTTCTTCATGTGCAATTCTAGGAGGAGACTTCATCAAGGGCAGCAACAACGGCGGAGGCTCATCATCCAGCAATGTGGTGGATCTTCTTGATGACGTAGGTTCGTCTCCAACATCATCACGTCGTCTTTTAGCACTTGAAACAGCTTCAGAAACTGAATTCCCTTGCTTGTTTTTCACCGATGGGCTTCGTTTAAGATAACTTCGAGTAGGAGTCTTGTTCTCATTTCTGATTGTGTTTCTGAAACCCTTACCACGTGTAGTTCTGGGGGTATTTATAGGAGACGGGGAGAATCGATCACTTATCAATCTGCTGGATCTCCTCAAAGACGACTTAGACGGCTTCATCGACGTTTTCATCACCGGAGTAGACTCGATTCGAACATCACGACGCGGTCTCCCAACTTTTGAAGTTTTAGGAACCGTAGCTGGTTTGATTTTCATCGATGCATTCCGTCTAGCTGAATTCTGGTCAGGAATTTTCTCGCTTCCAACTGTGTTCTTAGAAGTTCTACCACGCACAATCCTAGGAGTGGACTTCAGCGGAGACAACGGAGGCCGGTCACCCATCAGTCTGGCGGATCTCCTCAATGACGAAGCAGACTCAATTGGAGGTTTCATAACCGGAGTGGATTCGTCTTCAGCACGAAGTCGTTTCTTGGCACTTGGAGCAACTGTCTTAGATATACTTTTCCGTTTGTTTGTCGTTGATGAAAGAATATTTGGTAAATCAGACGAAACTGGATTGTTCTCCCTCTTTGGCTTCTTCGAGACATTGGTACGCTTCTGCTGAAATATTGGAATCAACCAAAGAAGGGCAAGAACTCCCTTACCATGATGGGAAAATTCTGTAGAAAAATTGACAGCGGAGCAGAAGAAAGCGTCCGGGAAAGAAGCGGTGTATGACGAAATATGGAATTCAGAACAATAGCATCAAACAATCGCTTCGGGACCTAGGATTTCGGATAGTTTCTTCGTCAGTTCTTCCGAAAGTTAAATAGGATCAAACACTCGTCCCGAGACCTGGGTTTTGACTCGTTTCCTATTGAGTACCTTCCTTCAAAAAGAATACAATCAAACAATCGCCCCGAGACCTGGGTTTCAAATTAACTTTCCCACTGAATATCTTCTTTTTTGTCTTACGATGGATGTAGACACTTTAAATGTCCGGAGAATATTTCGCTGACCGGCATATTCAGCTTCAGAATGACTGGGAGACCGAGGCCATCCGATACGTCAAATTAATGCTCCAAAAGTAAGTTTCTAAACTGAACATTGGATTCGTAAAGTCTTCGTTTCAGTTGAGTCAAGTTCCTGCGGATTCAATGTGGCCGAAGCTGTATTCGAGCAATTCCTGTACAGCGACCTGAAAGAGAGTCTTGTGTCGCCTTTGAGTGTGCCGACGCTCGCGAGGAAGATCCACATCGTCAAACCGGCTGTTTTACAATTACGTTTATTTACCCTATTCATTCCGCTCATTTTACCTGCCTAGTTTATTTCCTTTGACTTCTCCACTCTTGTTCATATATGAATTTTAGGTGGTTCTCATTGTGGACATCTCTGAATCCTTGTACAGTCAGTATAAAACCATCACTTCTGATTTGGGGAATGATGACGCAGATTTCCAGGATCCTAGTGAAATTGCACCCGAACCAATTACTGAAGTAAGTTGTTTACTTTATCTCTGTCACTTTTTACCTACACAGTTCCAGATTGGTTCCTCTAAGAACAGAGTTCTCCAAGTTGAGCTATCTGATGGCGAAATAACACTCGCAGGAGTGGTGACGGACCCAGTACCAGGTCTGAACTCAAGTACTGTTCCGGGAACCAAGGTCGGTGTTTTTTGTAACTATTTGATCCATGACTTTGCAGATCTTATTAATCCCACGTGTATTGTGTAGGAGACATTGCATTCGGTTGACTACATCCAACTGTGAAGTTCTCGGTGGCTGTTCTGAATTGCTGATGGGACAGAACTGGCCGATTCTTCGGGTCCTTTGTCAGATGCTGAAAATCAACTACCAGACAGCCATGGATAAAGCTATGTAAGTCTTACTTCCTGAGTTTTTAATTATTGTAATGTTCCAGAAAAGTGAAAGGTCTGATGCAATCGACATTGCATCCACGAAGGACCGCGCTACCTGTGAAGCACTCTTTGCCGATTTCTGGAGCTTCCAGAACTTCGAGGAGTTTGAATGAGCTGGTTCCAGGTTCTTTAGAAGACAGCGGGCTCGGATCCGATGACGATGCTGGATTTGCGAGGAACGAGAGAAATCCAATGTTTAATAACAATAATTGCTCTTTGGCTGAATCAATAGCACCTCCTCAAATAAGGAGAACTTTCCCTAATGATGACCCAACTCTTGAACTCGATCCGCCGAGACCTGAACGGATGTTGTCCTTGTTGAAGAAACAACCGAAGAAAAAAGCAACTTCGAAGAAGGCTGATGCCACTCAAGCTTTGATTTTGAAGGGAATTCCAAGACCGAGCAGAGACTGTGTGCCTGAAACTCCTGCTTCTTACTTTAATGACCGAAAGTCAATGAACATGAGCTTTGGGAATGGACCGAGTTCCTACAGTAGATGAATACAAGAAGCGGATTCAACCGTGTCACACGCGGATTTTGAAGCCATCTCCTGCCGATGAAGTTATATTCAAGAAACCGTTCCTTCCTGTTCGACCGACAAAAACTGTCCAATTCGTCGATGATAATCCACACCGAACAGATGTTTCTCGAGGATCAGAAGAAACAACGTGTGCTGCTCTGGATGAGCTTTCTCCGTCTTTTAAGAAAAAGAAACAACCAAGGTCTCCTGTTAAAATTATGAGTCAATACAACAACGTCCTGAGTAAGCCGTTCAATTCCGTCATCGTTATTCCTCATGTACCTCAGGAAGACCCTGATTGTGAATTGGAAGATCCGAAGCCGACTGTTTCTATGAATGATTCGTTGTTTGATGGGACTGTTATGCCGTCTCTTGAACGGAAAACTGGATCTCGACGGATTGTAAGTACTGGGTTGTAATTGGTTGGATTTGACATTTTTAGGACTTTACTCCTCCGCTTGTGAAGAAAGAACGGACTGTATCGGAAGAGAATTCAATTATTGAGAAATACAGGTCATTGAGGATCTCTAGAATTGTGGATGTTCTCGGAAAATGTAAATACTTCATCAAACCTGAAAGGAGAACTATTATGGTTTGTTTTTTCTCTGTAATTTCTCAACGAGCAGTTTTCAGCCTTTGATGTGTAGATCTGGACCGGATATAACTTTCAAAAGTAACTTGTGGGTTTACTTCATTTTTGTTACCGATGAATCGGTGTCTGAAGTGAAGATGAAAGTGGATTCAAAAGTTGTAGATGATCTTCTTGGATTCACCCTGGGCTATGCTTTGAAAGTGTCGGAAGAAGGGAATACGGAAGCCAAGACGGAATGTCATCAGAAAGCTGTCAGAATGTCGAATATTTTTAATCAACGCCTGGATCTCGTTTTTGAAGTAGAGTTTTCATTTGATCCGACTATTTTACCTGTTATTAAGAAAGTCGATTACTTGGCAAATGCCCTAAATGTTGTTTAGATTTGTGATTTTGTGAGTTTTAATATAATAGTTTATTTTTAGATTAAATTTTTGTAAATTATTTTTTGCAGACTGTTTTAAGTTTTTGTTTGTTTTTATTGATAGTGAAGAATTGAACTTGACCGAATTCACGTGAAATTCTGCAAATCCTTGGACAAGTGTTTTTCGTGATTGAATGTTCTTTAAATCGTTATCGAGTTTCCTACTGAGACCATATATCATTGATTTTTTATTTACGGAAATAATTTTCATTGAAATTTGATCAAGGATTAAGAAAAAAATTAATAAATTTTAAAAGAAAAATTAACACTTTTTTGAAAACCTGTTTTTTTTTTTGGAAATTTGACCAAAAATGATCTAAAGGTCACATAATTGTCAATTTTTAAGTGTAGATAAATGATCATTGAAAAAGTTTAAAAAAATTGATAAAAATGACACGCCTTTCTTTGAAGCGAAAATGTCTGGTTTTTCGTTTTTGTGGTTTTTTGAAGATGGTCAAAATTATTTTTTTTGTAATTTTTGGATTAATTTTTGTGAAATTTGGAAAAACAGATTTTGAAATGGAACCTGGAATGGCCGGATTAAGACATTGTGGAGGTGGACCGTTTTCGAGTTTTTGGGCTAATCTGGTCAGCATCCCTTGCGATTCCTCCAGTAGTAAGTTTATTTTTAAATTAATTAAATTAATTAAATTTTGTGAAATTTCAAATTTCTAAAATTTTATAAAATTTGAAAAATTTCAAAATTCGATGAAGATTTTTGAAATTTCATAAAAAATTTAAAGTTTTAAATATAATTCTAGAAATTTCTAAGAATTCGTGTCAGGACCATTTCGTTAAAATTAAAAATATTGTGATTCTAAAAATTTCCAAAAGTTTTTAAAAATTTGTTTTAGAATCATTTCGTTGAAATTTTTATTTTTAAATATAATTCTAAAAATATTTAAAAATTTGTTTTAGAATCATTTCGTTGAAATTTTTATTTTTAAATATAATTTTAAAAATATTTAAAAATTTGTTTCAGGACCATTTTGTAAAAAATTTGAATTTTTAAATATAATCCTAAAAATATCTAAAAATTCGTGTTGAGACCATTTTGTAAAAAAATTTTTATTTTTAAATATAATCCTAAAAATTCGTATCAGGACCATTTTGTTAAAATTTATTAAAAATTATATTATTTAATTAAATAAATTTTTTTAGTTGATGATTGTTGTTTCGAACACGACAGATGCTACGAATCGCCTTTTCACACACAAGAAGCCTGCGATTCTGCCTTCTGCTCGTGTCTCGAGGAGATTCCTTCGAATCTGTACTGTGCCACCTTCGCCCAGCCCGGATTGTGTCTCGCAACGAAGGTTTTCGGACATCAATTTCATTGGTCTAGTCAATGTGTCCAATTGGATCCTCAGGAAGATTCCAGAAACGCCGATGAAGACGAAAATTCCACTTTGAAAAACAACTGTCTGATCGCCGCCAGACAAGACGATTATTACGCCGGTTTCTAGTCCAGAATTACGGTAAGTGAAAAATTTCCTGTTTTTAAAAATATGAATTTTGTAAAATTCAGAAAAATTCATAATTTTTAAAAAATATTTTAAAATTAAAAATTTCCATAAAAATTAAAATTTTTTTATAATTTTTTTTGAATTCTGCAGAAATTTTTGGAATTTTCCAAAATTTTCTAAAAATTATCGAAGCCTTCCAGAACTTCATAAAAATTTTCGAATTCTTCTAGAATTTCATAAAGACTTCTGAAACCTTCTAGAATTTTATAAGGATTTTTTAATCCCTCCAGAATGTCCTAAAAATTTTCGAATCCTTCTGGAATTTCATAAAGACCTCTGAATTCTTTCAAAATTTCCGAGGCCTTCTGGGATTTTCTAAAAATTTTCGAATTCTTCCAGAATCTCCTACAAATTTCTGAATCCCTTCAGAATCTTTTAAAAATTTTTGAATTTTTCTAGAATCTCCTAAAAATTTCCAAAACTTTCTGGAATCTCAAAATTATTTAGAATCCAATAAAAAGTAAAACATCTAAAATTAAAAAATTTCGAAAAATTGATTTTTAATTTTTAAAATTTTACAATTTCAGAGGTCTCCAGAATCCAATGAAAAATTGAATCAACATTCGAAACTAAGAATTCTTGAAATTCTTGTCGAAACAACTTTGTAGGAAAAATTTTCTACTTTTTATAATGTTGTGATTAATGATTTTTTTTTCAATGATCGTTGTTCCTTAATGTCGTGATCGGGTCTGTTCTTTCTTGACAGCGTTAGGACTGCACGACAATTGTTTCCCCTGGGGCATTTAGTCCTTTTTCGATTTTTCTTTATTTCAAATTTTTTTCTTTTTAATTATTTGATTGACATTTAGGATCAAATCAGTGTTCAATATTATCAAAATTAACGCTCAGAATTTGAAGTCAAATTTTGACTTCAAATTTTGATTATCAACTTTGAGATCGAACTTTGATTGCCAACTTTGAACTCGAACTTTGATGGTTAACTTTGATTTCAACTTTGGTCTCAGATTTTGATGATCAACTTTGAAGTCGAACTTTGACTCTAACTTTTGATGATCAACTTTGACATTGAAGTTTAGCTTAAAAGTTGGTAATCAAAATTTGACCGTCAGATTTGATTTCGAACTTCAACTTCAAATTTTGATGATCAACTTTGACATTGAGGTTTAGCTTAAAAGTTGGTAATTAAACTTTGACCATCAATTTTGACTTTAAACTTTGACTTCAAATTTTGATTGTCGACTTTGACCTCGAACTCTGAGTTCTAATTTTGATAATATGGAATACAGCTATCAATAAGGCTAGTCTTAAGACGAAAAAAATTAAACTTCTTATGAGATCGAAGAACCGAAGATCACGGGGGAGCGATTGTCTCACAGTCATCATCAGGCTATTCCTCGAAACGTGTCAATTCTTTTTAAACCTTAGATAAGCTTCTCTGTCTGAAAAAATAAAAAAATCAATTTTATTCAATAAAGAAATAATTCAATTTTTATAGACAAATCCAGATAAATTGGAAAAATGAAAAAATTTGGATCTTCCTATCTCAAGGAATATTACAGTAATCCCGCAATTTTTCGATCAGAAGAGAATTTCAAGAGACTTGAATATTTTCTAGATTTTGATGTTTTTCAGGAAACTTGAATATTTTCTGGATTTTTGGGTTTCTCAAAGGGACTTGGATGTTTTCAGGATTTTTGGATTTTTTTAGGGGACTTGGATGTTTTCTAAATTTTGATATTTTTTTAAAAAACTTGGATGTTTTCTAAATTTTGATATTTTTTTAAAAAACTTGGATGTTTTCTGGATTTTTGAATTTTTTCAGGAGACTTGGATGTTTTCTAAATTTTGGGGTTTTTCTGGGACAATTTTGCTGGATCTGTTGGACCAGGTGTCCAGGGTCCAGGGTGCTGGTTTTGCGGAACAGAAAATACAGAAGAAAACATTGGTTGTTAGGAGGATGATTCCGTGGGTCCAGAGTACGATAGCCCAGGTTTCGGGAGTGTTTTCAGGAGCAACAAGTTCGTTCAACAACGGCGTCAGAAGCATACAGACGCAATTTAAAAAAGAAATATTTGCCATTGTGAAATGAGAATGTTGTCTAGAAACCATTTGTGAACTTTTAAAAAATCCTCCTGAATTAAATCCGAGAATACATGTGGACATAATTAATAAAATTAAACAAAAACTTTTTTGAGTTCTCGGATCGAGCAAAGCCAGACAGATGAACAAGGCCCCCATCCCCCCCAGGGAGAGACTGTTGTAGATCCTCAACTTCATCTGGTCCGAGATAAATTTAATCTTATCCGAAGTCTGTCCAGCGCAGATTTTTATGAAGAACATAATGACGGGCGAAATCGCGGATGCCATTCCTGTCTGTTCCACGGGCAAAAAAAGGACTTTGTTGATGTAAGTCGGCATGAACTGGAGCGACAACTGGGTTCCCATGAAGTTCCCGAATGCCGCGACTAGGATGGCCCAAATTGCGGGATCTTTGTACATTGCAGTGTACGGTACTTTTTTGGAGACTTTTTGTTTTCCAGGACCGGAGTAGATGGAACCCTTGCCGAACATCACCTTGACGAGTTCCCCTCTGACCACCATGGGGTGCTTCGAGGGGCTGTTCCTGTGGTAGAGCATGAAAACACAAAACAAAATAATGGACACTATTCCGTGGACGTAGAAGATTGCTGGCCATCCTAGGGAAGAAGTACAAAGTGCTCCAGAAATCGGCATGGTGAATATCGGTCCGATTTGGAGAAAACTGGAAAGAATCGCGATGAAGATCCCATTTTGCTTCAAAGTGGACCAATGTGACGTTATCGAACCCATCACCGGCAAACAGGCAGAAAACGCCATTCCTTGGACTATTCTCGCTATGACCATCGGGATGAATCCTGAATTCGCCGCTAATGGCACAAATAAAGTCGAAATTGCGGATATGAAACCCAATACCCCGAACACCATCCTTGATCCGAATTTGTTCAACATAATCGTCATCGGAAATACGGCTATCAAAGCTCCCACGGCAACGACCATGAAAAGCGTACTTCTTTGGGCACTACTGTAATCCAAATCTTCTCGATAATCAGATTTTTGTTTTTCTTCTAATGTCATATTTTCCCAGTTTTCCGGCCTGTCCCCGGCCATGCAGATAAAAGCGAAATTGAAAGTCAAGATGTTACTCAAAATCGAACTCAAACAGAGAGTCGAGATGACCATGATAGTGAATCTGATCTGGTTCCCGAAGATGCAGTTGTTCCCGTGGTCTTCGTCCTCGTCTCGCCTCCAGGATCGGCCAGAAATAGACGCAATGAACCGTTTCTGCTGCAAAAATTTCAAAAATTAAAGTTCAAATAACAATTAAAATCTATGATTATTTATAAACATGAAAGTTTTCAGTCACTATCCAATATTTCAGTCACTATCCAATATTTCAGTCACTATCCATTATTTCAGTCACTATCCAATATTTCAGTCACTATCCAATATTTCAGTCACTATCCAATATTTCAGTCACTATCCAATATTTCAGTCACTATTCCAAAAATTTAGTCACTATCCAATATTTCAGTCACTATCTATTATTTCAGTCACTATTCCAAAAATTTAGTCACTATCCAATTTTACAATAGACTTACTGTAGTTTTGTCTTTTCCGGATTTATTAGATCCAGTTTCGTCTTTACTTTTTTTCTTGTCCTTGTCGTCCTTCCTGTTGGGTCTCGGGAGCTGCCTCGGGACAATCTCGGGTTCGGGTTCCTCGGCAGAGCCCGGCTGGACTCCCCCCGACCCCGGAGGGGGTCGGACGTAGTTCCCTGTCTCTGGATCCATGTTCTCCATTTTTGGTTATTATTCTCAGGAGAATTCAACAATTTTAAAAAATTCTGAAATTTGATTACTGTAATAGTGAAAATTACGGTAAAAATCAAAACGAAAGAAAAAAATGAAAATATTTACAAAAACGAAAAAATTTATAGTTTCGATGAAAAAACAGAAGCACATGGAAGTTTGATTTTTTGAACATCTGTTTGACTCCGCCCTAATCCGGAAAATCATTATGAAATTTTTCGAGAAATTTCAATTTTTGGTCGTTGATCAGATCAAAAACAAAAATCCGACGTAAAAGCTGAAATTCGGTTGAAATGAACACAACATTGATCACACATAGTCAATTAAGTAAAAATTAATAATTTAAAAATTATCGATTTTAAAAAAATCAAAAATTTTCTAAAATAAAATTTTTTTTAAATTAAAAAAAACAATTTTTATTAAAAAAATAATTTTGACATGAAATTATGGAATTTTCCAGTTGAGACCAAAAAGTACAAAATTAGGTATTTATTTAGTTTTACAAAATTTAAAATTACGGTATTATAAAAGTCAAAAATTCGTCTTGACACGAAAAAACTTAGAATTTTCCAATCGAGACCAAAAGTTGGAAAATTTAATATTTACTTAATTCTAAAAAGTTTAAAAAATTTTATTTTATTAAAAAACAAAAATCTTTCAAAATTTCAAAAACTTAAAATTTTCCAATCAAAACCAAAAGTTGGAAAATTTAATATTTGTTCACTTCTAAAAAGTTTATTTTATTAAAAACAAAAATCTTTAAAAATTTGTCTCAACGCGAAAAATTCGAAATTTTCCAATCAAGACCGAAAATCATTAAATTCCAACTTCATATGGTTTTAAAAATGTTCAATTTTATAAAACTCAAATTCATAAAAATATTCTGAATATAAATTTCCAAATTTTTCCGGTCAAGACCAAAGATTGAAAAATTTAATTTTCACGTACATCTGCAAAGTCCAAAAAATGTTTAGTAGGTTTCAAAATTGCACTGTCATAAAAATCAGGATTATCGGTAACGACATTGCGGAAAAATTATTTCAATAACAATTTTAAACTTTTTTTATAAAAATATTAAACTTTTTAAATAAAAATATTAAAATTTTTAAATAACAATTTTAAACTTTTTAAAATAAAAATATTGAACTTTTTTAAATAACAATTTTAAACTTTTTTTATAAAAATATTAAATTTTTAAAATAAAAATATTAAACTTTTTTATAAAAATATTAAACTTTTTAAAATAACAATTTTAAACTTTTTTAATAAAAATATTAAATTTTTTAAATAAAAATATTAAACTTCTTTTATAAAAATATTAAACTTCTTTTATAAAAATATTAAATTTTTTTTATAAAAATCAAAAATTGTAGAATTTAACATTTGTTTTTAAAAATTAAATTACTTTGAAAAAATTTATTATCGGAAATTATCTCGATTGGAAAATTTTAAATTTTTCCAATCAAGACCAAAAATTGCGAAATTTATATTTATTTTTTTTTTTTAAATAAAAAAAATAAAGTAATAAAATTTTAAATTATTTATAGCAAAATGACAGATCAGATAAACATTACAGTAACCTTCGAAAAGTCGGAAAACAAAAATCCAATAAAAACACGGAAGACTTAAAAGTCGATCTCCATGATTTTTGAACCTTTATCGATAGACGATTTATGAAAAAATCGCAAAAATTGCTTCAAAAATTCTAAAAAAGATTGAATATGATTTTTGAAATATAGCCTACTTGGCAAAACGTGACTCAACGTTTGTTCACATTTCTCCAAAATTGACGATATTTATAATTAATAAATAATGAAATAATTTACAAAAGAAACAGAACGCCAAAGTTAACTACATTCTTAATTTTTTTTAAATATCATTTTTGGCATAAGGAACAGAACGCCAAAGTTGACTCCATTCTTAATTTTTTTTTAAATATCATTTTTGGCATAAGGAACAGAACGCCAAAGTTGACTCCATTTTTAATTTTTTTTTAAATATCATTTTTGACATAAGGAACAGAACACCAAATTTGACTCCATTCTTAATTTTTAAAAACATTATTTTTGGCATAAGGAACAGAACACCAAATTTGACTACATTCTTAATTTTTCAAAAACATCATTTTTGACAAAAAGAACAGAACGCCAAATAATAAAATTTGAATAACTTTTTTTGTTAACTTTTGCAATAATATGAATAAATGTTGATTCACATTTTGCCAATGCGAACTGTATTCTAAATTTTTTAAATACATTTTTGGCACAGAGAACAGAACGCCAAACGATATTATTGAAGTCATTTTTTAAAAACAAACTTTTAACGTAATGTGAATAAACGTTGATTTATATTTCACCAAAACAGAATTGCATTAAACTCTCGTTCCTTCCGAGACATAAACCACTTAGTTTTTTTTATTCCGAAACGAAACTACACGTGTTTATTCCATTGTTGCCACCTAGACCGTTAATCTTTTTTATCCTGGTGTGTTTGCCGCATTGTACAGGACCCACTTTAGTGCAATATCATACTGTAAAAAGACGTCTAGACAAACTAAACACAAATTTGTAATTTTCAATCGCAGATACACTTGGACACGACTTGTTATCTGGTGAATTGGTTTCTTGTATAGAGCCTGATATCATGGTCGGATTTGAGTTCCTGACTTGTTTTGTGAGATTTCTTCCTTGGGTTGATTCCTTTATCCAAGAAGGCCTCGAGTTTCCGACCGGGAACCGAACCTGTATCTCGCAACTTTACAGTCACGTCCACTGACCACTGTACCACCGAAAATCTTGGCGCTCGGCACTAATTTCTTGATAATTCTGGAAACTTCAAAAAGAAATTTAAAAAATTATTCCAAAGATCATTTTCCTCAAGATCCGACAGTAAGGACAAATACGAAAATTCCATCGTTGTCGAATTTTGGATTAACTGACTTTAGTTCCGTCAAAAAGGGATTTGCATTTTTATTAAACATTGATTTTTTACATTTTTCGAATTTTTCGAGAAAAATAAATTTTTTCGATTTTGAATTATATCAAGGGATCGACCGTACTTTCCTTCAGACTTGCATCGACAAGGTAATCTTCTGCAACAGGATTATCTTCGGTAAACAGATCTCTAAAAGTAAAAAACGGACAAAACAATATCAACCATTAATTCTCTGCATTGAACTTTGGTTATTCCCCGGCTTGATTTCACAGGTAGTTTCTGTCTGCACTTTAAAAACAGAGAGAGCTCATTATGGTTTTCAGGGACTTTCGTGGTGGGAATTCATTGCAGCTTCGAATTGGTTTTTGAACGAAATTTTATATAAATTCGAAATAAAAAAATTCACTAATTTTTAAAACTTTCGCGGTGGGACTTGGTTTAGTTTTTAACTTCACATAAATTCAAAATAAAAAAATTCACTGATTTTTTTAAAACTTTCGTGGTGGAACTTGATTTAGTTTCGAAATTTCACATAAATGCAAAATAAAAAAAATCCACTGATTTTTTTAAAACTTTCGCGGTGGGACTTGGTTTAGTTTTTAACTTTACAAAGAAGTTCTGACTACACTCTAAAAAGAGAGAGAGCCCATTATGGTTTTCAGGGACTTTCGTGGCAGGAATTCAGATTTTAAAAAAAAGTTATTTTAAAATAAAAATATTTAAAAAATGTTTTTTTAAATAAAATTTTTTTGAATATTTAGATACTGTATTTTTTTGTTGATAAGTAAACATATCTGTATGGATTTTGGATTTCGTAATGATCATTTTTCGAAATTTATTATTAACGAGGAGAAAGTTAATCCGGCCGATTTGTAGCCAGAGCACTGCGGCACCTGATAGAAAAAACCAAATCCGGATCTGCTGAATTTCTGTCCTTGTTTGATTATTTGGTTTTTATTCAAGGATTAAAAGCATTAATTGACTAATCTCAACGGGATCATGACAGTGATCTTTGAAAAAGTCACTCATCGAATAAAATTTTTTTTGCAAGATGAATGTCGTTCATTTTTCCGTTCGTGATCCATTTGAAAAATTTTTCAAAATCCACAGGCTTCCAATTAGAGTACTTCTGGATCGTCGTGGATACGGTAGAAGCAATCGAATTTCTGAAAATCGAACAACTATGAAAATAATTATTTTTATAAATTTTTTCAACGCGAAATTTCGAGGTTAAAGATACTAATTCCAAAATCACACTATTTTAAAATAAATTTTTTCACAAAATCATCTCGAAGCAAATTTTCAGAATTTTCTATTCAATTCAAAAAATTAAAAAAAATTTAAAATTAAAAAAATTATTTTTATTTAAAAATTTAAAATTAAAAAAAAATTATTTTTTTTAGAAAAAATAAAAATTGAAAAAAAACTGGATTTTTCTAATTTAATAAAAATCCCAATTTTTTTCAAATAAATTTTGTCCGAAAAAATGATTTTCAATAAAAAGTTGAATCATCATTGGATTCAAAACACAAAATATCTAAAAAATAAAAATTTCAAATCTCTTTTATTTAATAATAGATGGATTTTCAGAATCCTTTTTTATTCGATTTAGATAACTTTATTTATAATTTTATAAAATTAAACATAAAACTTTATACATGTTTTAAATGATTTTTTTTAAAAATAAGTAAAATTAAACTTGGAACAGAACGCCAAGAGTTGAAAGAGCTTTAGAACACAACGCCAAAGGTTGAAAGAGTTTTAGAACACAATGCTAAGAATTCAAATATAGTTTTAGAACAGAACGCCAAGAATTCAGATATAGTTTTAGAACACAACGCCAAGAATTCAAATATAGTTTTAGAACAGAACGCCAAGAGTTGAAAAAGCTTTAGAACAGAACGCCAAGAATTCAAATATAGTTTTAGAACAGAACGCCAAGAATTCAAATATAGTTTTAAGAATATAACGTCAAAAATCGAAAAGTAGTTTTAGAACAGAACGCCAAGAGTTGAAAAAGCTTTAGAACAGAACGCCAAGAATTCAAATATAGTTTTAGAACACAACGCCAAGAATGGAAAGTAGGTTCAGAACAGAATACCACAATCGAGAAATTATTTCGAAATACAACGCTAGAGTTTCAAAGACAGTTTCAGAACACAACGCCAAAAGTTGAAAGACAACTGTCCAACGGAAAATCTTTTCGTGTTGAATTTTCCAACCAAAATTGCTTTTAATTTTATTACTTTTATATGAAATTTAACAAAAACTTCACTTAGATCTGTCTAAAAGAAAAATCATGAAAATCCGTCCGGAATTTGTCGAATTAAAATAATTTTAAATTTAGATTTTCGGAATTCTTCGGAATTTTGCTTTTTTTTAAAATTATTTTATTTTTTAAATATTCGTAAAAATTATATTTTAACAAACCTGGAACTGAGTTGACGGCTGTAGTCGGAATGGAACTTGAACTGGGACCTCGACTTGAGGGTCGGTGGAGGCGTCGCGGAGCTGATCGATGGAGTTGGGACCCAATCCGGCTCCATCCAAGGTTCGTAAAATTCCCGAGCATCTTCGATGGATTTCCGTGATTTTTTAAAATTCATCGAAAAAGTTAAAATTAAAAAAAAAATTTAAATTTAAATTTTTAAAAAATTAAAATTTAAAAAAAATTGAAATAAAAATTTCTTTAAATATGAAAATTGTTTAGAAATAAAAATAAATATTCAAAAAAAAGTAAAAAAATTAAAATAAAAAAAAATATTTTTAAAAAATAAAAAAATTAAAATAAAAAAAATTGAAATAAAAATAAATTTTTAAATAAAAAAATTTTTTAAATCCATAGAAACTAGTTGTCCTGGTGATTATTTAGGATTTAGTTATGAATAATTAACGATTTACATTATGAAAATTCCGTTGATTACGGTAAATGGAAATTTTTACAAAATAATTTATTGATTTCGTAATCATTTCATCATGAACTAAAATTATAAAATTTTTTGAATTTTTAGAATTTTGAAAAATTTTGTAATTCTTCGAAATTTTTTGGAGTTTTTTGAATTTTTAAAAAATTTTGTGAATTTTTAGGATCGTGATACGGCATTTCTGTTCCAATTCTTTATGTTTGAATTTCTACAATTTTAATTTAAAAGTTAAAAAATAAATATTTTTGAATAAATTTACATTCATTATACAGTACTTTAAGATCATTTTAGATAAATTTCCACTTTTTTAAACAAAGTTTTTTAATTTTCAAATATCCTTAAAATCTGAAATTAGTCTTCAGAATCCTGGATTCTGAAGGTTGACTATTAATTCTGATTTTAGATTCAGAATCTATAGGTTTTATTACAGTATTATAACTATTTTTGTAGTTTTGTAGTTTTGTAGTTTTAACTCTAAAATTAGAAATGTTTGGAACATGAATCCTCCAGATATAAGCACTTTTTAATTCAGAATTCTGAAGGTTGACTACTAATTCAGATTTTAGATTCAGAATTATGAATTCGATTATCCTACTGTAAATACTTTTGTAATTTTGATTCTAAAATTGGAACGTAGATGTTTGGGACAGAAATGTCACGTAACTTCTCAGGATCCTACGTGGGTGGAACCGAATGCGGACTCCTACCACGAAAGTCCCTGCTAGGGCGGTGTGATTCTCACCATTTTGGAATCAGGTTTTTATAGCGTTGTTTATAACAGATGTCGTTGGATAAAGAGTATATTAAGAAGTTGTACTTACTCCATCACTAGAGAAAGTCCATGTTGCATCAATATGTAAATTTCTGAAATATTTTAGAATTTTTTGTAAATTTTTGAAATTTTATGAAAAATTTTGAAACTTTAAACTTCAGTGGAAATTTTCATGTTTTGGAATCTAATGGAGTGTTTTGAAATTTTCGAAGATTTCTGGAAATTTCCAGAATTTCCAAAAAATATCCAAAATTTTCCGAAATCCAGAAATTTCTAAAATCCCGTCGGAATTTCAAGAGTTCCCGAATCTCCATCTCCAGATTCGAATTCCAGAAAATTCCGAAAATTCGTGTCGAGATCGTTTCGTGGAAAAATTTAATTTTTAATTTCCAAAATAACATAATTTCGGAAAAATTATTTTTGAATTTTCAATTTTCTAAAAAATTTTTACCGATATAATTTTGTTAAAAACGTTTATTTTTATTTTTATATATAATTATAAAGTTCAATTTTAGAAATCAAAAAAACCGAAATCCCGACGCGAAAGAAAAGTAAATTTTTTCCGATCCGTCTCATTTTTCTCTTGTGGATTACATGCAAATTTCCTCAGCACCTCGTGATGATTGCGGGTCAAAGCTGGACTGTGGACAAGTTGAAGGCCAAATGTGGAGAACTCGGGTTGAAGAAAACTGGAAAAAAACAAGACTTGATTGACCGGATCAACACTCATGTAATATCTTTAGAACCTGCTCCCTGTACATCTAGCATCGATGATCTTGTAAGTTCTTTAGTTTTTAATATCTGAATGTTTCTAAATTTCTTGTATATGGGATTTTTAAAACTTCCCATATATGAATGTTATTTCTGAACTTTCATATATGAATATTTTTAAATTCACCATATATAGATATCTCCCAATTTTTAATATCTGAATATTTCTAAATTTCTTGTATATGGGATTTTTAAAACTTCCCATAAGTGAATGTTATTTCTGAACTTTCATAATTTTTTAAAATTCATCATATATAGATATCTCCCAATTTTTAATATCTGAATGTTTCTAAATTTCTTGTATATGGAATTTTTAAAACTTCCCATATATGAATGTTATTTCTGAACTTTCATATGAGTATTTTTAAATTCACCCATATATAGATATTTTCCAATTCCTCATATATGGATGTTTTTCAATTTGTATTTGTGGATGTTTTTTAATTTTCATATATGAATGTTGTTTTTCAGACAGCTGGCCTGCAAAATGTGAAATTGAAGAAATCATGGGAAACCATGACGGTTTCTGAACTGAAGACGGAACTAGACACCTTCAGATTGTCCACCCATGGATCGAAGGAGGATTTGATCAAGAGACTGGGGAGTTACTTCTATCCTAAAAGCGACTTTGACATAAGGGCCTTGGGCAAGGACAGAATTCGAGTTTTGTTCGTCGCTGAAAAACCCCTGATGGCGAAGGAACTGGCTCGGACCCTTGCCCCGAACTCCAGGTACCGGGACCGAAGTGAGCATCATCGGAAGGTTTCTGACCCTATTACTATTCTGGAGTATTCTTCTTTTTTCAAAGGTATTCCGGCAGATTTCGTTGTTACCAGTACTTTTGGTCATGTTTTCAACGAAGATTTTCAAGGAAAACAAGGAGGGAAAAAAGAAGAAATAGAAGAACTATTCGAAAGGAAAATAATATCCACTCCGGCGAATTCCAGTTCTCTTCCGAAGAAGCTGTCTGAAGTCGCCCAGGATGCAGACGTCCTTGTCCTCTGGCTGGATTGCGACCTAGAAGGTGAAGCTATCTGTTTCGAAGTCCTGGAGTGCGTCAAGAACTCGATGAACATGCCCCCGACGGGAGACATTATGGACGTCGTCTTCCGGGCCAGATTCTCCGCAGCTGAAGACGCTCCGAAAGCTATGAATAACTTAATCAAACCTAATTTTTTTCAGAATCTTGCCAATATTGCTAAACATGATTTGGATCTCAGAATTGGAGTGGTTTTTTCCAAGTATCAAACAGCAATTCTTCGATCGAAATTACGGTCATTGGATGTTCCTCATGTTTCTTTTGGACCTTGTCAAACTCCTTGCTTGGGATTCTGCGTCGAGAGATATCACAAAGCCATATCTCACGAGATCAAGACAAAGTACCAAGTCGTCGTGACGATCGTCCTTGATGGAAAAAAAATAAAAATTAATTCAAATAACTTTGAAACGAAAGAAGAAGCAGAAAAAGTGGCAATTTCTATAGAAAATAGAAAATTTTGCGAAATTACATCAATCAAACGGACGGATCACTCGATAGAACCCCCGGCTGGATTGAACACGATCAGTTTGCTTCAAGAATGTTCGAAAATTCATGGTTTTAGTCCGAATGAAACAATGGAAACAGCAGAAAAATTATATTCAAGAGGTTTGATATCGTATCCAAGAACAGAAACAACGAAATATCCGGAAGATTTGAAAACTTCAGAACGTGTAATTGCGATAAAAGAAAACATAGGATTAGTGGATGAAAGTATGGATTGGGAAAGTTACAAAAATTCAACTAAAATAAATTATGGAATTGATGTTGGTGATCATCAACCTATTTTACCGACTACAGTAATTCATGGAAAATTAAATTTAGATGAAAAAAAAACAAAAATTTATGATTTGATTTCTCGTCATTTTTTGGCATCGTTTTTACGTCCACATAAGTATCATACTTTGGATTTAATTTTCGATCTTGGAAATGGATTAACTTTTAAGAGAAAAATCCAGAAAATTGACGACCAAGGATACACTAGTCTGTTGCCCTGGGATCGAGTAGAAGAAACAGAAGGATATGGATCTGGATCTGGACATGGATATGAATATGGATATAGATCTGGATCTGGATATAGACCTGAATGTAGATCTGGACATGGACATGAATATGGATCTGGATCTGGACATGGACATGGATCTGGATGTGGATCTGGATGTAGACCTGAATGTAGATCTGGACATGGATCTGAATGTACGTCTGAATGTAAACCTGGATGTGGATCTGGTTATGGATGTGAAGGTAGTAAACCTAGTATTGTATCTGTCAAAATTAAGGAACAGAAGACTCAACCTCCGGCTCTTATTACGGAATCGGAATTAATTGGATTGATGGAAAAACATAGAATAGGAACGGATGGAAGTATTCCTGGACATATTTCGAATATTTTGAAAAGGAAATATGTGACTTTAGACAAGGATTCCAGATGTCTGAAACCGACGAAACTCGGTCTTAGGTTGTATAATTCTTATAAAAATTCAGTCCCGGATATTCTCAATCCTACTTTGAGGGCTACAGTAGAAGCATTGTTGATGGAAATTGCCACTGGAAAAAGGGATTTTGAAGAAGTTCGTACTTATGTTCTGGATCAATTCAAATTACAGTTTAAAATTTTTGTGGAAAATTTTGAAAAATTTGCTCCGGATTTTAAAGGTTTGTATTTTTAAAATTATTTTTATGTAAAAAAGTAATTTTTATTTTATTTGAAAATAGTTTTTTAATTTAATTTAATTTTAAAAAATAATTTTTACTTTAAAAATATTTTTTAACTTTATTTTAAAAAATGATTTTTATTCGTTTTTATTTTAAAAGTATTTTTCAATTTTATTTTGTTTAAAAAAATAATTTTTACTTTTAAAATATTTTTCAATTTTATTTTGTTTAAAAAAGTGATTTTTATTTATTTTTATTTTAAAAATATTTTTTAATTTTATTTAAAAAAATGATTTTTATTCGTTTTTATTTTAAAAATATTTTTTAACTTTATTTTATTTTAAAAAATAATTTTTATTTTAAAAGTATTTTTCAATTTTATTTTGTTTAAAAAAGTGATTTTTATTTTAAAAATATTTTTTACTTTAAAATGATTATTTTATTTGGTTTAAAAATAATAGTTTTTGTTTTTTAAATAACAATTTTTAAATTTTAGATTGTTTTGAGCTGAGAGATCCTCATTTTGGAACCAGAATTGAAGAAAGAATATTCGCTAAACCTCACAAGCCTCGTAATCAATACGGTAGGGATTCTGTTTTGACGAAGAAGAACCCAACAGTCACCAGAAGACCCCACAGTGATGATTCTGATGCTAATTGTCGTGGTAAAAGTACTTTATTAAAAAGGAAACAAGAAATGTAAGTTTTTTTAAAATAAAAATGAAAAAATTTATTTTTTTTAGTTTACCGACTGCTTCGTTTTCTGGTGATTTTGAACAAAAACGAAAAAAATATTTTTAATTTTAATTTTTTGAATCATATCGACTCAGTTTTGTGCCGGTGGTTGTTGTTAATTGTTCGATTGTAGTGGTTTTGTGAAGAATTTTATAAAACAACTTTAATCTTGACAAAAGTACTCCAGAATGGAAAATAATGGAATTTATTTTTATAAACATCTTTGAAAATTTTAAATAATTCCGAATGGAAATTTATTTTTATAAATTATTTTTGTATTTTTATTTACCAGCAAAAAGGATAAAAATGGTTTTCAGTGGAAAATTGTAATTAATTTTCATATATAATTTTTATGTTTTTGTTTGATATAAAAAAGATAAAAATGGTCTCGAATGGAAAGTGCGAAAAATTATTTTTATAAACAACTTTGATCAATAAAAATAATCTTGAATGGAAAATCGATTGTAATTAATTTTCATATATGATTTCGATGTTTTTGTTTGATACAAGAAAATAAAAGTAGTCTCGAGTGGAAAGTGCGAAAAATTATTTTTATAAACAACTTTGATCAATGGAAACGATCTCGAGTAGAAAATCGATTGTGATTAATTTTCATATATGATTTTGATGTTTTTGTTTGATACAAGAAAAATAAAAATGGTCTCGAATGGAAAGTGCCTTTTGCAGATAATTTCATAAAGAACATTGCCAGTTTTGTTTGACTGACGAGAACGATTGAGAATGGTCTCGAAGGGAAAGTGCGTGCGAGTCAGGCTTGGCGACCGCCTTTTTTTTCTGCGGTTGTTTCGACACTGTCCTCGAAGAATTTTTTTTACTTAAACTTTATTGTTTTTAATATCCGTCGTTGGAAATGTCCGAAGAAGATCCTCTTGTCGATGGAGTGCCACTTTCATCGCTGAAGGTTGTTGAATTGCGAGCAGAACTTAAGAAACGAGGACTTTCGGCTAACGGCAATAAGAATGTCCTCGTTGATCGGCTCAGAAGCTTCATCACCACCGGGGCTATGGAGGTTTCAGATGCTTCGTCGGCTCACAGTAGTCCAGTGGTAGGTTGTTAAGGTTGATATTCATATATAAATGTTTTTTCAGAAATCGCCCAATTCGTCTTCAAGTGTCATCGCTCAGTACCGCGCTTCTCAGCAGCAAATGCTGGCAGCAGGTTGGTTTACCGACCGTAACTTTTAATCTTCATATATAATTTCTGTTTAGTTGGCAGACACGACGATTCTGAAAATGGCTGTTCCGAGAACGGACATGTTTCACCCCAGAAATCCCCAACTAAGAGTGCCTCACCGATGAAGTCTCCTGAGAAGGCTAGTTCTCCTGTCAAGTCTCCTGAGAAGGCTGGTTCTCCTGTCAAGTCTCCTGGAAAGTCCACCAAGGAACAATCACCAGTCCCAAAGAAAGAAAAATCTCCAGTTAAGGAACCTTCTCCTGAACCTCCGGCCAAGAAATCTAAGAAAGCCTCTGAGTCTTCTCCTGAACCTCCAGCCAAGAAGTCAAAGAAAGTTTCTGAACCTTCTCCTGAACCTCAGCCTAAGAAAGCCTCTGAACCTCAACCTAAGAAGTCAAGGAAAGTTTCTGAATCTTCTCCAGAACGCCCAGCTAAGAAGTCAGCGAAAGCTTCTGAACCTGAACCTAAGGAATCTAAGAAAGCTTCTCCTGAACCTCCAGCTAAGAAATCCAAGAAAGCCCCCGAACCTTCTCCAGAAAAGGAAGCCAGTCAAACCAAAGAAGATGCTGAAGTGCCGGGAATTTCTCAAGAACGTGGAATTTCCAAAGAACCGTCCGAGGAACCCGAACGTTCTCGAGAACCAAGTGCCAATGTTGTTTCAGGGTACGTATTTCCTAAATTTACGCAATTCATATATGATTTCAGGGCTGAAAATGATGAATCTTCTGAAAACAACACTCCTGCCCGTTCCAGTTCTCCTGCTCGTGCTCCACAAACTTCGAATGGGTCTGCTTTCGCTCCAAGTGCTGAGCCAACGGAGGAACTTGACTACGAAGAAGAAAGCACTACAGTCAAGACCAAAAGTAAGAGTTTTTACTATTTATGCTGTTGAATAAGCAATTCCTTTCAGAGCCAGAAGTTTACACAGAAGGAGTTGTATATGTCAAGTCGCCAGATCGTCCTAAACGTCCGAAAACCGAGGAGGATCCGTTAACTGATGATGGTTTTGTTCGTCGACGTGATGTTTCTCCTGCAAAGAATCCGGAATCCGTCTACATCCATGTCCGCAACTTGAAGAGACCATTCACATTGGGAAGTTTGCAGAATGTTCTGAAGAAGTTTGGTGAGTTTGATGTTGAGAAAGAATTTTGGATTGATTCTATTCGCAGTCATTGTTTTGTCAAAGTGAGTTTTAACTTTTATTTGGCTGTAATTTTACGTACTGTTACAGTATGCATCTGTGGATGAAGCGTCCAAAGCAAGAGGTGCTCTTCACAACATTGAATGGCCTCCAGGAAACAAGACGGAGATCGCTGTCGACTACAGTACTGAGGATGAGGTTAGTTTTGAAGTGGTTTTTAAAATTCATCAATTTTTTAGTTTGATCATTTTCGTGGTGTAATTAAGAAGGTAGTAAGAACTGAATCCGTCGATGATGAATCGTCTAGATCTACGAAGCAGGAAGAGGCGTCGAGTCCGAGGGTTCGCGAAGAAAAAGTTGATCGTGAAAAACGACGTAAGTTGTTTGTTCGTTTAATAATAGTGATCATTAATTTTAGACGAAGAGAAGAAATCAATTGAACAACTTTTCCGTAAAACAAAGACAGAACCTGCTATTTATTATTTGCCTTTAACTGAGGAGGAAGCTGCTCGTAATCAAGCTCGTAAAGCTATAGAGCGTCGGAAGGTATCACCGTTACCACCGTCACCACTACCGAGAGCTAATAGTCCTGTCAGACGTAGAATTTCTCGTTCTGTATCTCGTAGTCGTTCACCGGATCGTAAGCGTACCCGTCGGGATTCACCGCCTCCACGTCGCCGATCTCCTCCGAGACGACCGTTTTCGCCGAGACGCCGCTCTTCTCAAAGATTGTCACCATCTCCTAGACGTCGTTCTCCGCCTCGCCGTTCTCCACGACGTCCATAGAATTAAGAGGCTGTACAGGTTGGGTTTTGACGCTTGGAAGTGCTATATGGTATTGTTTAGAATTTTCGGTTGCTGCCGGATCTCTCTACCCCTTCGTTCCACTTTTAACTCAGCTTTTTGTCATCGGTATTTGTATCTTCTTTATTATTTGTTTTCTTAACGTTATTTCTTTTCTCTGAAAACTTTCTTGTTTAGCGCGAGATGAAAAAAACGCGGAGAAAAGAAGTAACGTCGAGAAATCCATTGGAAACTGGCTGTAGCATGGAGCTGCACTGATTCGTCTACAAGAATGGATTATGAAAGAAGCAGATGCACCCCCGATCGTTTTTGGATTTACTATCAATTAATTTGTTTGAGTTTTGTTTAATTTCATGGCAACTTTTTTGATAAAACTCAAAATGTCAATGTGGAGAAGTGGGATTTGAGGGATTTTAGTTTTTGATTTTTGGCAGTAATTGGATGAAGTTCTGGATTTGGAAGTGGTGGCCGAGGGGTTGTAAATGGGAGTTTTTTTTGTTGATTTTTATGGTTGCGACTGGATGGGAATAAGAAGGTTGTAAGAAATTGGTTTATGCAAATTTTTCTATTTTTAGTAATTTTTAAATGTTTTTGGAAAATTAAAAAAAGTAATTTTTAGATTATTTTTGAAAACTTTAAAATTGAAGTTTTTAATTTTTTTTAAAATAAAAAGTTTAAATTTTTTTAAAATAAGAAATTAAACTTTTTATTTTTAAAAAAATTAAAAATTTTTTTCTTTAAACTTTAGACATTGACCAGTTTTTCTTGTTGATCTGTAACCTCGAAGGGGAGTCCAAAACCCGTATCTGAACAGAAGAAGAAGAAATAGTGCACGTCTTCGTTCTTTTGACTTCAAAAACAGCCTCCGCGTGATTCTGCAGTCAAAGGGAGATCCACGCTTCGTCTAATCCGCTGAAACTATTTTCGTTTCCAGGAGTCTTTTAAAGCTTTTTAGAGTTATCCTATTATAAAAATATTTGTGATGATATTTTTAAAAATTGTCTCAACGCGAATTTTCAGTTTTCCAGTCGGGACCAAAAGTTGTGAAATTTAGTGTTTATGTTGTTCTAGAAGGTTTCAGAATTATCCTATTGCTAAAATTATAAATATTAGTAATGAAATTTTTAAAAATTGTCTCAACGCGAATTTTTGAAATTTTCCAGTCGGGACCAAGAAATATAAAAATTTTTGCTTATGTTGTTCTAGAAACTTTTAGAATTATAATGTTGTAGATATTTAACGGAAAATTCTTAAAAAATGGTCCTGGAACGAAATTCTAAAAATTTCCACTCGGGACCAAAAATTATAAAATTTTATTTTTATATATCTGCAAAATTTCAAAAAAATCCTGTGAATTTAAAAATCATATTATTAGAAAAAATTTTTAAAATAAAATTCAGAAAAATTTCTGAAATTTTCCGGTCGAAACCCAAAATTGGAATTTTATTTTTTCGTAATTCACATTTTCGAAATCATCCAATAAATTCGAATCTATATTTGTAATACAAATAGGAACATTTATAAAATTCAAAAAAAGTTGTTTTGACATCAATTTTTGAACTTTTCCATTCAAGACCCAAAATTAAAAATTTCCACTCAAGACCTAAGACTAAAATTTCTGTTTAAGATCCAAAGTTAAAATTTTCCATTCAAGACCAAAACTGGAATTTTCCGCTCGAGACTAAAATTAAAAATTTCCATTCAAGACCCAAGACTAAAATTTCTGTTTAAGACCCAAAGTTAATAATTTCCACTCGAGACCAAAACTGAACTTTTCCACTCAAGATCTAAAACTGAAATTTCTATTCGAAACCCAAAACTAAACTTTTCCATTCGAGACCGGAAACGATGAAATTTATATTTTCGTCATTTTTCTAGGTTCGAAGATCATTTGACGGGTTTTGATTTATGATCCTATGACAATTATAAATATTTGTCTTAAAATTCTAAGAAGACTGTTCTGATACAGTTTTTCGGAATTTTCCACTCGAAACCAAAAATCGAAATTTCATATTTTCGTAATTCTTCTAAAATTCGAAAATCATCTATTAAATTTTAAAATCTTTTTATTTAAAAAATTAGTTTTTAAAATTTCTAAAAATTCTCTTGAAAGGAATTTTTGAAAATTTCCACTCAAGACTAAAAATTGAAACTTTACATTTTCGTAATTCTTCTAAAGTTCGAGAATCATCTATTAAATTTTAAAATCTTTTTATTTAAAAAATTATTTTTTAAAATTTGTAGAAGTTCTCTTGAAACGAATTTTTGAAAATTTCCACTCAAGACTAAAAATTGAAATTTCATATTTTCGTAATTCTTCTAAAATTCGAGAATCATCTATTAAATTTTAAAATCTTTTTATTTAAAAAATAATTTTTTAAAATTTGTAGAATTCGTAATTCTAAGGTTCGAAGATCGCCTAATAGATTCCGAAAAATTGTAAATGATGAAAATCGATAATTGACTTGTTTTTGATTTTTTGGATTTTTCGAAATATTCGTAAATCAAAGTGAATTATTTCATTTAATTCTTCAAAATTGAAAATCATTAATTAAGTAAAAAATTAAAAATTTCCGATATGTTTGAAAAAATCTGGATATCTGGTGGAGGAATCAGTCGTTTCTTGAACTGGTTTCGTTGCACAATCACATCCTGCTAAAGTCCATTTTTCAAAACGTTTTCTGATTCGGCTCATCGATCTAACCCAAAATCACGTATCTTTTTAATTTTTTTCCAAAACTTTTGTTTTTCTGAAATTTTTATTTTAAAAAAAATATTTTTAAAAATTTCTTTTTTCTAAAATTTTTATTTTTAAAAAAATAATGTAAAAAAATATTTTAAAAAACTTTTGTTTTTAAAAAAATATTTTTAAAAATTTCTTTTTTATGAAATTTTTACTTTTTAAAAAATATTTTAAATAATTTTTGTTTTTAAAAAAATTTTTGTTTTTCTGAAATTTTTATTTTAAAAAAAATATTTAAAAAAATTTTTGTTTTTATGAAATTTTTACTTTTAAAAAAATATTTTTAAAAATTTCTTTTTTCTAAAATTTTTGTTTCTAAAAAATTTATGCTTTTATTTTTTATAAATTATTTTTTTAAAAATTGAAATTTTTTTGGTTTTTTAATTTTAATAAAATAATTTTTAAAAATTTAGATCTTTATTTTCGAAATAAAAATTTTCCAAGTTCACTTTCGAAATTTTTTAAATATTAATTTTTATAATTTTGGTTTTACTTTTTTCTTGTCAGAACAAAAAACAGAAATATTGTGATATTTTTTACTAGAAGAAAATAGACAGATGGAATTTATATTTTTTGCAAAACTACAATCGAAAGTCACTCACGCCCTACAGTATCCCATGTTCCCTGATGTTCAGGCTATTTCTTCAGGTCCTCTCTTTCTAGTTTAGTCTCTGTTCCAACATCTGCACAAGTTCTAACATAACATCCCTAAGAATTTCATTCATGTTCTACAGTATCCCATGTTCCCTGATGTTCAGGCTATTTCTTCGGGTCCTCTCTTTCTAGTTTAGTCTCTGTTCCAACATCTGCACAAGTTCTAACATAACATCCCTAAGAATTTTACTCATGTTCTACAGTATCTTATTTTCCCTGATATTCAGGATATTTCTTCGGGTCCTCTCTTTCTAGTCTACTTTTCTGTCTCAATAGTAACTTTGAGAGTTCAACTGAAGGTCGAAGATAGCGTCCATTTTTAGTCACACAAATAGACACAGATGGACTATATATTTCCCACACAACTACAATCGAAAGTCATTCACGCCCTACAGTATTCCATGTTTCCTGATATTCAGGCTATTTCTTCAGGTCCTCTCTTTCTAGTTTAGTCTCTGTTCCAACATCTGCACAAGTTCTAACATAATACTTCTGAAAATTTCACTCACGCCCTACAGTATCCCATGTTCCCTGATGTTCAGGCTATCGTTCCGGGTCCTCTCTTTCTAGTCTAGTTTCTGTCTCAAAAGTTTTCAAGAGTCACATAAGTGGACTGTCAGTGAAAATTTACTAATTGCCTTGACTCTTCATTTTTATTTGACGAATAATCGGTGAAAATAGTTCATTCACAGATGTTCGCACATTTGTTACGAAATTTTTATTCGCAAAAATTTAAAAGTTTATTTGTGGAGGAGTCAAAGAGTTTAGGAGTTAATTCAGTTACGTGATATTTCTGTCCCGGATGTTTCTGTCCAAACACCTACGTTCCAATTTTAGAGTTAAAACTACAAAAGCACTTACAGTAGGATAATCGAATTCATAATTCTGAATCTAAAATCTGAATTAATGGTCAACCTTCAGAATTCTGAATTAAAAAGTGCTTATATCTGGAGGATTCATGTTCCAAACATTTCTAATTTTAGAGTTAAAACTACAAAAGTACTTATAATACTGTAATAAAACCTATAGATTCTGAATCTAAAATCAGAATTAATAGTCAACCTTCAGAATCCAGAATTCTGAAGACTAATTTCAGATTTTAAGGATATTTGAAAATTAAAAAACTTTGTTTAAAAAAGTGGAAATTTATCTAAGATGATCTTTAAAGTACTGTATAATGAATGTAAATTTATTCAAAAGTATTTATTTTTTAATTTTTAAATTAAAATTGTAGAAATTCAAACATAAAGAATTGGGACAGAAATGCCCTATCACAGTTAATTTAGAGAGTTAGAAGTTTGTTGTAGAGGATTCTAGGAGTTAATTCAAGGGGTTAGGAATTCGTTTATAGTGGATTCAGGAAGGTCCATTCAGGGGGATCCCGGAGTTTCAGTCTGTGAGGATTTAGAGGTTCTTCCACTGGGCTTCAGAAGTTTACAGGAAGTTGGAAATCCCTTCAGAAAGGATTGTTTACAGAAGCTTTAAAGTTCTCGTTCTTAGGAATTCAGAAGTCCCTCCATGAGGTTTCAAAAGTTTACAGGAAGTTGAAGATTTCTTCAGAAGAGATTCATTCAGAAGTTTCGAATTTTCCGTCTTTAGGAATTCAGAAATCCTTCAACGAGGTTTCAGAAGTTTGCTAATAGAAGGTTGAAGATTCCTTCAGAAGGGGTTCATTCAGAAATTTCGAATTTTCCATCTTTAGGAATTCAGAAATCCTTCAACGAGGTTTCAGAAGTTAGAGATTCTTTTAGAAAGGATTCTGGAAGGTTTAGAAACTCATCCAAAAGATATCCCAAAGCTTTCATTCTCGACAATTTAGAAACACTTCCATAGGACTTCAGAAGTTCATTTATGAAAATTTCATCTCCAAAGATTTTGAAATTTTTTATAAGTACTTTGAAAATTTATGACCAAAAAAAATCATGTTTTTTTGAATTTATTTTTTACACCCACGAAAAACAGTAGGCGGTACGTGGAATGTAGTAAAAATTTCAAATTTACGATAATTGATTCTGAATTCGTACAATTATAAAAACTAACATATAAGGAAGTTCCGAAAAATGTCTCAACACGCATTTTTGAATTTTCCAATCGAGACCGAAAATTCTGAAATTTTATTTTTACAGAGTTTTTAATTTTAAAAATAATTATTTTAAAAAATTAAGATTTTCAATTTTAAAAATAATTATTTAAAAAAATTGAGTTTTTTAATTTTAAAAATAATTAATTTTAAAAAATTGAGATTTTTAATTCTAAAAATAATTATTTTAAAAATAATTAAGTTTTTTAATTTTAAAAATAATTATTTAAAAAAATTGAGTTTTTTAATTTTAAAAATAATTAATTTAAAAAAAATTGAGTTTTTTAATTCTAAAAATAATTAATTTTAAAAAATTGAATTTAAAAAAAAATTTTTTGAAATTTTCGAACTTTGATCAATTGAATGTCGATGAACACTTGACTTCACCGGCTCCAGATCTATCTGATTTTCATCTTAATTTATCAAATTCGTTTTCGAGGGTAAGCGAGACTAAAACGATTCTTGTTTTCAAAGTTATGGTTCAAATTTATTGATTTTGTTTTTTGTACAAGACGAGTTTTGCCAAATTACTTCTGAATCCATTTCTTTCATTTTTGTTGTTACATGAAAAAACGTAACTTTTGGTTCCGTAACAGTTACGAAATGCGACACAATCGTCACATTTTTATGAATATTTTACATTTTTGACAAATTGTAACATAATGATCAAATTTTTATGAATATTTAAAATTTGTGACAAAAATATACCATAATCGTCACATTTTTATAAATATTTTACATTTTTGACAAATTATAACATGGTCACATTTTTATGAATATTTTAGATTTTTGATAAAAATGTAACTTAATAGTGACGATTTCCATTTGTTACTCGGCCAAAAGTTACGTTTTTTTTGTTGTTATCTGTTCTCGGTTATTCCTCGGTTCCCACTGCGCCCAATTGGCCGGAAGAATGAATTCGAAAAAATTCTGATTTTATTGTTTTTTAAATACCTAAAATTCTGCAAAAAACTAGAATATTCTGAAATTTAAAAAATCTAGAATTTTCAAAAAAACATTTTTAAATTTTGCAAAAATTAAAAATATTTTGAAATTTCAAAAAAGTCTAAAAATTTTCTAAGAAGTTTTAAAATTTCGTGTCGGGACATTTTTGAAAAAAAAATATTTTTAAATTTATTATAACTAAAATTTTTCAAAAATTAAAATAATTTGAAATTTCTGAAAATGTCGAAATTTCCTAAATTTTTCAGGATACTGTAATTCCGAAACTGTTGAAAATTCGCTTCGAGATGATTTTAAAAATTTTTTAGAATACTGTAATTTTGAAAAAATCCAAAATAAAAAATTTTTAAATTTTGTTTTTCGACTTTTTTAAAATTAATTAAATTTCGAAATTACTGTAGCTTCTAATTTAAGAAGGTTTTAACGATCCTAGACCTTCGTTCCAAAGCAGTTCCTAAGTTACGCCCCTTCGATTATTTAACTGTAAAAATAACTTAATTCGTCGATTTTCAGATTTCTCGCTGAATAAATATGGCTCCTTCACCCGCAGATTCTTCAGCAGAAACAAAAAGAAAAATGTTTGCTTCAAAAGGGTCTTCAAAAACCCCAAGTATCGAGGAAGAACAGCCCCATACCCCTACCCCAGTCCCTACTTCTACCCCAGCGCCTACTTCTACTTCTACTTCTACTCCAGTCCCTACTTCTACTTCTACTCCTACCCCTACCCCAGTCCCTACTTCTACCCCTACCCCTACCCCTGCCCCTGTTTCTGTTCCTTCGAGTCCTCGGCGTCCTGTTGCTCAATCTATGAAGTTTCCTGAAAAAAGACGAGTTACCCAGAGAGTGTTTTCGGAACGAAGAAGAACTTCCATCTTGGTCGGACAAAGATCCCTCGATTTTATGAATGAAACTAGACCTCAGCAGAAAGGACCTAAATTTGTTACTTTTATTATTAAACTTTACAAAAAATGGGGGTATTTCATTGTTAATCACGATTGGCAGGCCATCGTCATATGTTTGATTATCAGCTGTCTGGCCATGGTCAAAATTCTACTCACTCCGTAAGTTTTCAATTTTTCTAAGAATTTCGAAAATTATTCTAAATTTTTTAAAAATTATTTTGTCAAGACCAAAATTATTTAAATTTTGTTCAACTTTTCTCAAAACTCAAAAAATTACTTTCAAAACGAATTTATTTTTTTTTTTTAAATTTTCCTCTCAAGACCGACATTATTTAAATTTCATTTAATTTTTCTAAAAACTCAAAAAAATACTCTCAAAACGAATTTCTTTTTTTAAAAATTATTTTGTCAAGACCGAAATTATTTAAATTTCGTTTAATTTTTCTAAAAACTCGAAAAATTACTTTCAAAACGAATTTCTTTTTTTTTTTAAATTTTCCTCTCAAGACTAAAATTATTTAAATTTCGTTTAATTTTTCTAAAAACTCGAAAAATTACTTTCAAAACGAATTTCTTTTTTTTTTAAATTTTCCTCTCAAGACCGAAATTATTTAAATTTCGTTTAATTTTCCTAAAAACTCGAAAAATTACTTTCAAAACGAATTTCTTTTTTTTTAAATTTTCCTCTCAAGACTAAAATTATTTAAATTTCGTTCAATTTTCCTAAAAAATCTAAAAATTACTTTCAAAACGAATTTCTTTTTTTAAATTTTCCTCTCAAGACTAAAATTATTTAAATTTCGTTTAATTTTCCTAAAAATCTAAAAATTACTTTCAAAACGAATTTTTTTTTTTTTTCAAATTTTCTTCTCAAGACCGAAATTATTTAAATTTTACTCAATTTCCTCGATTTTTGTGAAAAATTATGATTTTTTAATAATCTAATTTTGAAATTTTTAAAAATCACGTAAAGATTAAAATTTATAATTTTCGGTCTTGATTGAAAAATTTCATAAATTCTGTTCAGGACCATTTTTTTGAATTAAAAAAAAATGATTTTTATGATTTCAGTCAATTGAACGACATTACGGGGTATTCCCCCTATAAAGCCCGAGCCAGGGCCGAGTACACGAGTTACCAGGAGTTCTTCGCCCACGACGGCCGGGGTCTGGCGTTGTACATCTTCGTCACGGCCAAAGACGGAGGAACCATGCTCCGATCGGACCACGTGAAGGAAGTCATCGATGTAATTTTTTTACAATACTGTAGCACTAGAACTAGACTACAAAATATCCAGACTATTATATCAAAAATCTTCTGTCATACAAAGAATCCTAAAATAATACAACATAACACAGCTACCGAGTCTCTCAGGGACTTTCGCGCCAAGAACCAAGTCATAACATTTTAAACGTTTACAAAATTCTTCAATCATTTAATTTTTGTACTTTATTAATATCAAAAGTCTTCTGTCATACAAAAAATACAATATGAATTGGTTACCGTATCTCTCAGGGACTTTCGCGCCAGGAACCAGATCTCTCATAACATTTATAAAATTCTTCAAAATATTTTAGTTTTCGTCGTTTATCAATCTCAGTCTTTCGTCATACAAAAAATACAATATGAATTGGTTACCGTATCTCTCAAGGACTTTCGCGCCAGGAACCAGATCTTTCATAACATTTTTAACATTTATAAAATTCTCCAAAATACTTTAGTTTTCGTCATTTATCAATCTCAGTCTTTCGTCATACAAAAAATACAACATAAAACATCTACCGTATCTCTCAAGGACTTTCGCGCCAGGAACCAGATCTTTCGTAACATTTTTAACGTTTATAAAATTCTCCAAAATACTTTAGTTTTCGTCGTTTATCATACAGTAATCCTATATTTTTAGATTCTGGATTACACTGTGGCAAATTTTACTCTTTATATTGAAGGAACAAAGGAAAACAAAACTTTTAACGAATTTTGCAATAGTTTTTGCGAAATTAACGAACCTGTTCGTTTATTTAATGTAAGTATTTTTGAATTTTCTTCTTGACATTTTTGATCTTTTTCAGACTATTTTGACCATCCAGGAAGACATAGGGACTGACGGAGATCCCTTGGGTGGACGTACGGCTCTAGAGTATCCGATGAGCTCCATTTTTGGTCGACGATTTTCGATCCAAGATGGTTTTTACGGGATCGAATTATACAACGAAACAAATCCTTCAAGTACTGTGAAAGATCCTTTAGGTTTTGCAAAAGGCCGTGTAGATCATAAGAAAGGTCCTTCAGGTCCTAAAAAAGGTCTAGATCTTACGGAGGACCTTCTAGGTCCTGTGGAAGGTCTTATAAACCTTTCAAACTTTATGGAAGACCCTTCAATTCCTATAAAAGATCTTTCAGGTCCTATAAAAGACCCTTCAGATCCTATAAAAGACCTTTTAGGCCTTACGGAAGACCCTTCAGGCCTTACGGAAGACCTTTTAGACCTCATAGAAGGTCCCTTAAGCCCCACAAAAAGTTTCCTTTGTTTTGTAGAAAACCGTTTAAATCCTATCAAAGATTTCTAAGATTTTATAAAAAACCATTTAGGTTCTACCAAAACCCTTGAGATCTTTTGGAAATTCTTTGAAATCTTACATTGGGTTTTTCAGATTCTACAGATGGCCTAAATGGTACCGATGAAGCGAATTCAGAGAGTTGGAAGAAAAAAGGAACAAACATAAAATATTTAAAAATGATTGTTCTTCAATTCAGAGCCGAACACGAACTTGGCTGGAATGATCAGGACGTAAAAAAATACGAATTAGAAATCGTCAAATACTTCGAAAAGTAAGACTATTCAAAATATTCTTTCTCAAGGTCTATAAAGAAATTAATATCAAAATAATGTCCGCAGTTTGCTCGCAACGTTTGGCCAAATAAGTCGACATCAAAGTAAAAGTAAAAATAAAAATAAAAATGAAAATAAAATCTGCAGTTTGCTCGCAACGTTTGGGCAAATAAGTCGACATCAAAATAATATTCGCAGTTTGCTCGCAATATTCCATCAAATATGTCGACATTAAAATAAAAGTAAAAATAAAATCTGCAGTTTGCTCGCAACATTTTGACAAACTGATTTATTGAATTTTTGTGAGAAAATTTGACTTTTATTTCGATGTTGACCTCCTTATAGACCTCGAGGTGGGATTTGATAATTTTAATAATTTTAGTACTTACAAATCGGACAATCTGAAGATTTACGTTCTTGCTCAAAGCTACATCGAAGAGGAAATGGTCCGAGCAGGAAAATCCTTAGTACCGTATCTGTCTGTCGGATTCTTGATAATGTGCTGCTGTGCCTGTGTCAGTGTGATGGTTCGGGCGTTGTATATGCACCAGCACAGTCTTCCGAAGGTGCTTCTGGCCGTGGCGGCCTGTGTTGTGCCGTTTATGTCGTGTGCCACGGCTTTGTCTTTGATGTTTATTTTCGGAGCCAGATTTGCTTCGATACTTTGTGTTGTGCCATTTTTAGTTTTGGCCATTGGAGTAGATTCGAGTTATTTGATGATTCACGAATGGCAAAGAGTAATTCAGCATTGTAGAACCAATCCAGACAGAAGAAACAGTCAAATAGGATACAGAATAGCCGAAGTCCTTTCTGAAGTAGGTCCAGCCATCCTGATATCCACATTAACCAACATCCTCGCCGACGCCGTCGGGTCCTTCACCTCCTCCCCTGAGATAACCCTCCTCTGCGTCGGGAACCTCACCTCAATGCTCATCGCCTTCATATACCAGATGACTTGCTACACAGGATTAATGTCCCTCATCGGCAGATACGAGATCAAAGTCGAGAGAAAAGAAAGAAGCATGGCCGAGTACAGTCTCCGAGAAAAAAAAATCAACATATCCAAACACAATCAGCTCACTGTAAGTTTTTGCGTTTTTGGACAAAAGTTGAAAGTTCTGGAAATTGATAAATTCGAAAATATTCAGTAATTTCACTAAATAAGAATTGTCGACTTAGATATTACGAAATCGACGATAATTTTTTATAATAATCCATGTTCAATTAGAATTTTCAAATATGATCTATACCAAATTAAATCCGACTTTTCTGGAAAAATCTAAACTTGATTATGAAATTCTAAAATATTTAAGATAAATTAGGTTAGAAATTTTTAGAATAATCCACATTCGATCTGAGTTTTTTAAAAATAACCTATACCAGATAAATCCGACTTTTCTGGAAGAATTTAAACTTGATTATGAAATTCTAAAATATTTATCATAAATTAGGTTAGAATTTTTCGAAAATAACCTACACCAAATTCAATCCGACTTTTCTGGAAGAATTTAAACTGAATTATGATATTCTGAAAATATTCATGATAAATTAGATTAGAAATTTCCAAAATAATCTATATTTAATCAGAATTTTCAAAAATGCTTTAAATTAGATCAGATTCTAATTTTCTAGGAAAATTTTGAATATTTTTTCATTTACAGAAATTTTTATTTTTTTATGTTTACTGATTGCTCAATACCGTAATCAGACACCGTGTTTCATTTCATCAAAGTTAACCGTCAAAGTTCGAGGTTGAAAGTTGGACCTTTCACGCTAGGATAGACTCACAAGACATGTTTCGATTCGAAAATTCAAATATTAAACACAAAAAAAGTAACTTTTGAATTCTTAACAATTGCGAAATGTGACAAAATGTAACATAATTATCACATTTTTATAAATATTTTACATTTGTGACAAATTATAACATAATTGTCACATTTTTCATGGATATTTAATATTTTTGACAAATTATAACATAATCGTCACATTTTTCATGGATATTTGACTTTTGTAACGAAATGCGACACAATCGTCACATTTTTATGAATATTTTACATTTTTGACAAATTGTAACATAATGATCAAATTTTTATGAATATTTAAAATTTGTGACAAAAATATACCATAATCGTCACATTTTTATAAATATTTTACATCTTTGACAAAAATGTAGCATGATAGTGACGATTTTTATGTTTTACATTTTTGACAAATTGTAACATGGTCACATTTTTCGTGAATGTTTTAGATTTTTGATTAAAATGTAACTTAATAGTGACGGTTTTTATGTTTTACATTTTTGACAAATTGTAACATGGTCACATTTTTATGAATATTTTACATTTGTGGCGAAAATGTAACATGATAGTGACGATTTTCATTTGTTCTTGATCCAAAAGTTACGTTTTAACTATTAATTTGAATAAGATAACTTTTTCAAATAGGAAAATCCATAGATGCTATTTCATCACGAAAAGTCCAAACTTAGACTTCCAATTTTGACCGTAATTCTTTACTAAAAATATCTGGAATTTTTAATTTTCAGAGACAACAATCGAAATTTCACGAAGAAACGAAAGAAGCGATTTCGAAGACGATGTGGGCCTACGTCAACTTCGTCGCGAACAAGTCCGTGGCGGCTTTGATCATCATCAGTTACTTTGCCTACTTGGCTTTGTCTGTTTACGTCAGTTTATTACTGTAATGTTTTTTAGAATTGTTTTATTTCAGGGAATAACTCGGATCAACATTAATCTCTCCACTCAGAAGCTGTTCTCCAGGGACTCTTCTCTTTTGGAACTCGATCAACTCAGGGTCAAGTACCAGATACCCCGTTACACCATGGCTACTGTTTTCGTTAATCGTCCTGGAAACTTCTCTGATGAAGAAAGATTGAAGAAAATGAACCAATTCGTGAGGGACATGGAGGCGATCGGGGGCTCCTGGGGGCCTCTGGGGACGAAGTACTTCATCAGGGACTTCCTCGAGTTTCAGCAGACCAACGGCGAATTTAACGAATTCGAAGAACCCCAAGTAGAACTTCTGACGACAGAACCGGACTCCAACTCGAGTGCCTCAGGCCTCGTCCCGAAGGAGGACCGATTGGCCCATCTGTACAATGACGACAATCTTCGCGATTTTACAGACTACTTGGAATTTTCCTATTGGGCCGGTTTCTTCAGACTTGACAACGACAGTAACCTCGAGAAATTCTTCTTCACTACGGCTTACCAAGGAGACGAATTATCCATCTGGACCGAACGTGGAAATCTCCTCAATAAATGGAGAAATGTTGTGGACAATTACTCCGATGAATTTGAAGCTTCTGTTTTTAACGAAGATGCAATTTTTTTGGATCTTATAGAAAACATGCCGTCGGACACTTGGCAATCCGTGACCGGGGCTCTGGTCTGCATGGGATTCGTCTGTTACATTTTCCTGAATTCTTGGTTCGCAGTCACAATCGCCACAACAGCGGTTTTGTCGATTTGTACTGGAATTTTGGGACTTATTTCTTGGTGGGGAATAGATTTAGATCCTATATCCATGGCTGCATTGATCATCTGCGTCGGATCTAGTTGTGATTTACCTGCTCACACAAGTTTTCATTATTATTTAGCTACAGTAAGAGGAAAAGATTCAAGCCCTCAGGAAAAATTGGCCAATTGTCTATCAACAATCGCCTTCCCGGCCATCCAAGCAGCAGTTTCCATGATTCTTTGCGTTTCTAGTCTGCTATTTGTCGACCTCTACATGTCATCCGTAAGTTATCCAGAATTTCATTTCATCAAAATTAAAAATAAAAAAATATATTTTTTTTAAATATAATTTATAATTTTTTAATTAATTTTATATCAAAAATATATTTTTATTTTAAGATATAATTTATAATTTTTAAATTAATTTTATATCAAAAATATATTTTTTTTAAGATGTAATTTATAATTTTTTGAATTAATTTTTTATCAAAAAAATATGTTTTTTTTATTTTAAGATTTAATTTATAATTTTTTGAATTAATTTTATATCAAAAATATATTTTTTTAAGATGTAAATTATGATTTTTAAATTAATTTTATATCAAAATTAAAAATAAATGTTTTTCGCTTTAAAATAAAATTTATAATTTTTTCGAAGATTATCTTTAAAGTTAAACTTAAAGTTTAAAATTAAATTTTTTTTATTTTAAAAAATAAAATTGGATTTTTTCAGGTTTTTGTGAAAACGATGACCCTCTGCGTGACGCTCTGCAACATCCACGCCCTCGTGTTCATCCCGGCTTTCCTGGTCATGTGGGATTACATCGGATCTGGCTTCAAAACCGCCGACAAAGTTACTCCAGAAAGCGATATTGAGTCAAATGACAAACCCTCCACTTTACCCAAGCCCACAGGCAACGGAAAACGGACACCTTCCCCGAACCCTGTCTGAGGAATCCCATTCAGCGGAATTTTCGCCGAATTCGGTGGAAATTAATCAGGAAAATTTCCTGAACGTAATTAGGTCCTTCAAAACGAGTTTTCAAGTCAGATCCAAGTTTCTCAAATCCTGTCTGTTTTTAGTGATCATTCCCGGGGCTCTTTGAATTTTCATAAATTTGCTCAATTTGTACAAAAGTAAAATTTATAACTTTTTAAAAATTTGTACAAAAATAAAATTTACAATTTTTCAAATTTGTACAAAAATAAAATTTACAATTTTTAAAATTTGTAAAAAAAAAATAAAATTTACAATTTTTAAAAATTTGTAAAAAAAAATAAAATTTATAACTTTTTAAATTTTCTAATTTTTAAAAATTTATTTTTTTTAACTTATGTAAAAAAATAAAATTTATAATTTTTTTTAAAATTCAATAAATTTGTACAAAAATAAAATTAATATTACTGTTTAAAATTTTAGGTTTTAAAATTTGAATAATTTTGCACAAAAAAATGAAATCGATTTAATTCTGGGAAACTACAATTTCCAAAGGCTGGTCCGTCGTCGATGGAGTGACCTTCTCGGACAAGGGTTCTTTCTGAAAAAATCGAATAAGATAACTGTCATCATTAACAGATAAAAAACCAGTTTTTTTTATTTCTAAAATTATTGAATCGTTAAAAAATGAAAAAAATAAATAAAAAAACAAACTTGACTTTCGTTTTTTAATTTTGTTTCGATTTTTGCGGATTTTTCTGGATCATGAAAATGCAGAAACAAAAGAGTACATCCTGCCCCGAGGGCTAGTGATCTGAAAAAAAATTAATTTTCAGAGAAATTTGAATAATAATTTAAAAAAAATTAAATTTAAAAAAAAATTAAATTTTAAAAAAATTTTAATAATAATTTTTGGAAAATTAAGTTTAAAAAAAATTTCAATAATAATTTTTAAAAAATCAATTTTCAAAGAAATCTAAATAATAATTTTAAAAAATTAAATTTTAAAAAAATTTGAATAATAATTTTTGAAAAATCAATTTTCAAAGAAATCTAAATAATAATTTTAAAAAAATCAAAATAATAGAAATTTTTCAATTTCAGTAAAATTTTAAAAAATAAAAAAAATTAAAAATAAAACTTTTAAAAAATAATAAAGTTTAATAAAAAAGTTAATTTAAAAATAGAAATAGGAAAAATTTTACAAAATTTAAAAATAAAAAAAATTTATAAAATTTAAAAAACAAAAATTTTAATTTTACAAAATTTAAAAAATAAAAAAATTTATGAAATTAAAGAAATTTAAAAATAAAAAAAATTAATGAAATAAAAAAATTTAAAAATAAAAATAAAAAAAATTTACGAAATCAAAGAAATTTAAAAATAAAAAAATTTAAAAATAAATAAAACCTTACAAAGCTCCGGCAATTCCGAAGACGATTAGCCAGACAACGGTGCCAGAATTCGTAAGTTCGAACAGCATTGTCGCCAGATCGGTTCTCTTCTGATCATCCGTCTTTTTTCAGGGACGATGGACCAGAGAAGGCGGTTCCTGTTCTTGCTTGGAGACAGTCAAGTGCATATGTGCGATTTCAGACGGCGGAGAAGGCTTAATTTCACGTGTTTGATCCGTTCTTTGTTCTGGAACGTCCTGTGGACAACGGAACACGGATATGGAGGATCTATCAGGTTCTTCAAAAACCAGGAATCCTCCAAAAAAATCCAAAAAATCTAATTTAAAAATCAAAAATTAAATAAATTTTTTTAAAAATTCAAAAAAATAAAATTTTTTCAAAATTGTCTCAACACAGATTTTTAGAGAAAATTAAAAATTTCTGATTTTTTTATCTTAAATTCAAAATTAAATTATTAAAAAAAATTAAAAATTAAAAAAATAAAAATAAAAAAAATAAATAAAAAATAAAAAATAAAAATTTTTAAAAATTGTTTCAACACGAATTTTTATAAAAATTAAAAATTTCTGATTTTTTTTATCTTAAATTCAAAATTAAATTATTAAAAAAAAAATTTAAAAAATAAAAATTTTTAAAAATTGTCTCAACACGAATTTTCGAATTTTTATAAAAACATGTTTCGAATTTTTTATATTCATTTCAAAACTCCATTATTATAAAAATCTTTAAAAAACGATCTCAATGCGTATTTTTGGATTTTTATAAAAACTTGAAATTTTTTAATTTTTAATTTGAATTTAAAAATTGCATTATAAAAATCGAAAATACAACATTTAAAAAATTATTCTATTGAGAATTTCGAAAATATTTTAGTTAAAATTTATAAAATTCAAAAATTAAAATTAAATTTCAAAAATCCTAAAAACTTTGGGATCAGTCAAGTTCTTTTTTCAAGCACGAGAGGTCCCGAAGCGAAAACTATGTTCGAGAATTTCGTTTTTCGACGAATTCCTTAAATTTTATTTTTTCTTAATTTTTATTTTTTACGTACTTTTTTCAATCATGTCTTCATTACGAAAGCAACTAGAAGAACTGACTAATCCTACTCCGGCTCTGGCAGATCTCGAAGACGAAGATTTCGATGGTTTGTTTCGGGTTTTTTATATATCGAATTTATTTTTTTTAGGAACTTCGTCCAAAAAAATTCTAGAAAAACAAAGTGATGACGAGGATGAAGTGGAATCTGGAGTCAGAAGGATACGACAGACTATTGATTTGGAAGAATCCGACGCCAAATACAGAGGATCGAAAACTACAAGGAAAGAAATCTTTGGCGAAAGCTCTGGATTTTCTTTATCCACCCCGAAACGCAACCAAATCCTCGGCGAATCTGAAGAAGAGGCATCTGATGATGAAGAAGAAGGTTCCGGTGATGAAGGTTTGTTTTTTTTTATAAATTTTCATATATGAATCCTAATTGCAGAAAGAGCACTCGCGAGCGGTGCTTACGAAATCGCCAACGGTGAAGAGGATGAGGAATATGACGATATGGCCGAGGATGAAGAAATGGAAGTCGAGTCAGAAGAAGAAGATGGAATCCAAACAATGAGCACTTCAAAGATGGACGAAAACGAGAAGGCGGAGGCTGTTCGAGCTCAGCTGCAGCTTTGGGATTCTATCATGCGGCTCACAATCAAGACCCATGCTGCTCTAAGGGTCTTCAATCAACTACCTAGAGGGGATACTGCTAAGAAGATGATCAAAGAAGCAGATCCTGAAACAAAGGGAAATCTGGAAAAGTTAAGGACGAACATCTTTGATGTCGTTCAAGGTCTGCTCGAAGCTGAAGAAGTTTTGAGCAAACAGGGAGCTTCGAATTCACTGGATGAAGACGACGAAGAAATTGAGAGCTCTGAGGATGAAGAAGAATCTGATGGAAGTGAGGCAGAAGATGACGAAATGGCCGAGGACGAAGATGTAGAAGAAGCAAATTCAGACGAAGAAGAACCCAAAGCTAACGGAACTCAAAATGGAGTTACACCTAAAGGGCACTCCGACAAACGTCTCCATTCTTTCCAGAAAGCCCTATCATTACGAGAAAAGAAATTTGCCGAAACTTTGTCCGAAGTCTTGACGAAGTGGGACGATAGAACCAAGTTTGTTGGACGGAAAAGTAAAAATTCCAAAGACCTAGCTGTTTTGGAATCGTCTGTAATGAAGCAAATTGAGAGAGTAAGGGTTTAATGCAAAACTAATCTAAGTCAATCCTTCCAGGTCCTCTCGGATAAATTTCGACTTCTTCGTCGAACTCAACAAAGACGTTCCAACGACCGTAGACTCGGTGCGAATCCAGAATCCTCAATTGATCCGGAGATTTTTGACGACGACGACTTTTATCAAACTCTCTTGAAGGAATTTATCGAACAGAAAAGTGCCCAAACTTCAGATCCAGTGGAGATGAGCAGGCAGTTTATTGAGCTTCAGAAACTTCGTCAAAATCGAGTTAAGAAAGTCGTTGATCCTCGTGGTAACTACGATAAGAGAATCAAGTTCATCACAATTCCGAAACTCGTTAACTTTTATGCTTCAAGACCGGAATGCGTTGAATGGTCTCACGAGAAGAGGAATGAATTGTTTAGATCACTTTTCAAGTGATCCAGAGGATTATGATTCGTTGTTGATTTTATAAAACTTTTAAAATGTTTGTCATGGAGAGATTTTATTTTTGGAAGATTAGTTGATAATTGACAAAAACAATTGTTTCGGAATTTGTGGTTTTTAAAATTACTTTTAATTTGATCGTTGTAGTTTTTTTAAAGTTGAAGATTTTTGAGTTTTTAAAGATGTTCGAAATTTTTTAAATTTTTAAATTTTTTTATTTTTTTTAAATATTGAATATTTTTTATTTTTTAAAATATTGAAATTTTTTTATTTTTTTAAATTTTGAGTATTTTTTATTTTTTTAAATGTTGGGAATTTTAAATTTTTTTGGATTTTTATTTCATTTTATTTTTAAATTTCATCATATAAAAATCACTTGGCTCTTGTGATATCCGGATAATAAGGCATTCCATTGTATTTTATCCATAATGATTCGAATTCATCTGGTCGAATTTCTACGCCTTTTTTTCTTGTTAATTGTGTTTGATCTAATGTTAATTCGCACATTAGATGATCGTCTTTTCCTGCGATTAATAGTATGGGAGATTTGTTTGGATGAATTTCCATTTGTCTTGCCACGAATTGTCCATCGAAATGAGCATACCAAAATCCGTTAAGAGATGAATTTGAAATTTGAGTACTTCTGACGCCGTCTGAAGGAGTTGAAAAAGGAACTCTGAAGTACCTTTGGATCGGAGGAGGGGCATTTGTCGAAGATATCTCCGGATGGGGGACTGGAGCAAACAATACAGAGTTAGGGGCTCTTTGGTTGGGGTTCATTCCAGATGTCGGCAGATTCTGAGCTTTCCATTGGTGGTAGTGCCGGAGTCGGTCGGAGAGCTCTTGTCTACAGGCATACAGTAATTCCAGGTCTAAAATCAATCAATAATTGAATCAAGCTGCATAAAAACTAAAAACAAATTTTTGTCGACAGTCGAAAAAGGAATGATAGAAAAGAAGAGAGAGAAGAAGAATAGAGAAAAGAAAAGAAGAGAGAGAAGAATAGAGAAAAGAAGAAGGAGAAGAAGAAAGAGAAAAGAATAGAGAAAAGAAAAGAAGAGAGAGAAGAATAGAGAAAAGAAGAAAGAGAAAGAAGAGAAGAAGAGAGAGGAAGAGAGAAGAAGAAAAAAAAGAAGAGAGAGAGGACCAAATAAATGTGCTTCGCGCCCTCCGTAAAAGAGAAAAATTTGAAAAAGCGAGGTCCTGCAACGAAAAGAAGAAAACAGGCGGAAAAATTTTTTGTTGTTCTTATCATTTTTGAAGAAGTTATTTTTGTAATCTTTTGTGATATTGCGGAAGTCATTATCTGGTCTCAGCTAATATGACAGAAAGTATAATAAACTTCGTAAACTCTTCACAATTTTTGTGAAATTATTTTTCAAAAATTCCATAACTTTTTAGATTTCTAAACTTTAAAAAAATTAAAAATTATTTAAAATATAAGAATTAATTTCTAGAATAAAAAAAATCATAAAAAATTTAAAATTTAAAAATTTAAGAATTATTTGAAAATTTAAAAATTATTTAAAATTAATTTCTAGAATTAAAAAAATTATAAAAAATTTAAAATTATTTAAAAGTTATTTAAAATTTAAAAATTATTTAAAATTTATTTAAAAATTTAAGAATTAATTGAAAATTTAAAAATTATTTAAAATTAATTTAATAAAAAACTTACTATTGGAGTTATTAATAGTGTCTCTCAATTGTGCATAAGTCCATCCAGCCAAATTGTGTTTTCCATTTTTTACATTATTATTATTGTTGATTTTATTTGAATCAAGAATGACGTTTTGGCCGTCTTCCATCGCTAGTCTTCTTGCCAATTCTGCATCTAATCTTTCTTGTTCTAATTTTTTTTGTTTTTCATTTTCTTCCATTTTTTCGCGATTTATTTGGGCTTCTAATTTTTGAATTTTTTTCTGACGTTCAATTTCTTCTTTTTGTCTTTTTAATTCCAATTCTTTTAATTCTTTTATTTTTTTTTCTTTTTCGTTTTTTTCTCGAGTTTCCAAAAGTTGTTTTTCTTTTTCCAAATCCATTTGAATTTCGATTTTTTTCATTTTTTCTTTTTGATCCACTGCTACTTGAGCCTTCAATCCAGTTATTATAGTATTTAATTCTTGTTCTAATTTCATGCAAATCTGATTAGATTCTGAAAGATGTTTGTTTTTTGGATCTGATTTGATTTTTAAAATCAGCTGCTTCGAAGCTTCCGAAAAAGTCTTAATTCTCCCGACCCACTGGGTTTTGCTTTTGTCCGATAACTGAGATCCCAAAGATCCCACGTCGTTGAATCTCTTCTGAAGTCCTAAGGCCCTTCTGTAAGCAGACAACCTAGGTTTCTGTTCCTTCCGGATACTGTATCCTCGAAGGGCCGATTGAATTTTCACCAAAGCCGCAGCTCTGTATTTTATTTTTCTATCCACTAAAATTAAAAATCACAAAAATTACTACTGTATAATACTCACATTTGACGACAGACCAAGCGCCGTATTGGACCTTCTTCCATCTGACCCTATGGAGCCAAGATTGAACCTTGGCAATCAGGGCATTCATGTGCTCTTTATCCTGTTTCATAAGCTGATCGAATTCTGCAAATTTCCCCGGACGGAAGAACACTCTAGTCATCCCGAATTTGTAGTCTATGTCATTTAGCCCCAGGGCATGAAAAAGACACTAAAGTACAGTCATTATCGAATTATAAAAACAGAAATCACTATTTTTATACACAAAAATAGCCCTAATGCACCGGGTACATAAATTGAGCGCAATATATAAGGGCATTATTTCAGCGTACCGGTACGTAAAATATAATACATTCAATTCATCAGAGTTGTTTTGATGTATCTATATATTGTATATCATGTACTGTTTCCGTGCTTCCTTATAGTTTTGATATTCTGTCTCTACATCTTTATGATGTAATATCCCTATATATATCTCCGCAACACTATATCTATGTCTATGTCTCTATATTCTTCTTTCTGTCTTTATATTCCTATATTCACATATTCATACATTCATATTCCTATATTCCTATATTCATATTTTTATATCCCTATATTCCTACATCCATACTTGGATATCCCTACATATATCCTTATACATCTGTTTCTGTATCTCTATATTTCTGTCCCTGCATTCCTATCTATGTTCTTATATCTCTCTCTATATTCCTATATCTATGTCTCTATATTCTAATGATTTTATATTCTTATATCTCCATATTCCTATAAATACACAAAAATAGCCCTAATGCACCGGGTACATAAATTGAGCCCAATATATAAGTGCATTATTTCGACGTACCGGTACAAAAAATATAATACATTCAATTTATCAGAGTTGTTTTTATATATCTGTACATTGTATATCATATACCATTTTTTAGTACACAAAGCTATCTCAAAAATGTTTTACAATATTCTATAACTTTCAAACTTCCAAAGTTTTAAATTTTTAAATTTTTAATATTGATTCCTAAATTCCTGGAGATTTTTCAGAATCAAATTTTCAGCAATTTTAAAATTTTTCAATAAATTTCAAAAATTAAAATTTTCAAAAACCAAACCTTGCAGAACAATCGAGGATCCAGTTGCTTCAATTTTGGAGGAAGAAGTTCTTTGTACATACCGTACAAGTCAGCGAATGAAGTTCTCGATGGAAATCCTTTCTGCATCAACTTCAAAACACTAGCCATTCCGGCACATTTTAATTGGGATAAAATCTGAGTTCCGTCGAATTTTTGAGGTTCCATCGTCGAATTTGGTTTGATGCATCTTACAAAATGAGTTCCCTGAAAAACTTTTTTTTCATCAACATCTTAAAAGTTTAGAGATTTCCGGCTCAAATCATAGGGATTTTTAATTACAGTAATTGCCGTCGGTAAAATTTTGCACTTTTTCATTTTTATTTTCAGTAATGGTGAATCATGAAATGATTATTATTATTGCTTTTTATGCAGCTATATTCGGAATATTCTGTTCGATATGTTTTATAATTCTCCTATTTGTGACTAAAAACACGAGGAAAGTCGAAGGCTTCGGGTTCACCTTGGGTCAAAACTGTGTCATCGACATATTTTTTACTTTATTTTGTGCAATATCGAAATTCGATGTTTCTATAAAAAAGAGATATTTAGTATACGCTGTCACTATTTTCGATTACGGTATTTCACCAGTCATAACCAGAATTTTGACAATGATTATGTTTTGTATGGCTGATATGAGCTTTTACGGCATCGGTATCCCGTTTGTAGTAAGGTACTTGAAAGTTTGTAAAAAAATTAATTTCCAATGGAATAAAATTATCCTAATTTATTTGGGTTTAATTATTTATGAAACTGTAGTTATTTATTTCCTGAATGCTGCTTTTATTACATTCCCAGAAGAGTTGGAAGAATTCAGAATGAGACCTCAATTCCTACCGAACAAAACTGACAAGTCTTGGAATTTCCTCGGAGCCAGACTCGTGAGTTCCCCTAAATCCATTCATTTACAGTATTACCGACTTTAGGAAAACCCAAATACACTTATAGCCATGGTGTTGGCCACTTTTGGATTACTGTTCAGTTATTCCTTAGCAATCTATTGCAACCTTAAGGTCCTGAGGTACCTTAGACAAGACTACATGATTGAATCCCTTAAGGAGAACTACAGAAACCTCCAGTTTACCATGATGGTTCAATCCACTGCTCAAACAGTGATGATTGTGATTCCTTGTCTTCTGCTGTGGACATCCTTCATCGTAGGGTACGAACATGGACTTGTGTTCGCAGCCGTCGTGGAATGTGCTCCAGCGATTACTTCGGTTTCTACGATGCTGAGCGTCCCAGAATATAGGAAACTAATCAAAGATCTGTTTAATTCTTTCTTGGATCTTATTTCTATCTAAATAAAGGCGTTTTTGTAAAATTGCTGTTATCTATTTAGTTGGAGATTAAACAAGAAACAAAAAGAACTTGTTTTAACGTCTATCTACACACTACAGTAAGTGAGTACAATTCTTTGCTCCAGATTCTGAATTAATTTACACCGAAAAACATTAATAATAAGTTTCGTTAAATGAGGAAGACAAGAATATAGAAAACGATTTATAGGGAAACATGCAACATAAGGATTTACATGTACGGTAATCCAGGAGCTACAATAACAAATACACTTAATCGTTGTCAGAGTTAATTGTTGGAAATTGACGAGTTAAAAATAATCATTTCTACTGTTACACACAAAAAACGTAACTTTTGGCTTTTTAACAATTACAAAATGTGACACAAATGTGACATTTTTCATGAATATTTAGCATTTGTAACAAAAATACAACACAATCGTCACATTTTTATAAATATTTGACATTTGTAACAAAATTCAACATAATCGTCACATTTTTCATGAATAGTTGACATTTGTAACAAAAATGTAACACAATCGTCACATTTTTTATAAATATTTAAAATTTTTGACAGAATTGTAACTTAATAGTAACGATTTCCATTTGTTATTGTCCCAAAAGTTACTTTTCTTTTTGCTTAACAAAAATGTAACACAATCGTCACATTTTTCATGAATATTTGGCATTTGTGACTTAATAGTGACGATTTGCATTTGTTATTGACCCAAAAGTTACGTTTTTTTGTATGTATTTCCATCTGTTTTGGACATTGTTTTTAGTTTTAGAATCTTCAAAAAATCCAAAAATAGACGGATAAAAATCCATTTAGAATAAACAAGATCAATATTTACTAATCTTTTCAAAGAAATGTGAAATAACCAAATTCAAAAATGATGTCATAATGGTACTTTTATTTTTAATTGTTCTAAGAATAATTTCGAACTATTTAATCTACATCACATTTATCTAATTCTTGCTCTCTGTGCATTGTTATTGATTCTCATAGAGGGATAAAGCTTGAATATGAGCTTACAATCATAACTGTTTAGTACTTTATCGAATATTTTTCAAAACAATTACAATATAGGATTTACGACACAATATACCCAAGCTTGGACTCCTCTATTACAATTATAAATTCAAAAGAATTAATCTTACTATTAATACATTCCCTGGAATATTTGAATTCAAATTTTGCACTTGATTTTCAAAAAACTATTAAAAATAATTTTAAAAAAATGTTTTTGTGAAATTATTATTCAATTTGAGATTTGTTAACCATTTTTGTGATAGAAGTGTGGAGTTGAATCCGTCTGAAGATTTACGAAAAGATATAAAATAAGATCCAATCAGTCAGTGCTTCAAAAAATCCCAAAAATGATTCAATAAAAATCTGATTTTCAATCATCAAAAATTCGTTTTTGTTTTGCTTACTGTAAAAAGAAATAAAATTTTCTTGTACAGTATGAACCTACAATCGTTGCTTTAATAAAAAAGATTTTACGTCAACGAATAAATCCCTTTTGATACGACAAAAAGAGAATAAACATTTGTTTCCTCAGGGTGTTAAACAAATCCATGGACAGACTTAGCCAATTCGATTAAGGGCGGGTGCAATTAACAGAGAATTACGTTTACGAACTGCCCACTAGTTCATTGGGTATTTCGAACTCACATGAACATTAGGAATTATCATTATTATTTTTGTCTTCTGTAATTTCACTTTTCAGAAGCACTTGGTGTGGACAAAATTCTGTAATTTCATTTTTCAGAAGCACTTTGTGTGGACAAAAACTAGTTCATAGACTTCTCTGAATGGTCATTATCCATCTGACGAAACTTTTAACTTTGTAACGATCGACTGGTTGGAGTAAACTGCATCTATATTCCGACCATGGTGTACCACGAGATACTCGTTCCTATTTCGTTTTACGCTTTACTATTCGGAATATTCTGCTCTACTTCTTTCATCATCGTTCTCTTCCTAACTAGAAAATCAAGAAAAGTCGAAGGTTACGGATTTGCCCTAGGCCAAAACTGCATCATCGACATCATATTTGCTTCTTTTTGCGCTGTGAATAGATACGATATTTTGGCACTCAAAGGGTATTCCATTTACGGCATCACAGCAGTGGATTTTGAAATACCTTCAACTTTTATTAAAATTTCAATCATGGGGATGTTCTACACCGCAAACATGACCTTCTATGTGGTCGGCATTCCGTTTTATGTACGGTATTTAAAAATTTGCAAAAAAATCGACCTTCATTGGACGAAAATCGCTCTATTGTATCTAGTGCCGTTCGTTTACGAGATATTCGCTATTTACTTTGTATACAGTGCTTACGAAGTGAATCCACCGGAATTGGAGGAACTCAAAATGAGACCTCAGTTTTTTCCTAACACAACTGGCAGATTCTGGAATTTTGCAGCTGCCAAACTTGTAAGTTTTTGTTACTGTACTTAAAAACATGTTACTTTAGAACTCCACCGATATATACATAGCCTTCGTGATCATAAATTTCGGTTGTATATTCAGCTATTCCGCAGCAATCTACTTCAACCGTAAAGTCCTCAAACATCTGAATCACGACTACATGATGGAGCCATTGAAGACTCAATACAAAAATCTACAGTTCACGATGATTGTTCAAACTACTGCTCAAGCATTCATGATCGTTCTACCTTGTTTCGCTTTATGGCTCACGACTTTCTTGGAATTCAAATACTGTATGATATTTGGTATGCTTCTAGAATTCGCTCCAGCAGTGACTTCAATTTCGACAATGCTGAGTGTTCCAGATTACAGACAAAAAATTAAAAATACTTATAATTCGCTAATTGATCTCGTTTCTCTTTGATGAAAATTAATTTGTAAAACAAAACTTAAGAAGTGTTTCAATTATTTCAAAGACACATCATGATGTAGTTTTAATATTCTTAGAAGCAAATTAGAGATTATATAATCCCGAAAATTAGTCAGACTAATACAGTAGGATAGTGATTCAGTCATCGCAACTGAGAATATCTTTGAAAATTGTCTAATTTGAATAAATTAATTCGTAAAATAACACAGTACAGTATAACTTGGATATCAGATACCTCTGCTATAACATATCTCGAGTTATAGTATACGGTCTGAGTGAATATATTTGGTTAATCTGTCTTCAAATTTACCCCAGATATAGTATATCCTTTCTTATAACATACGCTTTGGCCGGGTTCAAGGGGATATTCTTTATCCAAGTTCTACTGTATATTGTAAATTGCTTTGCTACAACACCTTCAAAAAATGCTTAGTCATTGTTTCGACGTATGCAAAGCCATTGACGCCGAGCTTCAGTATCTAAAGAACTTTTTGAAAACAAAATCAAAAGAATTCCGGTAATCCAATGTTCTCTGAACTTAGGTACGTCAAATCACCCATTGTGTATGGGTATTTATTTTCTTATTCTTTTCAATAATAATATTTAAAGTACTTAATTACGACGTCACAGACGTAGTTAAAAATTCTGAATTCAAAGACTAGTAGGGATCTTGATAAATACCTATATATTATGTTCTTCATGAATATAATTGAATCAAAAAAGATAACAATCGAACTTGGATAAAGGATACCACCTTAGAACCGGGCAAAGCATATGTTATAAGAAAGGATATATCATAGCGAGGGTTAATTTGAAGACAGACTAACCAAATATATTCACTCAGACCGTATGCTATAACTCGAGATATGTTATAGCAGAGGTATCTGATATCGAAGTTCTATTGTACAGTCGAACTTGGATAAAGGATACCCCCTTGGGACCGGGGCAAAGTGTACCTTATAACAAAGGATATATCATAGCGGGGGTACCTTATATCCAAGTTCTACTGTATTAAGATTTATTATGCTAAAATTGCAAAAACTAGTTCGAAAATCTCTCTCAAAGGACTTTAGATTATCTCAGAAAATATATGAACAATTATTTTAATTTTCTAAATCATTTGTAACCAAAATGTTGAAAATCCAAAGTTCCCAAATCCGGCATCAGAATTCTATTACATCGTTTAAACATTATTTTCTCCTTCTCTATTTCGCAAAATTTCTCATTTATTTCGTTTTTATATTAGTTTTTTTATAATTAAATTAACTTAATATTTTAGTTAAGTAAAAAAAGTTAATTTAAAAAGAATTTCGAAATCAGTAAAAATCGAAAAAAATGGAAAGTAAATATCGCTGGGAAAAATATCGTATAGCTTATTCATCTTCTGGATTTTTCGGTATTATTGATAAATTTTCAAATTTTTAATAAAATTATTACTTTTTGTCGGTAAAAATTTCACAAATGTCTTATACAACATCCGTTATCTCGAGAATTTCGAAAATAATCAATGATTTCGAAATTAGTATAAAAAAACCAAAATTAAAAGTTAAAAAAAATAAAATTTATCAGTATTTGTTCTTAGATATTGGATTTTGCTGAATTTTGCCTTAAATAAAAGCAAAATGACGTGAAAAAAAAATAATTCAAAGAAAGAACAAAGTTTATCTTTGTTGCGGAAGTCTCTAAAGATTAAGACATCATTTATTCTCATCTAAAAGTAAATTATATTCAAAAAATTAAAACAGAAAAAACCAATTTTAACTACAAATTTCGTTAAAAAACAACAATCTCAATAATTTTCATATATGAATAAAATTATTAAAATTATTCAAAAAAATTTTTCCAACAGTTTCGTAAAAATGTAAAAATTTAATTTGTTCTTAGATATGAATAGAATTACGTGGAATAAAGCAACTCAAAAGACCGAACTCTACTCCCACTGAGAAATCCCCGAAGATTACGATCTTGCTTATTCACAGTTAAGAATAAGATTACTTAAAAAATAACTCCGTAAATAATTCCCGTTGCAGGGATCCCTGAAGATTATGAAGATTTTATTTACTCTAAATGTGAATACTATTACGTGGAGAAAATAGAGAAAGATCAACCTCAATTTTTACTGTTAAAATTTCAGAAACCTATGAAATTTCACTTTTTATATACAAAAAAACGTAACTTTTAGCTTGATAACAATTGCAAAATGTAACAAAAATTTAATACAATCGTCATATTTTTTATTAATATTTGAAATTTGTAATAAAAATGTAACATATTCATCACATTTTTATGAATATTTAATATTTGTGACGAAAATGTAACAGAATCGTCACATTTTTCATGATTATTTGGCATTTTTGACGAAAATGTAACAGAATCGTCACATTTTTCGTGAACATTTGATATTGTGACGAAAATTCAACACAACCGTCACATTTTTCGTGAATAATTTACATTTATGACAAATTGTAACACAATCGTCACATTTTTCATGAATATTTAATATCTGTGACGAAAATTGTAACTTAATGGTGACGATTTACATTTGTTACTGTCCCAAAAATTACGCTTTTTTGTGTGTAGGTACGCGTGTAATCATATTCAAAGAGCTGTGTAAAAAACAATGTTCATTCTACTGTGAAATTTCTTAAATATTGCGAACACATCATTTTGTTTCCAGGTGATATTACAATCATACGCCATACCAATCAGAAATACGAAGATAGGCATAATATCGTCCTTATTATTTGGACTTCCATGTTGGTTATTTTCGTCCTTACAGAACACATTTATTCTTAGGTAAATCCCTTTTAATGAGGACTTTCTAATTGTGTTCAAAGAAAGTATCATATCTAAAGCAGTCTACTTTTACCACTCGCATTTAACCACATCGAGTCAGAAGGCTGTTTCCGCTAGAGATTAAATATTTTCACTTTAAGCTGTGATTATCTTTTCGAATTATCTTTAGGTTATTTTTTCAGTAATGGTGAATCATGAAATAATTATTATTATTGCTTTTTATGCAGCTATATTTGGAATATTCTGTTCTATATGTTTTATAATTCTCCTATTTGTGACTAAAAACACGAGGAAAGTGGAAGGCTTCGGGTTCACCTTGGGTCAAAACTGTGTCATCGACATATTTTTTACTTTATTTTGTGCAATATCGAAATTCGATGTTTCTATAAAAAAGGGATATTTAGTATATGCTGTCACTACTTTCGATTACGGTATTTCACCAGTCATAACCAGACTTTTGACGATGACTATGCTTTGTATGGCTCACATGAGCTTTTACGCAATCGGTATCCCGTTTGTAGTAAGATACTTGAAAGTTTGCAAAAAAATTGATTTCCAATGGAGTAAAATTATTCTAATTTATTTGGGTTTAATTGTTTACGAAGCTATAGTTATTTATTTCCTGAATGCTGCTTTTATTACATTCCCGGAGGAGTTGGAAGAATTCAGAATGAGACCTCAATTCCTACCGAACAAAACTGACAAGTCTTGGAATTTCCTCGGAGCCAGACTCGTGAGTTTCCCTAAATCCGTTCATTTACAGTATTACTAACTTTAGGAAAACCCAAATACATTTATAGCCATGGTGTTGGCCACTTTTGGATTACTGTTCAGTTATTCCTTAGCAATCTATTGCAACCTTAAGGTTCTGAGGTACCTTAGACAAGACTACATGGTCGAATCCCTTAAGGAACACTACAGAAACCTCCAGTTTACCATGATGGTTCAATCCACCGCTCAAACAGTGATGATTGTGATTCCCTGTCTTCTGTTGTGGACATCCTTCATCGTAGGGTACGAACATGGACTTGTGTTCGCAGCCGTCGTGGAATGTGCTCCAGCGGTTACTTCGGTTTCTACGATGCTGAGCGTCCCAGAATATAGGAAACTAATCAAAGATCTGTTTAATTCTTTCTTGGATCTTATTTCTATCTAAATAAAGTCATTGTTGTACAGTTGTCAAAACCGACAGCTACCGAATCGTCAAGGCCTAGGGCGGGGCAGTCGCAAATGATGGACCAACAGCTGAGCGCATTCCTAGAATCACAAACACTGCGGAGCTAGTGATTAGGACTACAACCAGGTCTAACCAACCAACTGTTAGTATAAACCGATTAAAACAATTATATAGTTCCTATTTAGGAATTTGTCAAAGATGAAAAACCTAGAACGACATAAATTTAACATTTATCTATAAACTAGTGATTGATTACGTTTTTTTATTTCAAAAATTTGCTTAGTGGATATCATGGTGAAAAAACGAGGGAATATTGGAAGTTCAATTACGAATCACGATTAAAAGTAGAAAATTTTTAGAAACATACAGCAGACAGCTAATTTCAACGAAATTACAAGTAATATGATAATTAATTTTAATAGATTATTTTAAGTAAATAATTAACCCACATTAAAGCGAAACAGTAAATTCCTACTAAAATTTTTGTTGCATGACATAATCAAAGATAATAATTAGTAAGGAAACGCAAAATAAAAAGAACTTTTACAATTCACCTACGTAATACAGTAATCCAGTAATTTATGTAAATTTTTACTTTGATTCTTTAATCAAGCTTAAGTTCAAAGATTAAAATAATACTGCAACTATCGTCATCAAACAACTGACAACGAAGGATTTGTAAAAAGCACCAAGCAGAAATAATCAATTTCAACGCCTATCTGAATGTTAAAATTATTTACTTTATGTTGCTGTTTCAAATCTCCAGTTGACGAATTCTAATATGAAAATTTAAAGCAGTATTACAATTTTCACTAAGAAACATAATTGGTAATGACGAAAAAATTGTAAGAAACTGTTCTGAATTTGTATTTTCATGATCGAAGATATCCAGAACACCCAAAATTAAAGTCTTTTTTATATCGAAGATATCCAGAACACCCGAAACTAAAGTCTTTTTTATATCAAAGATATCCAGAACACTCGAAACTAAAGTGTTTTTTATATCGAAAATTATAAAAAGGAAATACATCACGACAGACAGAGTCCCTGGATGTTGTGCTTAAATACTTAATATTGTCCTATATCGTATATTGTTTGTATTTAATAAAGAAATACAACAGAAAAATAACGAATAAAGTTACTTTAATATATAACTCAGTATTACAGTAGTTCGGTATATTTCATTATTTTCGGTTTTTATTCAACAAAGTTCAGGATAAGACAATCAAAATTAACGCTATCATTAAACGTAAATTTTCGAATATTCTTTTAGTATCTATTTTTAAAGCCTTTTTCAAAACAAATTTTTAAAGACAAATAAATTGTCTGTAATTAAGATGTAATTACAATCCACTTAATTACTTTCCTATTAATAGTATCATTAATAATAATTGCACTACAGTAGAAGTCCGGCTGATTCATGCCTTAAATATGAAAAAACAACAATGCTGAATATGAAAGTCATTTAAAATAACAATATTAAACAGAATATGAAAGTGATTTGAAATAACAACATCGAACAGAATATGAAAATCATTTGAAACAACAACCTTAAACAGAATAAGAAATTCACTCAAATCCTCTAACATCTGAACAGAAGAAATTCGATTTCTTTGATAATATACAGTTTCTCTATAGATTGATCACTGAACTAGGTACAATCAAAGTATACACCGGGAATTTTTTCATATTATAAATCACAATAAACGGAAAAGAAATTTTAAAAATAACGGAAAATTTCAACAAAATTAAACATAAACGTTGGACTTTTTAAAAACAAACAAATTATGACAGTGTATGGACGTAGAAAGTGCAAATTCTCAAATTTAAACGTCGATCACTACATTTCATAAAGCACAACGTGCAATTTGAACATGAAGAGGAACTATTCAGTATTTAAATCCGTATATTTCAACCAGGTCCAAAAAAACAAATTTAGGTATTTTGCTTTTCAAAGTAGATGGTTGATATCCTTATTTCGTCTTAATACTTGTTTGAAACAATCCAAAATTCAGAAAATTAGTGAACAAGTTTATCGAATTTCAAATGAATAAATACCTCCGTAGCCACGTTCGAACATAATCCCCAAATACCAAAGTCTGAATTTCTGAAATGGCTTCTTGAAGAGGCTTTAGGATCCTACAACTTTTGAAACTACTTCAGAAATATAAATCTTAATAGTTTGTCGCGATATTAAGCGTAGCGAGAAAGGAGCGATCGTTCAGGAGAAACGATTCTGCTTCCAGGAATGAAATTGGAAAAAATCGCTCTCGTAGCTTAAGAGAAAAGCACTTGCCCGGATAGCAAGACGATACGGGTTCGATACCTGCCGAGAGACGTTTTTCCTTCCATATTAGTTTCGGACTAGATGAGGCCAGATCTAGTTTTCCAACATAGTTCGTATTTTTGTCTTAATACAACTATAAAGACACCATATGAATTTCGAATTCGATAAAATTGTCCACTTGTTCTCATGATCTTCGATTGCTTCAAAATCACATTACACGCAATATTTCTACAAATATATTCGTAAATTATCCACAAACTGAAAAACGTTTCCGAGGAACAAAGACGACATCTAGTAATAATTACGAAATAATTACTTCATTTAACGGGTTATTTCTATTTAATCCTTTCTGACGACGACATTTCACGAAATATTTGTTCCTATTTCGTTTTACGCTTTACTATTCGGGATATTCTGCTATTTTTTTCATCATCGTTCTCTTCCTAACTAGAAAATCAAGAAAAGTCAAAGGTTACGGATTTGTCCTCGGCCAAAACTGCATCATTAACATCATTTTTGCTTCTTTTTGTGCTGTGAATAACTTTGACGCTCTAATATTTAAACATCTACTTCAAGAAATTATTACTAATCTAGTCAATTCCATGACATGACGAGATGCTTAAAGTAATCATCAAGAACAAATGTAAATCCCATTATTGACAATACTACTATTATTATTAGATTTTCAAAAACGTGATATAATTACTAATAAATCTTGCATCTATTTCCGTGAGAGTGCAAAGTTATTATTTCCCTTCGGTCTTATTAAACAACTTTCAGTATTTCTTTTATTTCATTGGTAATTCATTATATCTCGTTATATTGTGATAACAACTCATCCGAATGTCTACACACAAAAAAAGCGTAAATTTTGGTCTAGTAACAAATGTAAATCGTCAATATTAAGTTACAATTTGTCACAAATTTTAAATATTAATTTAAAAATGTGACGAGTATGTTACATTTTTATCAAAAATATCAAAATTCATAAAAATATGGCGATTGTTGCATTTCGCAATTGTTACCAAGCCAAAAGTTACACTTTTTTGTGTGTAGTAAATATATAGAAAACTAGATCCGTGTGAAATTATCTCTGAGAATTTATATTCTAGATGAAATTGAAGACTTTTAAATTCAGGTTTTGTAGAATATAAAAGCTTCTGTTCATCGTCGAAGATTAACGATAGTAAATTATTGATGAATATTGAAGATATTATAGTTCGCATTACAGTACCTCACTAAAGACGGGATGTTTTGATTATGCAAATAAAAAGCAAAAAAAATTTTCAATTTTATAAATTTTAATTGACATTTACGAAATAAATTTGTGAATTGGATCCACAGAGGTCCGCAGATCCCAATGTCATAGAATTTAATCTATTTTTAATTTACAATAAAACTTTCGAAATTGATGTTAATTTGGAAAACATTTCAAAAACTTCTATAACTACATTAAAATAAAAAATAAATCTTGGTATTATCAGATTTACTATTTTCGAAAATTTCTAAAATGATAAAAAATAAAAATCTTTTAATTCTAAAAACCTTGAAAATCTTTAAAATTCTAATAACTTTAAAAATTTTTAAAATTCTAAAAACTGAAACATTTTTAAAATTCTAAAAACTAAAAATCTTTTAATTCTAAAAACTTTGAAAATCTTTAAAATTCTAAAAACTTTGAAAATCTTTTAATTCTAAAAACTTTAAAAAAATCTTTTAATTCTAATAACTTTGAAAATCTTTTAATTCTAAAAACTAAAAATTTTATTTTGTCTACGTCAGAAATCAAAGATTTCGAAAACCATCTTCCAATTTTTGCTTAATTACACCGCTCGTGATTTAAATATAAGTTTTCAATTCTGTATCGTTGAACTATCAAAAATTATTAGTTTTATTTTTTCAAAAAGTCGGAAAAAGTCAAAATTACTACTTTTAACTTATTTCTGTAAAAATGAACTTTTTAGAAACTAAAATTATTTTTTTACAAATTTTAACTATGTTCGGCAAAGAAATATTTTTGTCCGTAATTTTCGTCATTGCTTGTTTCGGAATACTTTGTTCTATAACTTTTCTGATCTTACTGTATGTCACGAGGAAACGAAGACACGTAGAAGGATACGGTGCTGCTGTCGCCCAGAACTGCGTTATTGATCTTATTTTTGTTTGTATTTGTGCTTTTGCAAGATTCGACAACATTTCAACACGAGGATATTTCATCTACGGAATTACTGTATTTGATTACCAGATAAATGAAACCTTAATCAGGATAATTTTGCTATCTATGATCTTTTTTGCATGTTTAGGAATGTGTTGTATCGGTAATTCGTCGAAAATTACTAGGCACAAAAAAGTGTAACTTTTGGCTTGGAAACAATCGCGAAATGTAACGAAAATACAATATAATTGTCACATTTTTAAATTAATATTTAAAATTTGTGACAAAATGTAACACAATCATCACATTTTTATGAATATTTAGCATATGTGACAAAATGTAACATAATTGTCACGTCTTTCATGAATATTTAATATTTGTAACAAAAATTCAACACAATCGTCACGTTTTTCATAAATATTTAATATCTGTGACAAAAATTATGACTTAATAGTGATGATTTCCATTTGTTACTGCGCCGAAAGTTACGTTTTTTTTGTAATAACAATATTTAATTTTTTCACGTAGAAGACTAAATCTTAATTGATATTGTACACAAAAAAGCGTAACTTCTGACTTCATAACAACTGCAAAATGCAACACAATCATCACATTTTTATAAATATTTAATATCTGTGACAAAAATTGAAACTTAATGGTGACGATTTACATTTGTTACTGCGCCAAAAGTTACGTTTCTTCTTGTGTGTACTAATTACGGTAAATTACAGGAGTTCCGTTCTACATAAGATACGTAATCGTCTGCAAACGACAATCTATCACATTTTCCAAAAGATTACTGTTATATTTGTTTCCTTTACTGTATTCGATTTTGAACATTATCTTCATGAATGAGGCTTTCGTGGTATTTCCTAAGGACTTGGAGGACATGAGGATGAGACCCCAGTACTACCCCAACAAAACAAACCGATACTGGAATTTGGCTGGGGCAAAAGTAGTAAGTTCTTCAAGTTGTGTAACATTTGTGTCCTTAGCGTTTATGTCCCACTTCTGACAACTTTAATCCGAAAATTAAACACAAAAAACTATTTTAAATAATTTTACATTTATTGCATAAAAGTGTTAGTCATTTTAGAAAAATTTCCATATTTTCTAAAGTTTTGGTGTAAAATCCCAAATATCCTTAGAATTAAAAGTCAGTCTTCAGAATGTAGGATTCTGAAGGTTAATTTTTAACTCTGACATCAGATTCAGAATCCTGGATTCTGAAAATTGTTGATTCTGACTTCAGATTTATATTCAGAATCCAGAATTTCGAAAATTGTTGATTCTGACTTCATATTCAGAATCCAGAATTCCGAAAATTGTTGATTCTGACTTCAGATTCAGAATCCTGGATTCTGAAGGTTAATTGTCAATTCCGACTTCAGATTCAGAATTCGTGGATTCGATTACCCTACTATAAGTACTTTCTCTTTATTTTTAACTCCAGAATTGGGACACAATCGTCATAGCATCTTTTTCCTAATAAAACTGTTATTTCGAAACTTCTTCAGGACGAATATCCCTTGATTTACGGACTTTTATCCATCTGCCTTGGCCTAGGTGCCAGTTACAGTTGCGCCATTTTCTACAACTACAAAGTCCTACAGTACCTCAAACATGATTCTATGTTAGAATCTTTGAAAATTCAATACAGAAATTTACAATTTACGATGATGGTTCAAACGATAGCTCAAAGTTTCACTTTGTTCCTCCCCATGGGATGTTTGACTTTTGCTGCTTTTTTGCAATACAAAGACAGCATAATATTCGCAGCCGTTATTGAATGTGCCCCTGCTGTGACGACGATTTCAACAATGATAAGTGTACCAGAAAACAGAGAAAAATTCAGAGATTTTTTGGATTTTTTAATAATATTGTTCAGTCCTGTTTGATAGCTTTGTTAACTAAGGAATAAATTTCACAAAAAAGAACTCAGATCAACCCTGACATCAAGATCCCATGACAAACCAGTCACTAAAAAGAAAATCGTGTCGAAACATATCTACGATCTAAAATTGCAAATTTAAGTGTTCTGTTTTTTACCGTATGACACTTACTAAAGTGAACCTTGCCCAATCCCTAAAAACACCAAGATAAAAAGGAAAAAAATAGCCAGATCTGTCGATTTCGAAGTAATTTAAATTGAAAAATTAAAAATTTCGAAATAATTCAAATTTGAAAATCAAAGATTTCGAAGTAAGTGAAATTCAAAAATTAAAAATTTCGAAGTAATTCAAATTTGAAAATTAAAGATCTTGAATTCAAACCAAACTAATCAAAATTTAAAAATAGAAGATTTCAAAAAATCAACATCTCTAAAAAAAATTCTTGTCCGGAACGAAGATAATTAAAAAATTTTAAAAATTGCTCAATTTTGTTTGAAAAAAATTAAAACCAACCGTAATTTTTAATTTTTCAAGCAATTGCGAAAGTTGATTTCTGAATTTACTGCTTACAGATTGCGAAATAAGTTTAGTTCCACTTCTGGAAGGAGATTTTTTTGAAGATTCTTGTTTCGATTTGAATAATTCCTGAATCAACTTATTGGAGCTCATTTCCATCAACATCTCCAACGACATATGAAGAGCATCGTTGTTTTTATCCAAAAATTGACTTGTCTGATAACAAACAGATCCAGCGTAATGTCTGATGATGAATCCTTCGTCATCCCTCATGTCCCGATGTTCTTTCAACTTCGATTTCCTCGGGGACTGAAATTCCGTCAATTAAATTAAAAATTTAAAAATTAAAAGAAAAATTAAAAATAAAAATTTTTCTGAAATTAAATTTTTAAATAAAAAAATAATTTTCTAAAATTAAATATTTAAAATAAGAAAATAATTTTCTAAAATTAAATATTTAAAATAAAAAAATAATTTTCTAAAATTAAAATTAACTTTTAAACATTTTAAAAATTCTTTAGTAATTAAATTTTTTAATTTAAAAATAGTAAAAAATAAATTTAAAAATATGTAAAAATTTCTACAAAATTCTGAAATTCAAACAAAGTAAAAAAATTTTAAAAAACATCAAAATTTTAATTATGAACGTAAACAACTCTTAAAAAATCGAAAAAATTTAGAAATTTAAAAAATTTAAAAAATCGAAAAAATTTAGAAATTTAAAAAATCGAAAAAATTTAGAAATTTAAAAAATCGAAAAAATTTAGAAATTTAAAAAATCGAAAAAATTTAGAAATTTAGAAAATGATAAATTCAAAAATTATCAAAACCTCAGCGAAAAGACAAACAAGAACAAGGTCGTAAAATTTTCAAAATGATAAGTTTCAAATATTATCAGACTCAAATTATAAACAAATTTTTCGAGATTATGAAACTTCAAAAATGATAAAAAAAATAGATATTAAAAATTGTAAAAACTTCAAGAATTTTAGAAAATAAAAAAAGTAAATATTAAAAATTAAAAATTATAAAAATTTTAATACATCAATTTCGAAAATATTTAAAAATCATAAGAACTTGGAAATAATATAAAAATAAATTTTGAATATTGTAGAAAAATTTCAGAGTTTTCATAAATGACATTCAATCAAGAAATATGTTACAATCGACTCTCTATTTAACGTAATTTTTGATTTAACATAACTTTTAACTTAACGTCACTCTCGATTTAACATCACTCTCAATTTAACGTAACTTTCAATTTAACGCAACTTTCAACTTAACATAACTTTTGATTTAACATAACTTTCAACTTAACGTAACTTTCAACTTAACATAACTTTCGACTTAACATCACTCTCAATTTAACGTAACTTTTGATTTAACGTCACTCTCGATTTAACGTAATTTTCGACTTAACGTCACTTGATTTAACATAACTCTTGATTTAACGTAATTTTTGTCTGGTTCCTTAGATTACGTTATATCGGGAGTCGACTGTATTTTATATGAGTAAAATTCCGAAATCGAACTTACAGTCAATCTGAAGTGGTCCTTGTTGCATTTGTGAACGCAATCGGTGAAGTGCTGCGGATTCGGTTTCGGCAATCTCGCTTCTTCGTCCAGAAGATCCAGAAGTCCAGTAGGAACAAATTCAAAAAGCTCAATACAATCCAAATTGTCCGCAAATTCGATTTTTGGAACGTTTAATCCTTCTTTTTCGTATAATTCTTGTTCGTGTTTCAGAATCCTCTCGTTGAAGAACTGCTGAAGTTTCTCATTACAGTAGTTGATGCAGAATTGTTCGAAGGAATTAACCGCAAAGAATTCTAAAAAATAAATAATATAAAAGCAATTAAATATAATTTTGTATTTTTTATAAAACTTTAACGTAGAAATTTTTCGAATGAAGAAAATTTAAAATTACACTTTTAGATTCATAATTCAAAATTAAAAGTAGATTTAAGAAAATAAAAAAACAAAATTGATAAGATATCAGTTGGTGGATATATGTGATCCTAAAAGTTAAAATTTGAGATTTCATATATCAAAATTTCGAAAATAAACTTCTTATTTTGACTTCAGATTCATAATCCAAAGTTAAAAGTGAATTTAAAATAATAAAAAAACAGAATTGATAAGATATCAGTTGGTGAATATATGAGATCCTAAAGATTAAATTTTGAGATTTCATATATCAAGTTTTCGAAAATAAACTTCTTATTTTGACTTCAGATTCTGTGTCTAGAGATCTGGTTACTTTGTTGGAAATTTTCAATTAAAAATAGTAGTTTTCTCTTTTAAAAAATCCGAAATTATGTAATCCTAAAACCCACCGAAACCTGCAATATCCAAAACACCAATGTAGTTGGCGGAATCTGTGAACGGAATGGATTTGTTGATGGAAGCGACGATTTCGTCAAAGAGTCGGTTGTATATTGCCTTCGCGAGGGCGTCTCTGGCGTTGGCGGCTTCTCGTTCCTTCAACGGAACCCGGATCATTGTCCCCATCACTCCTCCTTTGTTTGGTTGCATAACTCGGGAAATTAATCCATGTTCTAATTCGATATATTCTATTCCGAGTAATTTAGCAGCGATTTTGAGGGATTGATTGCAAGAAGACGAAACCATACATCCGCCTTTTGAATCTTCCACGTTTTCTTCGAATTCGACGTTTCCCAGATGCAGAATGGCCGCGATTACTTGAAACACGTTATCCCGCTTGGATTGATCTAATCCCGTGTCCAGTAGGGACTTTTTCAGCCTTTGGAAATCAGCATAATCATCGACGAGGTCGTCAACTAAGAACTTTGAGTTTTTCGGACATCGAGTCGGTGGAATCTTGGATCTAGATGTGTTAGAAGCAAAAAACTGAGTACAGCCTCCAGCAAGATACTAAAAAGGTAGAAATATATGGAAATCTAATTTCGATGTCAAAACCTATTTTGAGTACTAGCAAAATTGACTTTGAAGATACGAAATTAAAGTTCATATATGAAAACTTATTTATATCATTAGGAAATTTAAGTTCATATATGAAAATTGACTTTGAAGATAGGGAAAACAAAATTCATATATGAAAACTTAATTTCGATATATGAAAACTTATTTATAACATTAGGAAATTAAAGTTCATATATGAAAACTTATTTATAACATTAGAAAATTAAAGTTCATATATGAAAATTGACTTTGAAGATAGGAAAAACAAAATTCATATATGAAAACTTATTTATGACATTAGGAAATTAAAGTTCATATATGAAAACTCAATTTCGATATATGAAAACTTATCTATATCATTAGGAAATTAAAGTTCATATATGAAAACTCAAAATTTATATATAAGAACTTAATTTTTATATCGGAACTTACCCTGAATTTGTCTGTCGGGCCCAATTGCCATTCTTTCATTGTTGCCTCATCCGATCCTGCTAACAGTTGGTAGAATATATGGTAATTCCTCTCTCCTGCGCTCTGATGACAAAGTCGGGATTTTTCGAGTAGATAATGGGAAACAAGCCCTCCGGCAACGTTGAATTTGGAATTGAAATGGATTTCTACGAATTTTCCGAATCTGGAGGAGTTGTTGTTCCTCAAAGTTTTAGCATTTCCGAAAGCCTCCAGAATCGGGTTCGTTTCGAGCAGTCTCTCCTCGATCGCCCCCGTGGCCCCTCCCCAGCAGTCACAGAGGTACCTCAGGATCAGCTTTTGGGCTTCCGTCTTCCCAGCACCTAAAAAATGTATATTAAAAAGTTTAAAAAACAAATTTTGCGAAATTCCGAAGTTAGTCGCAAGCGATCCCCGGGACGATCGGTCCATAATTTTTGATTTTTATGTGGTCGTTTCGTGGATTAATACAGAATCCAAACCAACCTGATTCTCCCGAGACGATCACGGACTGACTTCTTTTGAGTCTTTTCATGTCTCTGTAGGCCATGTCGGCGATGGCGAAGACGTGAGGGGGCATCGTTCCCAGGGACTTGCCCATGTAGGCTTTGATCGTCTTGCTACTGTACAGATCTTGGATTTGTTCATATGGATTAATCGATATCAGAATATTCGCGACATAAGTCTGAAGAAATAAATTATCCCATTTCATCAACATGTTCATCGACCCATGCATCAACGCATCCATCAACATTTTCATGAACATGTTCATCGATATTTTCATGAACATGATTGTCGATGTCTTCATGGACACGTCCATCAACACGTCCATCGACCCATGCATCAACACGTCCATCGACTCATGCATCAACATATTTATCGACTGATCCATAAACGTTTCCATGGACATGTTCATCGACGTCTTTATGAACATGCTTATCAAAACGTTCATCGACATGTCCATCGACGAGTCCGGCAAGTCATTCATCGACTTGTTCATTAACCCATATATCAAGCAAAAAACTCACATAAATTTGTCTTTTTTTGTATCTAACTTTGCAATTGTGAAGCAAGGTGGCTTCATTGAGGTACATCAGAGCACAATTGTCATTGACGTCACTTCTTTGGTTGTCATCTGCGGGAAAAACTTGGTCGTGAGTCACTTGGACAGTTTTTCCGTTTTCCAATAATTCAACAAGGAGTCCATCGGCTTTGATGTCCCGCAATTTCCCTAATTGAAATCCGTCCAAATCATGAGGAACATAAACGAGCTTCCCAAAATCAATCCCGACCGGCTTGTTCATTGTCAAAGATGTTACGAAATCTAAAAATAATTAAAAAATAAAAATATAAAAAAAAATTTAACATTATCGTTAAAGATATTACGAAATCTAAAAATACTTAAAAAATAAAAAAATTTAACATTGTCGTTAAAGATGTTACGAAATCTAAAAATAATTAAAAAATAAAAAGTTAAAAAAATTAACATTATCGTTAAAGATGTTACGAAATCTAGAAATAATTAAAAAATAAAAAATTTAAAAATTCATTCAACACGAATTTTTGCATTTTTTATTTAAAATATTAATTAAAAATTTTTAAAATATTTCTCGACACGAATTTTCAAAAATATTTAAAAATCAAAAATTATTTTTAAAATTTTCTAGAAACTTCTAAAAAATTCTAATAAATAAATATAAAAATATAAATTTTAAAAAAAATTGTCCCGTCACGAATTTTCAGAAATTTTTTAAAAATTTAAATTTTAAAGATTTTTAAGATTTTAAAAAATTTAAAATTTTTCAGAATTTTTAACTTTTAAAAATTTAAAATTTTTTGATTTCAGAATTCTCCAAAAATATTCTTCTGGATTCTGAATCTTGCAAAATTCGGAAAAATTGAATTTTAAAAATTCAAATTTTTAATGAAAAACAAACAAAAATCCAAAAATTTGAAATCCAAAATAAAAAAATTTATTTGGATTTATTTTAATACAAAAATTTATCACATTTTTGAAATTGATAAAAATTTTCGATAAAAAAATTCAAAGAAATCAAAGCGAAGTCGAGGTTCGCTTTTGACAGTTCACCGGTGGACGATTGAGCTAAATGTCAACAAGACTTTTCGCAAAACTGACGTGATTTCATCGATTAGAAGCAGGAACAAGAATTTGAATGATTTTATTATAAAAAAAATTAAAATTGATTTTTTGAAAAATCAAAAAAAAACATTTTTTACAAAATTTAAATTTAAAAAATTTTTAAAACTATTTTATTATAAAAAAAATTAAAATTGATTTTTTGAAAAATCAAAAAAACCATTTTTTACGAAATTTAAATTTTAGAAATGATTTTATTATAAAAAAAAATTAAAATTGATTTTTTGAAAAATCAAATAAAAACATTTTTTACAAAATTTAATTTTAGAAATTTTTAAAACTATTTTATTATAAAAAAATCAAAAATAACAATTTTTTACAAATTTTAAATTCTAGAAATTTTTTAAATTATTTTATTATAAAAAAAATTAAAATTGATTTTTTGAAAAATCAAAAAAGTCAAAAAAAAAACATTTTTTACGAAATTGATTTGAAATGAATTTGTAAAATTTTTTTGGAACTTTTCGGAGTTTTTAATTTCAGATTTCGGTCTCAAGTTTCTACTGGATAATAAAAAATTCCAAAAAGTTCTCAAAAATTATCAAAATTTCCAGAATCTTCCACTAAATTCTGAAAAGTTTTCGAAGATTCTAGAAATTCCAAAAAATTGAAATTTTGAAATTATTTAAATTTTAAAATTTTTTGAAAATTACCAAAATTTTACAAAGTTTTGAAATTTATTTAACAATTTAAAAATTATCAAAATTTCAGAATCTTCCACTGGATTCTGAAAATTTTCCGAAGATTCTAGAAATTCCAAAAAGTCTGAAATTATTTAAATTTTAAAATTATTTAAATTTTAGAATTTTTTCACTAAATTCTGAAATATTCAAAAAAGTTTAAAAACTTCATAAAATTCTAAAATTTTTTAATTTTTTTAATATTTTAAAATTTTCAAAAAATTATTTTAATTCTTTAATTTTTTGAAAATTTTAAAATTTTAAAAAAATTATTTTAATTTTTTAATTTTTTTCACTAAATTCTGAAATATTCAAAAAAATCCAAAAATTTTTATTTAATTTTGAAAATTTTCAGAATGTTACGCCGGATTTTGAAAAATTTTAGAAGCTTCGAAAAATCCCCAATTAACTAAAAAGGAAAAATATATCGATTAAAAAATACAAAATCCATAAATTCAAAAACAAGGTCATTTTCGGTTTTTTTTGACTTCATAAAATAAAACAAAAATGAGTCATAAAAAGTAAAACAAATTTCGTCATTGATTCTGAGAAGATTCGAAAAATGAAAAAGATCAAAGTTGTTCGAGAGCCCGTTTTTCCGTGAAAAGAAATGGACAAAACTGGCCCCGACCGGTCGAGAGGCCTGAGGCACATGTTCATTTTTTTTTTGGATAATTCAGCGACAGAAACTCAGTCCTATGTTAGGGAAAAGTAATTTTTTATAAAATTTTTCATCACTACTTAATTCCAAAAAAATTAATTTTTTTATAAAATTTTTCATTATTCCTCAATTCCAAAAAAAAAATTAATTTTTTTATAAAATTTTTCATTATTCCTTAATTTCAAAAAAAATAATTTTGTTATAAAATTTTTCATCACCACTTAATTTAAAAAAAGTAATTTTTTATAAAATTTCTCATCATTCCTTGATTTCAAGAAAATTAATTTTTTATAAAATTTTTCATCACTCCTCAATTTCAAAAAAAATTAATTTTTTTATAAAATTTTTTATCATTCCTTAATTTCAAAAAAAAATTAATTTTTTAAAATTTAACCATAATAAATTAAAGAATTTATTTTTAATAATAAAAAAATTATAAATAAATAAATTTAAAAAAATAAAAGTTGTTTTTTATTTTTTTCAAAAAATTGAAAAAAAATGAGAAATTTTAAATAAATGTTTTACAATTTATTATTTCAAAAAATTCTCGACCAAAAATTTTTAAACAGTGAAAAAAGAAAAAAACGAATGACGTCACTGTATCAAAGCTAACAATATCGGGAAAGAGGAAACCACAATGTCAAAGTTTGGTGTCGGATCTCGTTCCTTAATCCTGTGTACCACAATTCCATAAAATAATCCAGAATTCAGTAGATTCTGAAATTCTCCAGAATATTATTGAAGATTCTAAAGTTTTCAAAAATACTAGAAGATTCTAAAATTTTCGAAAATATTGTGGAAAATCTGTAAAGTTTCAAAAATATTATCAAAGTTCTTTGAATTTTCGAGGATATTATTAAATATTCTGGAATCTTTCAGAATATCATGGAAAATCTGTAAATTTTATCCTGTTGGGACGGGAACTAGACCCGGGAAGAACACCTAAGGCGGTAGTCTGACTACCAGGGAGCACGGGATACTGTAGGATATGAGTAAGATCTTTTATTGTCTTGTGCGAGAAGATATATGATTATTGTTCATATTTTATTGTTGAGTAAAGATTAGTGATATACAGTACAACTTGGATATCAGATACCTCTGCTATAACATATCTCGAGTTATAGCATACTGTCTGGATGAGTGAGTTTGGTTAGTCTGTCTTCGAATTTACTCCACTATAATATATTTTTCCTTATAACATACGCTTTTCCCGGTCCCAAGGGGGTATCTTATATCCAAGTTCTACTGTACAATAGAACTTCGATATCAGATACTCCCGCTATATCTCTTGTTATAGCATACGATGTGAGTGAGTTTGGTTAATCTCCCTTCAAATTGACCCCCGCTATGATATATCCTTTCTTATAACATACGCTTTTCCCGGTTCCAAGGAGATATTCTTTATCCAAGTTCTACTGTACTTCTGTTTTGTATCTTAACTCATCCGGACTTCGATGTCGAATCTGGCGCGATTTCGGCCGGATAATTCGTTTATTTCTCAGAATTCGGCAATTAAACAAATTACAAAACACATGATACAAGAAAATTTACAAATTAAAAAAACTACTTTCGTCGAAAAAATTTTTTCTGTTTATTCGACAGCGGTCCACCGATCGGGTACCTACCGTATCTTTTACGACTTCTGTATTCAACGGAATTTGTTCTTCAATCCTTCGAAGACTTCCAATCCGGCGACGACGAGACTGGTGGCGATGGCGGTGTAGTCGCTGAGATGGTAGATGACGGAAGCCATGGAAGAGGGGATGATCGGGGTGAACACGTGAGATAACAAAGAAAGCAAAAATCCTCCGAAAAGGGCTAATCCATACTGGGCTTTCAAGGAAGGATTCGGGATGTTGACCAACTGTTGAGCATCATATCTGCCGTCAATTTCTCGATACCAACGTTTTCCGGAAATAAATATGTTTCCAGAAATCAAGATAAAAGGCACAAGAAATCCAACAAGTCCAATCCTGTCCGCTTCCATAAACAACGTCATAGCCTGGAAGTCGCTTTTTTAAAGAAAAAATTTTTAAAAATTAAAAAATAAAAATTTCTTTAAAAATCTAAAAATTAAAAAAAAATTTTAAAAATTAAAAAATAAAAAAAATTTCTTTAAAAATCTAAAAATTAAAAAAATTTTTAATTAATTTCGAAAATTTAAAATTAATTTCTAAATTAAAAAAACTTTTTAATTTCTAAATTTAAAAAATTTAAAATTAATTTCGAAAATTTTGAAAATTTAAAATTAATTTTTAAATTTAAAAAATTTAAATTAATTTCGAAAATTTAAAATTAATTTTTAAATTAAAAAAAAAAGAAAAACTGACCTGGAGGACGAGAGCGACGAGTTGAGCGATTCTCAGCTGTCCGACGGTCTTCCCGAAGGAATAATCAGAAGCCTTGGTGGTCATTTCCGGATATCTAAATCAGTCATCTTAGAAATCATACTATTATAGAAATGTTAAAAAATTGTTTAATGAAATTATCTCGACAAAAATTTCTGGAGCATTTCTAAAATATCTGACTTCAGATGTTGATTTTGAAATTTCTACAGAATTCTAATTTAATAAATACAAAAATCGATAATAAATTTTTTATTAAATTTCCGAAATTTCTAAAATATCTGACTTCTGATGTTGATTCTGAAAAATTACAAAATTCTGGAAGATTTTAGAAGCTTCTACAAAATTCTAATTTAATAAATATGAAAATGAATAATAATTTTTTTATTAAATTTTCGAAATTTCTAAAATATCTGACTTCTGATGTTGATTCTGAAACTTCTACAAAATTCTAGAAGATTCCAGAAACTTCTACAAAATTCTGAAAGATTCTAAAAACTCCTGCAAAATTCTAGAAGATTCTAAAAACTCCTAAAAAATTCTAGAAGATTTCAGAAACTCCTACAAAATTCTAATTTGACAAATACAAAAATCAAATTTTTTACCGAATTTTCTTCAAAAAAAAATTTCTAAAATGTTTTTGGAAATTTCAGAAATTCTTTGATTTCAGATATATGTTCCAATTTTTTATGGATTTTCGAAAATTTCAGAAGCTTCGATGAGATTCTGAAAACTTCCATAAAATTTTATTTTTGCAAAAATTAAAAATAATTTCGACACCAATTTCGAAAACTTTAAAAATTTCAAAAATCTTCATTGAATTTTAAAATTTAATTTTAATAAATAAAAATCCAAAATTGTAAAATCATTAAAATTACTGTAAACTTACTGTCAGTGGCGCTTTTGACGCTGAATTTGGCGTCCTGAGCGGATTGTTTCATTTCTTTCGCAATCCTCTCGACTTCTTCTCTGGCACGGTCAACAGAACTCATTTTTGAAAAAACCTTATCATATATTATAAAAATAAAAATAAAAATAATAAAAATAAAAATAATAAAAATAAAAAATAAATGAAAATAAAAATAATAAAAATAAATTAAAATTAAAATAATATATATTATAAAAAAGGGCAGTAGGAAAAAATATAAGATGAAAAAAATATTAAACCAATTATGGTATTCGAAAATCTTGCATAGTGTTGTTATCACCTTGGCCTAGATGCCTAAGCTCAATCCCAAAAGCCGATTTTCACACATAATTAGTAATTTACCTCATATTTTATATTTCTTCCTTTCACGTAAAAATAATAATAAAAATGATAATAAAAATAAAAATAATAAAAATAAAAATAAAAATAATAAATAATAAATAATAATAATAATAATAAAAATGATAATAATATAATATATAATCATATATTTTTTATTACAAAGAGCGGGAATGAACGCTGTTGTGGAATTGTCTCGACACGAATGTCAGGGATCTCATGAGAACTACAGTAACCTATGCATTAATTTTATGCGACAGTTATTTCGTAATCGTTACACGATCGAGGAGCTCACCAAAGACAGATTCCATTACTTTTTTAAAAAAGTTTAAAAATTTTAAAACATTTTAAAAAAATTTGAAGAAATTTAAAAATAAAAAAATTTGAAAGTTAAAGAAAAATTTTGAATAATATGAAAAATTTAAGTAATTTAAAAAAATTAAAAAAAATTTTTTTTGAGTAAAAACAAAAAACGATCGATTGAGGAATATCGCCAGCTGCTGATTTTTTGACGAATGTTTGTTGCCCTCCGGCATCAGTTGCAATTTCCACCACACCCATCGACAAAAAATAAAACATCGACAAAAATAAAAATTGTGAGTTAAGTCGTCCGTTTTTTTCGATTTATATTTGTGAATTGCAGAAAATTAAAAAATTTTAAAACTAGAAAAAATTTCAATTTAAAAAAGCAATAATGTAGTTCATGGGTGAAATAAATTAAAAATCATTCTTGGTGGGACCAGTTTTTAGTGTTTTTAGAAATTAAAAATCAAAAAGTATTAAAATATTAAAATAAAGGGCCATGGATCCCGGCACGAATGATGTTCAAAAAGTTAATAATCATATTAGTAATCAAAAAGTAAATAATTTTCGTGGTGGGACCCAAGGAATTTCTATTTTCAGTTATTCTGTTCTCGTTCTGAGAAAAACGTTCAAGTGGTGATCCTGACACGAATGAAGTTAAATTTCCTTGATTAAAATATTTTAAATATCGTTCGTGGTGGGACCCAAGGAATTTCTATTTTTAGTTATTCTGTTTTCGTTCTAAGAAAAACGTTCAAGTGATGATCCTGACACGAATGAAGTTAAATTTCCTTGATTATTAAATATTTTAAATATCGTTCGTGGTGGGACCAAGGAATTTCTATTTTTAGTTATTCTGTTCTCGTTCTGAGAACAACTTCCAAATAATGGTCCTGACACGAATGAAGTTAAGTTTATTTTTTCAAATATGAATTATATAATGATTACTGAAGTAAAAAAAGAACAAAACTTGTTGACTAATCTACATGTTATTCAATTTCAAATTTTCTGAAGACGATTGTTTCACTTTCTGCCGACGTAATTACTGTAGTGAGGACTGATTCCGGACATTCTGGATCCCCCGATGGAACTCCCCTCAAGAAGGTCCACAGGGGTCATGGAGTAGTAGAAGGGGGTGATTCTGATGGGCACGACGGCTCTTCTTCTCTTCAGTTTTTCGTCCTTCAGATTCCTGATTCTCTGGTATCTGAGGTCGTCCAAAGAACTCGGTTTTTTGATCAACATCTCCATCGGATCACTAAATTCACCATTAAAAAATAAAATTATTTAAAAAAAAATTAAAATTATTAAAAAAATTAAAATTACTTTGAAAATTAAAATAATTAAAAAATGAAATTATTTTAAAAAATGAAATAATTTAAAAATTAAATTATTAAAGAAAAAGAAATTATTAAAAGTAAAATTATTTTTAAAAAATGAAATTATTAAAAAATAAAATTATTGAAAGTAAAATTATTAAAAAAATAAAATTATTAAAAATAAAATTATTAAAAAATGAAATTATTAAAAGTAAAATTATTGAAAATTACCTGTAAAATCTTGTGAATTCGATTTTGGCCTGGACGTAAACGACAAAAACGGCCAGGATTAGACAAAGCTTTATCCAGCTAGGAACGATCATTTTTCCTGAAATTTTGGGGAAAATAAATGCCACAGGGAATCTGTCAAGTGCCCTCGAGTAAGCCACACAACCTCGGGAAATTTATTATGCAATTCAAAATTTTCAATAATTTTATTTTTCATTTTAAATTATTTTTAAAATTACGAATTTTTTTAAAATTAAATAATTTAGATTTTCGAAAATTTCATTTTTACTAATATTTGAAAAATTTTTTTAATTTTCAAAATTTTCTAAAATTTTTTAAAATTCTAAAAAATTCTAAAAATTTCAAAATCATTCGTCAAATTTCAGAAATTTTCAAAAAAATTCAAAAAATTTTATAAAATTTAAAAAATTCAAAAAAATTATAAAATTCTAAAAATTCCAAAATTTTCAAAAAATTCAGAAAAATTCCAAAAAAATTCAAAAAACTCCAAAAATTTTAATTTCAAAAATATTTTTTAAAATTTTCAAAAAAAACTTTATTTTCGAAAAAAATTTTTAATTTTGGAAATTTTCAAAAAAAAACTTTATTTTCGAAAAAAATTTTTAATTTTGGAAATTTTCAAAAATATTTTGAAATTGAGAACCGTCCACTAGACTCGAGGACTTGCTGGATCATAAGTGATAAAAATCTGCTCAAAATGGAACTCAAAGTTCAAAATTTGTTTTCAAATCCAGAGAATGGCGTCATTCTGAAGTTGGAATTTTTTGAAATAACGCCTCCCAGTGTTCGGGACTATTTTTGGATCATTTTTTCGGTTTTTTCAAGCGTTAATTTTACTCCAAATAAAATTAAATAAAATTTTTAAAATTTTCAAAAAATCGACGAAGACGTCGATGGATGTGTTGATGAAATAGCCTGAGGAAAGCTATGTAAAAAAGACAAAAATTTAACTATATTTTTATGGAAATTAAATTTAAAAATCAACTTTGTCGTTGGACAACGGACTAGTTCACTTTGGACGAAAGTTTATATATTTCGAAATTCCGACAATGAAATTTCGAGAAACGGTCTCGATAAGAATTTTTAACTTTCCAGTCAAGACTAAATTTTCAAAATTTAAATTTTTATATATTTTTTCGGAATTCTAGAAGTATTTTGAGCTACAATAAGTAAATTATAAATTTCTAAATATATCGGAAAAATACTCTCGACAAGAATTTTTAACTTTCCAATCAAGACCGGAAACCACAGAATTTAGTATTTATGTGATTCGAGAAAATTATAAAAACTTCTGAATCATGCAATAATAAAAACAAAAATATATTCAACAAAGTTCAAAAAAGTGATCTTGAAGTGAATTCTCCAAACTTTTCCAGTCGAGATCGAAAATTTTGAAATTTAATTTTTACGTGGTTCTGAACTTATTCGACAAGTTTCTGAACAGAATCGTCGATTTTCAAACTTCCGAACCGAACTTCGATTTGATTTCAGACCGAATTTGGATCGATTTCGAACTAATTCGAGTTCAAAAATCAAAAGAATCGACTTGAAGCTAAAATATTCAGAATTCAAACCTCCTAATTTTTGAATTTGAATTATTTAAAAATTAATTAAAATTAAAATTTCTCGATTTTTGAATAAAATTAATCAAGTTTAAATTAGGATTTTTAGAATTCAAAACTCGAATTTTTAATTTTTGAATTCGATTTTTCGAATTTGAATTACTTAAAAATTAATTAAAATTAAAATGATTCGAATTTCTCGATTTTCGAATAGAATTAATCAAGTTTAAATTAGGATTTTTAGAATTCAAAATTCGAATTTTTAATTTTTGAATTCGATTTTTTCGATTTTTGAACTCGAATTAGTTAAAAATTAATTAAAATTAAAATTTCCCGATTTTTGAATAGAATTAATCAAGTTTAAATTAGGATCTTTGGAATTCAAAATTCGAATTTTTAATTTTTGAACTCGAATTACTTAAAAATTAATTAAAATTTTGTCCAAAATCGATTTAAAAGTTCGAAAATGAACATCTTTGGTTCTGGAGCATTTTTAAAATTTTATAAAATTCCCTATAATCTTATTCGAAAATCCTAAATTTGATGAAGAAAAACCACTCCGTTCGTGGACGAAAATCCGTCGATGGACCTGTTAATGAACTTCGCTAAAAAGTATGAAAAACGATCATAAATGATTAAAGACAAAAAAGCAGGAAAGAGGATTTTCGATTTTGGAATCGAATGACCGAATTGGAACCGAAACAGCGAAACTGAAACAGGAGCCGCTCAATTCAGTCCCCGAAGTCGAGCCAAAAGACAAAGTTTGACCAGTTTTCGAAGCTTTTCCTGTTTTTGCCCCCAGGTAAAGTTTTATATCAAATTTCATTTCTTTACAAAAATACAAAAATACAAAAATGTTACTTTTTTAATATTGTTGTATTTTTAGATCCGTATTTGGCAAGTGGACAGTTATTTTTGTTTTTTATTTTTCTTGTTGTTAGGAGAGCCCGGGGTTACGGTAGATCTGGTCGGAGGAGCGGGTTCTTCGGAATTTCCTCGAAGTTCTCGATACATTCTCTGCAAAATTGTATTTTAATTTTTTAAATAAATTACACTTCAATTTTTAAATATTTTTAATTTTTAATTTTTTACTTTTTTAAGCAAATTATACTTCAATTTTTAAATATTTTTAATTTTTTACTTTTTTAAATAAATTATACTTCAATTTTTAAATATTTTTTATTTTTTATTTTTTTAAATAAATTATACTTTAATTTTAAAATATTTTTTATTTTTAATTTTTAAAATAAATTATACTTCAATTTTAAAATATTTTTTATTTTTTAAAATAAATTATACTTTAATTTTTAAACAAATTTTGATTTTTAATTTTTTACTTTTTTAAATAAATTATATCTTAATTTTAAAATATTTTTTAATTTTAACTTTTTAGTTTTTAATTAAATTATATCTCAATTTTAAAATATTTTTTAATTTTCATTTTTCAAAATAAATTTCAATTATTTTCGACAAGTTTTAATTTTTTTAAATAAATTTGATTTTTTAAAATATATTTGATTTTTAACAATTTAATTTTTTAAATAGGAAATTAAAATTTAAAAAATATATTTTTATGTTTATTTTTTATATATAAATTTCAATTTTTAAAGTTTGTATTTTTGTGAAATTATGTGAATCGAGATCAGTTCGGAAAAAGTAACTCATACTGGCTTGTGTATTCAGCAGAAAGGAATGACTGGCTTGACTCGCGTTGACTGTAGAGAAATGACTGGCTTGACTCGCTTTGACTGTAGAGGAATGACTGGTCAATAAAACCGACAAAAATGACCCGCACTGGTTTCTATTTTATGGATAAAAACGACTTATTTGACTCGCACCTATTGTCAAAAAAAAGATCAATAAAAGTAAATCGAAAAAAATGGCCCACATTAACTCGCATATTTGAAGCGGACAGTGGGTGTTCTTTTTTGCCTCAGGAAATCAACTGAAAAGGCCAGATTCGTCATTTCCTTCTCAAAAAAGTTATAACTTCTACATACAAAAAGGGTACATTAAAACAGCTTTAATGTATAGACATATTATATACAATGCACCAATACCATCCTTAATATATTAACATATAAAATATAATACACCTGATATATCAGAATCTTTTCAAAGTATCTATATCACAAAGAATAACTACATTAAGACACCTCTAATGTATCAGATACATTATATTCAAACTATTAGATGTATTATGTGCAATACACCAATATCATTCTTAATATATTAACATATGAAATATAATACACTTGATATATCAGAGTTGTTTTGTGTCTATACATTATTATCATGTACTATTTTTTGTATATAGGGTAACTTTCGTTAAACTTTGCATTTGTTACGAAAGATTGTAATTTTTAGTACAAACTTCAAATATTCATAAAAATCGTAATACTCATATTGCATTTTTTGTTCGACTCAAACTGTCGATTTTTCAAAAGTCTCAATTTTGGAGTTCGAAATAATTCGGTTTGAATTCAGGTCCGTTGATTTTCGGATTCAGATTAGCTCGGAATCAACACTTTGGTCATGGTTGGGAATTGTTACAAAAATCACATATTTGTTACTATTGAGACAGAAAGTAAACTAGAAAGAAGCTGGAGAGATAGTCTGAGTATCAGGGAATGTGGGGTACTGTAGGACATGGATGAGACTCTCCACAGATGTTAGAAATCATTTACAACTGACCGCAATCCGGCAGATCCGATTACGGTCAGTTACAAGTGATTTTCAGCACCTGCGTCAACGTTGGGACGGAAACTAGACCCGGGAAAAATATTTAAGGCGATAGTCTGACTACCAGGGAGCACGGGATACTGTAGGACATGAGTAAGATCTTCTGTTGTTAGGTGTTAAGAAAACATTCATATTATGTAAATTGCACTCTTTGTTTGCTGTTCTAGGGAAGACTCATACGTCACTTCTGGCAGTTACTAAGTCCAAAAACCGCGACTTTTATGCGTCACTTACCAGTTCCTTTTCAGAAGGCACTCTGGAAAGGAAATCCAGAAGTTCATTATTATCAACATAATGAGGATTTCGAAGACGTTTTGAAAACTTATTTATCCCTAAAATAAATAAAGATTACTGTAGCATTCGCGATGAAACACCGACCCCAGACCATGATAATCCATCGGACGGGCACAAGGTACAGTAATACCGCGACAATGCACAGAACGACGATGGCAAGGTAACTCAAATAAGGTACTGTAAAATTGAAAGTATTTCGAAATCGTTCAAGAAGAGAAGCAACGAAGTCTAGCTGGACCTGGATGACCTGGAGAGTGTCCTGGATGGCCTGGAATCGGTCCATGAAATTGAAACAAAACGCCCGTCGATTTCTCCGTCTGAAATTATTTAATAAATTCAAATCATAAATATTATGAAAAACAACAAAATTTAAAATCTTGTTTCAGAACGAATGTTTGGAATTTTTCGGTCGAGACCAAAAATTGTAAAAATCCGTATTGACAGAATTCTAAAATTTCAAGAATATTTAGCAAATTCTGAAATTACTATAAAAGCAGAAATACATACTATAAATTTCCAAAAAATAGTCTCGACGGGAATTTTTAGAATTTTCCAGTCGAGATCGAAAATTGTAAAATTCAACTTTTACGTAATTTTAAAAATTGCAGAAATATTGAAAATTCTGAATTTTTTTACAGTAAGAAATTATAAGTATTTGTTACGAAATCCAAAAAATAATCTCAACACGAATTTTTAGACTTTTCCACTCGAGATCAAAAGTTATAAAATTCAACTTTTACGTAATTCTAAAAATATTGAAAATTCTGAATTTCCCCACAGTAAGAAATTAAGTATTTGTTACGAAATCCAAAAATAGTCTCAACGCGAATTTCTAGATTTTTCCACTCGAGATCAAAAGTTATAAAATTTAATTTTTACGTAATTCTAAAAATATTGAGAATTCTGAATTTTTTTACAGTAAGAAATTATAAGTATTTGTTACGAAATCCAAAAAATAATCTCAACGCGAATTTTTAGACTTTTCCACTCGAGATCAAAAGTTATAAAATTCAACTTTTGCGTAATTCTAAAAATATTGAAAATTCTGAATTTTCTTACAGTAAGAAATTATAAGTATTTGTTACGAAATCCAAAAAATAATCTCAACGCGAATTTTTAGACTTTTCCACTCGAGATCAAAAATTATAAAATTCAACTTTTACGTAATTCTAAAAATATCCAATAGATCCTGGAAAATTCCAAAACCTTCTGCAATTTTATAAAGATACTGTAATTGAGAAATTTTGTTCGTTGTAGAAAATACTAAAAAATCAAATAAGAAGATGAATTTACGTCGTGTGTTCTCGATGAAAAACCCGATGGAGGAGCCGTTGTCGACCTTTTCAGTCGAGGTCGTCGCTGGAAACCACATTTACAACCACAATCACGATACAGTAATTAATGCTGAAATCAACTAACCGGATCATTGACGTAATCCTCGTCGTCACTCTCGACGGACAATCTTGGGTCATCTTCCACAGACCCTCGAAATCTGATCTCGATGTTTTCAGAAACCTTGTGGTAAATGTGGAATCTGACGAACAGCAACAATAATAAAATCGGCCAGTGATGAAGTTGTATAAAATACACAAAAGTCACAAAAAACTAAAAATCAAAATTATTTGTACAAAAAAACGTAACTTTTAGCGCAGTAACAAATGCAAATCGTCACTATTAAATCACAATTTTCATCACAGATATTAAATATTTATAAAAATGTGACGATTCTGTTACATTTTGTCACAAATTTTAAATATTCATAAAAAATGTGACGATTGTGTTACATTTTCGTCACAGATATTAGATATTCACGAAAAATGTGACGGTTATGTTACATTTTATCACATATGCTAAATATTCATAAAAATGTGATGATTGTGTTGAATTTTTGTTACAAAATTCAAATATTCATGAAAATGTGACGATTCTGTTAAATTTTCGTCATAAATTTTAAATATTTACGAAAAATGTGACGATTCTGTTACATTTTCGTTACAAAAGTCAAATATTCACGAAAAACGTGACGATTGTGTAGAATTTTTCACAAAAATCAAATATTTACAAAAAATGTGACGATTCTGTTACATTTTCGTTACAAATATCGAATATTTACGAAAAATGTGACGATTCTGTTACATTTTCGTTACAAAAGTCAAATATTCATGAAAACGTGACGATTGTGTTGAATTTTTGTTACATTTTGTGATTGTTACCAAGCTACAAGTTACGCTTTGTGTAAAACTTACTAAAAAAGCACAAAGTGACTTCGGATACGATCTCCAACTTAGGCAATCGTCGATGAACTCTTTACAAGACACCAGGTAATTTCCGAAATCTTTGAGACGATTTACGGAGTTGATCAACATCGAAGGCTTAAATTTCGGATCTGCTGTTACAAGTTTTTTCTCACGTGGATTGAAGGTCCTTAATGCGGCTTTGAGGGGGTTCCAGAGGACGTCCATCTCCAGGAGGATTCTGCCTTTCGACCTTCTTGATAATTTTTTATCTTTTAAATTATACCATCTTTTTTCGCAATTTCGGATTTTAAGAAGCGGAATCGCCACTTTTCCCAAAAATTCGACTTTTTTATTCGGGTCTTCATCGTATACCGTAATCTCCAGGACTTCATGGATGTCCTTGACAGCGCTGAATTATAGATATTTTAAAATTCGTTTTTTTAATTGACTCACAATGTGAAAAGTTTGTTCCATTCGGGATTCAGAGTTTTGTATTCTGTGTGAGTCTGAAGTCTGGCGTTGACTAACTCGAGCACACAGAAAGGATCGCTTTTGCCGTTTATATCAGCAGAAGCCAGTCCTTCGGCCTTGAACACCTTGACAGTCAGGTGTCCCACGTCCTTGATGGAGACGAAGGAGTTACTCACGCTCTAAATCGATCGGTTAAAGAATCAATAATCAAATCCTTGATTTAAAAATGAACATCATTCGTGGTGGGACTTTGAAAAAAATTATTCCTAGTCCTACGACGAATGATGTATAAATGGTCAGTAATCAAGTTTTTAATCAAAAAATATAATTCGTGGTGGGACCTTGAGGAAATATTTCCTAGTCCTATCACGAACGATGTATAAAAAATCAACAACAAAGTCGCTAGTCAAAAAATATAATTCGTAGTGGGACTTTGAAAAAAATTATTCCTGGTCCTACGACGAATGATGCACAAAGGATTAGTAACTGAGTTCTTACTCGAAAATTTAACCAAACATAGTCCGTGACAGGATGGTTTCTTGAAGGATATTTTTCGAAAAAGAAGATAAAAAATACAAATAATCAAGAAAACTCAGTCCCAAAGTGAATAATTTTTTTTAATTTTCAATCTAGATATTATTTAATAATTCACAATCAAAAATTAAATTAATTATCATCCATCTTAAGATTTCTAAAATATTATTTTTAAAAAATAAAGATATTCTTAATTAGAAATTAAAAATTATCAGTTTCAAAGTGAATGATTTTCACTTTATTTTCAATCTAGATATTATTTAATAATTTATAATAAAAAATTAAATTAATTATCATTCGTATTAAAACTTTCTAAAATATTATTTTTAAGAAATAAAAATATTCTTAATTAGAAATTAAAAATTATCAGTTTCAAAATGAATAATTTTTACTTTATTTTCAATCTAGATATTATTTAATAATTCACAATCAAAAATTAAATTAATTATCATCCATCTTAAGATTTCTAAAATATTATTTAAAAAAGATATTAATTTAAAATTACTAGTTTCAAAATGAATAATTTTTACTTTATTTTCGACAATTTCTAATTAATAATTATTTTTAAACTCACATATTTATTAACAATGTCGATTCTGTTTCCGAAGTAGTCATTCAAATCGACGACGGTTCCGGCAGAGACCGAAGTGCCGGATATCGTGAGCAAGATCAGAACGCTTCCAGAATCTCCTTCCAATTGGTGCCATTTTTCTTCTGTTTTTTCTCTTTCAAATTCTTTCAAATTAATTGAACATTTTCCAATTACTGTATTTGAATTTTTGTCTCTTATCATTAAATCAAGAATTTGAAAATTTTCATCAAAAATATGTAAATCAAATTGTTCGATCCATTTTGGTTCAAAAGTTTTTTGTTGAATTTTACTTTTGCATTTTTCTGATCCAAGTTTGAATTTAACATATGGATCTGGCAAACCCGGAAGATTAAGATAATTCAATTTTGCTTCCACAAGGACAATATTCACGGCAGAAAGCCAAACAGAAACTGCTTTATTCGACCGTTTGGCCGTTTCCGCAATGACCCCTCGAGTAGCTCGAGAAAGAAACTGAAAATTCAAAAGGTCAAGAGGTCAAACAAGGTCAATAAGTTAAAAAAGTTCAAACAAGACTAAGAAAAGTCAAAAAAGGTCAAAAGTTCAAACAAGGTCAAAAGGTCAAATAGGGTCAAAAGATCAAATAGGGTCACTTAAAATCAACATGAGGTCAAATAGGGTCAACTGGGGTCAAAAGGTCAAATAGGATCACTTAAAATCAACATGAGGTCAATTGAGGTCAAATAGGGTCAATTAATTTCAACTTACTTCGTTTTTTTGATTCTCTGTCAATGGAGTTACTGTAACAGTCAACTGGACGTATCCCATGTAACCTTCGTTGTCTTCTTCGTCTTCCAGAGTCAACTTGAGGTCGTGGAGTTCGAAAAGCTTCAAAGTGCTCAAGTCGACGTTGGCGAATCCCATGGGATCGTCCATCATGAATCTATCGTAATCAAAAACTTCCAACCGTAACAGACTCGTGGGATCGTGAATAAGAAAAGCGAATTCTTCATCCCAATTAGGGTTCAGACTACGGTATACCGTATTTGATTTGTACATCGTTTTTTCTTGATATTTGAATTTCACATATGGATCACTCGAACCTAAATTTTTTTTTTTAATTTAAATTTTTTAATTTTTTTAAAACCAAAATTTAATTTTTTAAATAATTTTTTAAAATAAAATTGAAATTTTTTTTTTTTAAATAAAATTGAAATTTTTTATTTTTTTTTTAAAATAAAATTGAAATTTTTTAATTTTTTTAAATTAAAATTTTATTTTTTTTATTGATTTTTTTATTTTTTTTATATTTTTCTAAAATCAAAATTTTAATTTTTTAATTTTTATAAATTATTCGAAATTTTTTAATTTTTGTAAAAACATGTTTTTTATTTTTTAGAATACTTTTATTGGAAAATCTTGCCTGAGGCATCCCGGATAACAAGTCCGTGAGCTTCCTTCAAGTGGATCTTGAGACGAAAAGTGACGTAAGGATTCTCATCTGTTCCGTCATCAACTGTCTAAAAAATTATGCAAAATTAAAAATCTACAGTAACTTTGAAAATAAAATCAGGACCAAATTCGAAAAATTTTTCAATCTTGATTTTTGAAGAAAATTTTCGAAAAATAAAAATATTTTTTTTTTCAAATATATTTAAAAAAAATAAAATCCTAAAAACGGGACAAACCTGAACGACGTCTCCGATCGGATTTGCATCGATCGATTTACTTTCCGTTGAAGAGTATTTCTTGAATTTTTTCAGGGATTTCATACTGTAATTTGATCAATTTTAAAATGAGAATACTGTAGAAGTTTCTAAAACTTTCCAAAATCTAAAAAAATACTTTCAAAATTTCAGAATTTACAAAATTCTCGAAAATTCTGAAAATTTATGAAATAGTTCGAAATTTCCGAGAATTTAGAAAAACATTTTTGAAAATTTTACAAAACTTCTGAAGTTTCCCAAAATCTAAAAAAATACTTTCAAAATTTTCGAGAATTTTGTAAATTTCGAAGTTTTGTTTTTTGTTTCGTGCGTTATTTTATAGATGCGAGCGAACTGTCTCGCACTAGTTTATGGACGCGAGCGAACTGTTTCGCTCACCTACGAGACGCGAGTACATTCTCTCGCTCGCTTATTTATGAAAGCGAGTACATTCTCTCGCTCACTTATTTATGAAAGCGAGTACATTCTCTCGCTCGCTTATTATGGAAGCGAGTAGATTCTCTCGCCCGCTTATTTATGAAAGCGAGTAGATTCTCTCGCTCGCTTATTTACGGACGCGAGTAGATTCTCCTGCACGGTCATTGACTGGAAATTTTCTGAATGAAATGGCAAATCTGGCTAATTGGTGAATTTTTGCCGACAAATGTTGAGTAATTTTTTTACTGTACATTCGAAATTACATAGTGATTAATGAACTTACGTGAAGGGCAACCTCCAATTGACCCAGAGCCGTTGTCTCCAGGATTGAGAAGGATTAACGACTTGTTTCTCGTTCTCTGTATCTGAAAATCAAAAATTAAAAACAATAAAATTAAAAATAATTTAAATATTTAATTTAGATTAAGTAATTTTCCAATTTAAAAAAATTATTTCAAATCAGACTACTGTAAAAATTTTTAAAATGTTTTTAAATTTTTTCGAAATTTTTTAATTTTTAAAACATTTTTAAATTTTTTTAAAAATATTTTTCAATTTTTTCGAAATTTTTAATTTTTTTAATTTTCAATTTTTTTAAAATTTATTTTCAAAAAAAGTTTATTTTTTAAAAAATTCTAAAATTTTATTCAAAAATAATTTTTTTTTGCAAAAATCTGTCAAATTATCATTTTTAAAAAATTTTAAATTCAAATATCTTCGTCAATAAAAACATGAAAAATAATAAATTTTTATTTAAAAAAACTAAGAATAATGAATATAAAATTACAAACTTTTATAAAAAAGGAAAAAGTGGTCCAAAAGTTTAAAAAAATCAACTGAGCGTAATCGACCATGTATTATTTTTTTGCTTTAACCAGAATCTTCAAAAATTTTAAAATTTTATAAATTTTTTTTAAAATTTCAAAAATTTTTAAAATTTTTTTTAAATTTCGAAAATTTTTAAAATTTTATAAATTTTTTAAAATTTTTAGATTTTTGAAAATTTTTGAGAATTTTAAAAAATCTAATTGAAAGATTCTGAAAATTTCGAAAATTATAAATTTTTAAAAGTTTTTGAGAATCTTTAAAAATTTCGAAAATTAAAAATTTTAAAAAATTAAAAATTCAGTTTTTTTAAAAAAAATTTATTTTTAAATAATTTTGAATAAAAAAAATCGTTTAATTTTTATAATGAAATTACTTTTAAATAATTATGTAAATTTACCTGTAGAATCCATGGTGTCCTTGATGAGCTGACGGACGGAAATGGAATCTTCAGAATCGTCATCCTTGGTCCTGGAGATGACGGAACACGAGGCTCCCATCTCTTGAGGAACTGAATCGACTGTCGGCAAAGGCGAAACACATCGAAGCATTCCTAAAAATAAAAAAACAAAAAAATTTTAAAAAAAATAAAAAATTTAGGAAAATTAAGAAAATTTAAAAAAAAATAAAAAATTTTAAAATTAAGAAAATTTTAAAAAAATTAATAAAATTAAAAAAAAATAAAAAATAAAAAAAATGAATGAAAATTTTTATTTTTAAAATTAAAAATATTTTTTTTAAATCGATTGATTTTTAAAAAATATCTTTGAAGAAATTTAATTTTTTTGAATTATAATTGACTCACCGAAGATTCTTTTTTTTTTTACCGGAGTTCCTCCTTCGCTCGTGGATTCCCTCAGGGAATGTTTTGATTTTTCTGATCTTCTTGGGGTACATGGGACTGATCTCGGGGTTGCTTTCATACAGTACCTTAATTTCATAATAATAATAATAAAAATAAATATTTTCACGGTGAGACTCAGGAAATTAAAAAAAATAAATATTTTCGCGGTGAGACCCAGGAAATTATAAAAAAATAATATTTTCGTGTCAAGATCAAAAATAAATATTTTCGCGTTGAGACTCAGGAAATGATAAAAAAATAAATATTTTCGCGTTGAGATCCAAGAAATTTAAAAGTTTATTCCTGTCAAGATCAAAAATAAATATTTTCGCGGTGAGATTCAGGAAATGATAAAAAATAATATTTTCGTGTTAAGATCAAAACATGAAAAATTTTTTATTTGTAATTTTGTAAAAGTAATTTCATGATTTTTTAAAATAATTTCATAATTTTTTAAATTATTTTATGATTTTTGAAGTAATTTTGTAATTTTTTAAATTATTTTATAATTTTTTAAATTATTTTGTAATTTTTTAAAGTAATTTGGTAAGTTTTTAAATTATTTTATGAATTTTTAAAGTAATTTTGTAATTTTTTAAAGTAATTTGGTAATTTTTTAGAATTTCAGGGATGTGAAAAGCGTCAAAAAAGGAATATTGATTCTCGAACGGATCCGACTTGACGTGTTCTGAAAGAGCCATTTTCATTTTTTTTTCAAAAGTTGGAAGCGAAAAAACAATTTTCTACGAAAAGCAAAGAAAAAAGTCAAATTTGAATCTCAACAACTTTCAAAAATGATCAAATTTAAATCTTAAGTATTTACTCGTTTTTTAAGTTAAATTTTAATTAAAAAAATGAAAATTTTTATTTTTTTTAAATTAATTTTTTTTTAAATGAAAATTTTTATTTTTTTTAATTATTTTTTTTTAAATGAAAATTTTTATTTTTTTTTAAATTAATTTTTTTTTAAAATGAAAATTTTTATTTTTTTTTAAATTATTTTTTATTTTTTTTTAAAATTTAATTTTTTTCAAAAAAATGAAAATTTTCTATTTTTTTAAAAATTATTTTTTATTTTTTTTTAAATTAATTTTTTTTTAAATTAAATTTCTATTTTTTTTTAAATTTAATTTTAAAAAAAATTAGTTTTTAAAATTGTCAAATTTGAATTTTATTTTTTTCAATGATTTTCGAAAATTCAAATTTCAGTTAATTTAAAAAATAAAATTTTTTAATTATTTTCAAAGAAATAAAAAATTTTAATTATTTTTTAAAAGATAAAAATTTCTCTTTTTTAAAGAAATTTCAAAGTTTATTTCGGTTTTTTTTGAATTTTCAAAATTAAATTTGAACAAAAATTAATTCCAAAAAAATAAAGTTTTAATTTTAATAATTTAAAAAAAAGTTAAAATAAAATTTTTTAAATTTAAATTTTTAATTTTTTACAAAATAAAATTCTGACTTTTAATTTTTTAAATATTAATTTTTTTTAAAACTTAAATTTTTAAAATATTAATTTTTTATAAAATAAAATTCTGATTTTTAATTTTTTAAATTTAAATTTTTTTTAAAACTTAAATTTTTTAAATTTTAATTTTTTTAAAACGTAAGTTTTTTAAATTTTAATTTTAATAATTCTACCGTATCGGATGAAGGAAGTTAAATTTCGACGATTTAATCTTTCAGGAAAATAAACTTGGAATCTTATCAGCTTCTTCTGAAAAGATTAAAATAAAACTATTTTAATCCTCTTAGAAGATCAAAGTTGAATTTTATCTACCTAATCCATTTAAAAGATAATAGTTGATTTTTATCATTTTTTTCTCAAAAAGTGCAAAAATTAAAAAAATTTTAAATTCAAAAAATTTTAAAAAAAATTTAAATTCAAAAAATTTTAAATTAAATTTTTTTAAAAAATTTTTTTAAATTTTTAGAATGATTTAAAAAAAATTTAATTTCGATCACCTACCGTTCTGAAAATTGAGAAATCCAAACAACTTTATTTTTGAAACGGTCATCGAGGAATTTCCACAATTTTAAAAGTCAAACAGGGTCATCAATAAGTGCCTCCCAGACAAGTTTGGCCATATTTCCCAGAAAAGTCAAAAAGTTTTTGTTCCAACCACTGAGTTCCATTTTTCAAAAAATAAAAAAAATCGAATTTTAAAAAATTTAAAACATTTTAGAAAATTTAAAAAATTCAAAAAATTTAAAACATTTAGAAAATTTAAAATTTTAAAAAATTTAGAAAATTTAAAACATTTTAGAAAATTTAAAACATTTTAGAAAATTTAGAAAATTTAGAAAATAATAAATTTTAAATTTAAAAAATTCAAAATATTTTAGAAAACTTAAAATTTTAAAAAATTTAGAAAATTCCAAACATTTTAGAAAATTTTTAAAATTTAAAAAATAATAAATTTAAAATTTAAATAAATTCAAAAAAATCTAAAATGACTAAAATGGATAAATCCGTCACATCCATGGCTATTCATATTTAAAAAAAGTAAAAATTCTCATTAATTTTAAATTAAAAAAAGTTATTAATTTTAATATTTTATTTTTCACAAAATTTGCAACTTAATTTTTTATTTTTTTCAATAAAATTTAATTTTTCAATGTAAAATTAATTTTTTTTTAAATTTTATTTTAAAATTATTTTTTAAAAAATTTAGACTTTTTTAAAATTATTTTTCTTAAAAAAGTTGTTTTTTAATTTTTTTTTAAAATTTGTTTTTAATTTTTTATAAAAACATTTATTTTCCGAGTTATTTTCAATAAAAAGATGGGCCATCGTCGTTGTCGGGCTGATCTGGCTTCGAGAAGGGACTGGAAGGTTCGCTTTCGTCGTCGATGACAGAACCCCGACTGTTGCGGATCTGAGGACTGTCCAAGTAGTCCTGTTCCAGGGACCTGTCGACTTCTGGTTTCTTCACTGGCAAAGTCGCGATTGACATTACAGAATTCAACCAAGAAGGAGAATCCGGAGGCCGAGGACAGGAACTACTTCTGGGTTTGCCGTTCGGTTTTACATTTCTGGCTTCTTTCAGCAGTTCAATCAACTGGTTCGGATCTAGTCTTAGTTCGACGAAATCCGATTTCGGTTGTCTGGCAAAGTTCGGTTTCCCGAAATTTGCTTTCCCTGTTCCGTGAAGTTTCTGGTCGAGATAGCTGTCGTTGATCAAAGCCGGATTGATGGAGTTCCTCCTGGGGAAGTTGGCCGTGACTTTCTGTCTTATCGAATGGGCGATTCTTCTGAAAGTTTTCGGTTCTTCTTCCTGTTCCTCTATGTTGCTTCTTGAAGATATATTCTTCAACGTCATTTCTAAGGTTTTTTCTCGTTGCTAAAAATTTCTTTCATTGATTCGCAGATAAGCCAGACAAACCTCTTCTTGCTTTGTTTTCTGGACCAGATAGTCTCTTCTGTTTTTACTGATAACAGCCCAAGTCATCTTCCACAAGTAAACGACGATTTCGATGAGCGAGATGAAGCTGATTCCCAGGAAGACGCCGCACGTCCCGCCCACATTGGAGACGGTCTGAGTGAGAGTCGTTGATTGAACTTCTTCGTAGTTTGTATAGGCCATATCTCGATAATATACATTGAAAGTCACATAATTGGATCTAAATAAGGACAATCAATGATAAGCGAAGAAATCGATATATGGGACACTTGCTTTATGTGCGGATCCGTCTCGTTCACGAACTGTCGCTTGATCCATTCCAACGCTCCCCTCGAGAACCCTTGTCCGTAAGAATTGAAGCTACAACATACAACTGTATACAAAAATCTAATTTAACATAAAAATAAATCCATAAAAATTAAAGTTCTGATATATAATTCCACTTAAAAATTCAATTTTGTATGAAAATAAATCCATAAAAATTAAAATTGTGATATGTAATTTCACTTAAAAATCTGATTTAATGTAAAAATAAATCCATAGAAATTAAAATTGTGATATATAATTCCACTTAAAAATCTGATTTTGTATGAAAATAAAACTACAAAACCCACGTGTGATAAGCCCAACGATCGCATTCGACTTTGCAGAAACTACAGCTCGGCGTCGGGAGCGTGTGTGAACCTGAATATTTTAAAATAACAAAAATTCATATATCAAACTGCCTACCTGTGGCATTCTGGATGCTTTCAATACATGAGTAAACTTCGTAAGCGGAACAAACATTGTATTCTGAAGTTTTTCGTTTTTTTAGGATTCCGGAAATGACTCACTTTGATCAATGTTGTAAACGAATGGAGCACAGCCGCATCTTTCGTTGTAATACTGGGCTCTGCAGAGAGAGACGCATCTCGTGGAGGAGTATTCTCCTTTGTAGTTCAGCTGGTCTGGCCATTGTATGGTGCATTTGCCCCAGAATTCTTCCGGAAGAAGCTGGTACCTTGTGGGGGAGATGGCGGAGTACACCCTGGTCCCCGGGGACACGGTCACGCCCTCGGACGACATGAGCGGGACCTCGTGTCTCGGGTGGATGTAGACCCTGAACCCGGTTTCCAGGGACTGGGCGAATATGGCATAAGCATCCGAGGAAAACGCTCGTTCTTGAGGAATGTATTTTTTCGTTTTTTCCATCGGCAATATGATGTCCTCTTCCACGGGCTCGGTTTGCTCTTCTTCGTGAGAATCCGCGAATATCTGAAGACCGTTACTGACACCGCTTTGGATCTGTTTCGATGTATGCAGTCCCTTCACCTTGCTCACGTCGATCCTGAAGCACTTACCCATGTCAGTCATCACCTCCTCCATGTTCGAACAACAATCGAAAACCGTTCCGGCGAAAGCGCAAATTTTAAAAGTATCTTCACATATCGGTCCGCCGTCGAGGAAAAATCTGTTCACATTGAATTCTGGATCATATTCGGTTGTGAAATTTTTCATCACTTCTTCTCCTTCTTTCAGGGTCGCAATTGAGTTCTTCGCAATCGCCATGATTAAGTGTGGTTCCAAATAACTTGTCTTCATGTATTCCAAAAGTCCTTCGGGAAATTTTCCATTTGCAGAATCATTTAAAGCTAAAAAAGAAAAATTAAATTCAAATCTCCCGCGCGATCGTAATCCATACTTTCGTTTCGAAATCAAAAAGTTTTAAGAAATAGTTCTTCAAATTTCCCGCGCAACCGTAATCCATACTTTTGCTTCGAGATTGAAGTTTTAAAAAATAGTTCTTCAAATTTCCCGCGCAACCGTAATCCATACTTTTGCTTCGAGATTGAAAAGTTTTAAAAAATAGTTTTTCAAATCTCCCGCGCGATCGTAATCCATACTTTCGTTTCGAAGTCAAAAAGTTTTAAGAAATAGTTTTCCAAATTTCCCGCGCGATCGTAATCCATACTTTCGTTTTAAAAGTTGGTAAATTTGAAACAGTAACTTTTTGAATTTTTCACAATATAGTTTATGTTTTCGTTGAAACATTAAAACTTATCTAACGATTATTTTTTATGGATTCCTACTGTACAGTAGCTTACGTTTTATGACAAAGTTCCGGGAAAATAAAAAAATAATTTTCCTAATGCTACTAATACCGTATTTTAAGTTGTCATCCGAAAATCCTAAAAAAATAATTTCCAAAAATACTACAATATCATAATTTTTAAATTTTTCAAAAAAAAATAAAATAAAAAAATATTTTTTAAAAATTAAAAAAATTAAAATCACTAGGATACTGTAATCTTTGAAATATTTTATAAAAAAATTAAATTTTTAAATATTTTATAGAAAAAAAATAAATTTTTGAATATTTTATAAAAAAAAAATAAATTTTTGAATATTTTATAGAAAAATTAAATTTTTAAATATTGTATAAAAAAAGCAAATTTTTGAATATTTTATAGAAAAAAAATTTTTGAAATATTTTATAAAAAAAATTATTTTGAATATTTTATAAAAAAAATAAATTTTTGAAATTCCCGCCAAAAGTAGTTTGAATTTTTCGTGTTGAGACTGAAGTACTTTTGAATCGACTTTTTGACTTACATTTTACGTAGCTTTGCCTTACGTTGTTGTAGTTACAGACAGTGACCAAAGGCAGTTCCATGCCCTCGGGCAAAATGAAAGACACCCGGGAATTAGTAACTTTTTGTACATAGGTCTGAATTAAACTCATCACTTGCCATATGCAGACACCGGAACATATGATCATGGCCATGAGCCAGAGAAGACGGTATTTTCCGTGGCCTCTGTAGACCCTCAGGGGGCCGTGTACTGTAGTTATGCCTAAAAAAAAACAAAAACTTACAGTAATATAAAAAATTTCCAAACCAACAAATTGTTGAGTTTCTTTCGAAATAGAGTTCATTCCATCGGTATTTCCGAATTTTCTAAGTTGTTCGGCCGGGATATTAATTATATATTGACTTCTCCGATTTTTTCCGCTTGTAATAGACGGACTACCGTATCCACTAGAAGATGACGAAATCGTGTCATCGGATATTCCATTTTTTACGGAGAGAATTTTATTTCTACAATGACTTCCCATTTTAGAATTTAGAGAAAGAAGGAAAATTGGACGACTTCCCGAAGACGAAAGTCCTTATCAGTCCAGTTGGGCCTTGTTCGAATCACATTTTTATTTTTTATTTCTTTATTTTTTTTATTTTTAAAATTTAAATTTTTAAATTTTTAAATTTTTTAAAATTTTTTTGTTTTTATTTTTTAAAATTTAATTTTTAATTTTTAAAATCTTTTTGTTTTTAAATTTTTTTAAATTTTTTTTGTTTTTATTTTTTATTTTTTAAATTTTAATTTTTTTAATCTTTTTATTTTTAAATTTTAATTCTTTTTAATCTTTTTATTTTTTTACTTTTTTACTTTTTTACTTTTTTACTTTTTTACTTTTTTACTTTTTTATTTTTTATTTTTTAAATTTTTTTGTTTTTTTAAATTTTTAAATTTTTTTATTTTTTATTTACTCAAAATCCAAAATAAAATTAAAATCACTGTTAAATAAAAAATAAAATCAAAAATTGAAAAATATTCTACAGTACTTTTGTAAAAAAAATTAAATATTTTTTTTCCAATTTTTGAGTTTTTTAATTTTTTACCGTATTTTTTGGACCAATTAAGCCAAAATTGTTGTTGATTTTTTACGAAAAATTTGTGAAATTTAATCATAGAAAAAATTAATTTTGATCGATCTTTGTAAAAATTAATTTTTTTAAACATTTTTGAAATTTTTTTTCCAAATTTTCCGTTCCAAATTTCGTGGATCTGGATTATCTGGCCCATCCCGAGCTCCTTTATCCGGTTCAGATTAGACGGTTGATCTCCCTGGAGCGGAATTCCCAAAACCGGAACTCCGAAATTCAGAATTTCGTTTACAGTATTTATTCCTCCGTGGCAGATGAACAATTCCAAATTTCTGTGAGCTGAAATCGACCATAATTATTTGTAAAAATAAAAATTGTTTTTTCAAATTTTCTGATTAAAACAAAAATTGTAAAATTTTTAAATAATTCTAAAAAATCCGAAAATTATTCAAAAAATTTTAAATTATATTTAATAAAAAATTTTCAACATTGTCTCGACACGAATTTTTCGAATTTTCCAGTTAAGACAAAAATTGTAAAATTTTTAAATTATTGAATAATTTTCGGATTTTTTAAAATTAATTTTGAATTATATTTAATAAAAAATTTTTCAAAATTTTCTCGACACGAATTTTTCGAATTTTCCAGTTAAGACAAAAATTGTAAAATTTTTAAATAATTCTAAAAAATCCGAAAATTATTCAAAAAATTTTGAATTATATTTAATAAAAAAATTTTCAACATTGTCTCGACACGAATTTTCGGTTGAAATCGGAAGCTACGGTATTCTGTATTTATGTGCTGTTACGAAATTTTCAAGTTATGTTATTGTAAACAGCAAGCATTGTCTCTAAAGATAATCTTGATAAGAACTCTGAAATTTCCACTCGAGACCGAAAATTCTAAAATTCAGTTGTTTGTGATTCTAGAAAATTCTAAAATTATTTTTTGAATTTTAAATTATATTATAAAAGTATAAATTTGTCTAAAAATGGTCCCATAACGAAATTTTCAAATTTCCACTCGAGACCGAAAATTTTAAAATTTAGTTTTTTGAATTTTAAATTATAAAAGTATAAATTTGTCTAAAAATGGTCCCATAACGAAATTTTCAAATTTCCATTCGAGACCGAAAATTTTAAAATTTAGTTTTTTAAATTTTAAATTATAAAAATATAAATTTCTGTAAAAATGGTCCCATAACGAAATTTTTAAATTTCCATTCGAGACCGAAAATTCTAAAATTTAATTCTTATAAAATTTCAGAAAATTTCGAAATCTTCTATATTCTGTAATTCTATCAAACTACCGTAATCGAGAAACCTAGAAATTAAATTATTTAAATTTTTAAGAAAATAGAAAATTACCCAAAAGCAACTTCACGGGGGCCCATTTTGTCAATTTCACATTTCTGGGCAAGGCCATTCTTTCCTTTTCGGTCAGGAATTCTTCTGGAGCTGAATTGGTGGCCCAGATGACGAGGATATTTAACTTCGAAAATTCCTGGATAAATATTGAAAAAAGTTTTTTCGGCATCTGACGGACTTTTGCCACAGTCCCGAAACTGACAAAAATGAATTTTTCAGATTCTAATTTTTCGAAATCGATTTCTGAAAATTCCTCCCGAGCCTTGAGGAATCTGATTTCGGACTCGGTCAGATTCAGACGAGGAGCGGATTCTGGAGTCGTCAACGGGCGGGATTCAGAAGCGGAAGAGCAGTCTAACAAGACCGGAATCGAAAAATTGAATTCCTTTGAAAATTTTTCAGAAATATTTTTGAAATTTTCTGAATTTTGTTGTTTTTCAAAAATCGAAAATGGAGACTTGATTAAGTACTCTTCAACTTCCCTGAAATTACGGTATTTATTTATCAATAAAATTATAAATTTTTAAATTTAAATTTTTTCAAAAATTAATTTTTTTTAAATTTTAAATTTTTTAAAAATTAAATTTAAATCTAAATTTTTCGATTTTTAAATTGACATTAAAATTTTATTTTTTATTTTTTTTAAATTTAAATTTAAATATTTTTTTTATTTTTTTAATTTAAATTTAAATATATTTTTAAAATTTTCTAAAATTTAAATTTAAATATTTTTTTAATTTAAATTTAAATATTTTTTTTATTTTTTTAATTTAAATTTAAATATTTTTTTTATTTTCTAAAATTTAAATTTAAATATTTTTTTTATTTAAATTTAAATATATTTTTAAAATTTTCTAAAATTTAAATTTAAATATTTTTTTTATTTTTTTAATTTAAATTTAAATATATTTTTAAAATTTTCTAAAATTTAAATTTAAATATTTTTTTTATTTTCTAAAATTTAAATTTAAGTATTTTTTTTATTTTTTTAATTTAGCTTTTGTTTTTAAAAATTGAATTATTTTGAAATATTTTTGATTATGAATTTGTAAAAAACGGACTTGCAGGTGGAGCATCCGAAGTGCTTTATTCTGTTGTTGATGGGCCTGACCGGCTCAGCCAAGAATTCGCCTCTTCCGGCGTACAGTAGATGATTCGCTTCTACAGTATTTAATTCGATTTCAGGATGTCCAATACTTGCATAAAATGAATTAACAACGAAAATTTGGATACTTCTGGCGACAATTATGAAAATGTGAAAAAAAAAATTTTCGATTCTTTCTAAAAATTTCATTCCATTTCCAGAAAACGAAGTTCCGGTTTTCGAAACATAAGACGGATTTGCCGGGATATTGAAGGAAGTAATATACCCGTCGGCTATCGGCCAATTGGAGTACTGTACCGTTGTTGTGTTCAACAATGAAGCCATCGCCGTGATGCATTCCTGGAATCGCAGAAAATTTATAAAAATTCCACAAAATTTTTCCATAAAATTATACAAATTTTTCTATAAAAATTCCACAAAAGTTTTTCATCAACATTTTTCTATAAAAATTCCACAAAATTTTTCCATAAAATTATACAAATTTTTCTATAAAAATTCCACAAATTTTTTTCATCAACATTTTTCTATAAAAATTTCATAAAATTTTTTCTATAAAAATTTCACAAATTTTTCCCATAAAAATTCCACAAAATTTTTTCATAAAAAAATTTGTGTAAAATTTTATAAAATTTTTCGATAAAAATTTTCCATAAAATTCTACAAAAATTTTTTTATAAAAACTTTTTTAATCTAAAAAATCACTTTTTCCATATTTAAAAAAATTTAGATTCTTACTGTAGCTATCTTTCAAAATATAATTTACTTTTTAATTCTAGCTAAAGAAATGTCGATTTTTGGAAGAAATTGTAAAATCACACTGTATTTTATTTTTTGCATTTTCTTGAAATAAAAAAATTTCTTCTTGTACACGGTTTTCTTAATTTAAAATTCTTTTTTGATTTTTGTTAAGATTGCAAATTCCACTGCAGCGATCTTTCAAACTCGAATTTAGTTATTTTTACATTATTTAGGATATAGGTTTAATAATAGTATCAAGCTTAGGCTTAGGTATAGGTTTAATGTTACTGTCAGCCTTAGACATAGGCATAGGCATAGGCTTAGGTATAGGTTTAGGTTTAAGATCAGTGTCAGCCTTAGGCTTAAGTTTAGGATTAGTTTTAATGTTAGTATCAGCCTTAGACTTAGGTATAGGTTTAAGGTCAGTGTTAGCCTTAGGTTTAGGTTTAGTTTTAATGTTAGTATCAAGCTTAGGCTTAGGTATAGGTTTAAGGTCAGTGTTAGCCTTAGGCTTAGGTTTAGTTTTAATGTTAGTATCAGCCTTAGGCTTAAGGTTAATCTTAAGTTCGAGTTTAATATCAGCTTTAGGCTTAGGTTTAAGTTTAAATTTAGGCTTAAATTTAAATTTATGTTTAGATTTAAAGTTAGCATCAGCCTTAGGCTTAGGAGTAAAAGAAAGAAAAAAACTGTGATTGATTTGAAAGTCTGGCCAAGGAATTTGAAACATGAAACGGTTCTTGCGGTCCATATAGGTCGATAAAACAGGTTAGATTTAATTAAATAAAGTTACATTTTTCACGTTCGTTGTTTTTTTGAAAATTTCTTCAAAAATGAAAAAAACGTGAAATAACAAACCTGAATAAAATGATCGATAATGACAAGATCGAATTTTTTTTCTGATGCAAATTTATAAAATTCTCCAGATTTTAATAAAATTGAACATTCTTTTTGACTTCGTTGAAGAATTTCAAAAAAAAGTAAACCTCCGCGAAAATCCCAAGGTTTGGAATGATCAAATGGAACCAGCATTTCCCACAAGAGAAGACTTCCTTTTTCTTGTATAGCATTTGCTGAAAAAATTTCACATAATTTTAAAAATAATTTTTTTCATAATTTTTAAATTTCGCGCGCAGAGAGAATGGACTTTGTAAAAATCAGGAGAAAATGGTAAATTTGGCCATGTATGAAGATGGATCCACCCGTCCTCACTCGCACTCTTTTTTGATAACAGTTCTAGGAGTAAAGAAAAGGGCAAATCCGGCAACTGGATTTGTTCTTACTCGCTCTCTTTTTCGACTCCTTACTCGTTCTGAAAACGAAAAAAACGGTGAACTTGGCAATTGTACCAAATTCCACTCGCACTGTCCTTTCTCTCTTTTTTCCAAAATCCTAAAAATTCTTTAAAAATCCTGAAAATCCGTTTCAAAACGATTTTAAAAACTTCCTAAATTTTACAAAAATATAAAACACCTCTGACCTTCATCTGTGGTCCTATTTTTGATGAATTTGCTCCAATTTTGAGGTAGTTTAGCTTCCCCAAATCCGAATTCATAAAGATAAATCTGCAACCAGCTAACGTTGTCTTCAGGAAATTCCAATCCGACTTCTTTCATCATGACATCGTGAGAATAGCATCCACTAGAAGGAAACAACGCGATTTCAGCGGAATAAACAACGAAAAAAACAGAAAACAAAATCCAAAATTGAAGTGATGTATCTCTCATTTTCAAGGAATAAATCTCCATATATCACCGCTTCATCAACTTGTATCGTAATTTCCTGCAAAATTAATATATGAACAAATAATAAAAACACGAAAAAAAATAAATTTAAAAAATGAAAAAAATTAAGAAAATTTAACCTAAAATTATCTCTTTTACACCCAAATGAATTATTCATATATTACTATTACTTCATAAGCTACCTAGTATCATATTATAAAATAATATTTAAAAATTTAAATTTAAAATTTAAAATTTAAAATTTTTTAAATTTTTAAATTTAACCCAAAAATAATTTTTTTTTGTATCTAAATAAACCATATATTATTTTTACGGGATTTTTTCAGCATTTTATCTAAAAATAATATATCAACCAATAATAAAAAATTTAAAAAATATAATTTAAAAATGAACAAAAACCTAGCCTAAAATTACATATTTCTCACTTTTTAAACATTCCAAACATCGACAATTTCGTGAATTTGTACTAAAATGTCCTTTTAAACGATATATCAATAAATTTAAAAAAAAATAAAAAACGCAATTTAAGCGAAAAAAATTAAACAAATTTGAAATTTAAATGTTTTTTTTTCGTTTTTTTTGCAAAAATAATTTTCATATATCGCTATTTCGAAAACTTGTCGGAATTATTTCTAAAACAACATATCAATAAAATTATTTTAAAAAATGAAACATAATTTAAACGAAAATAAAATTTTTTGAATTTAATCTAAAATGATTTTTTTCGTCTTCATATATCCAATTTTCATACACCAGCCTTCTTGAGCTCTATTACAACTCTTTTTTGAAAATAATATAAAAACAATATAAAAAAATAAAAAATGGAAACAATAATTTAAACAAAGAACGGGCGGAACACGAAAATTTTGTTTGAAGCAATTTTTTCTGAATTCATATATCCAATCTCCATACATCAGCCTTATTTAACTTCTATCACGATTTTTTTCTAAAAAACTATATAAAAAATAACAAAAAAAGCAAAATTTAAAACAATAATTTAAATGTAAAAATTCAAACCTAAAATAATTTTTTTTTTCATTTTCATATATCCAATTTTCATATATCAGTCTTATTTAACTTCTATCACGATCTTTTTCTAAAAAACTATATAAAAAATAATAAAAAAAACAAAATTTAAAACAATAATTTAAATGTAAAAATTCAAACCTAAAATAATTTTTTTTTTCATTTTCATATATCCAATTTTCATACATCAGCCTTCTTTAACTTCTATCACGATCTTTTTCTAAAAAACTATATAAAAAATAATAAAAAAAACAAAATTTAAAACAATAATTTAAATGTAAAAATTCTAACCTAAAATAATTTTTGTAAATTAAATAATTTACATATCATTGTTTTACGATGTTAAGTAAAACATTTTCTAAATTATATATCACTAAAAAAACATTAATTTAAAAATTAAAAATTACACGAAAATGAAAAATTTCTGAACAAAGAAAACTGTCCTCATGATTGGTCCGTTCTTTGCCCAATTTTCCTCCCAGACGTCTTCGAGAAACCGGTTAGACCAAATTTTCCACAATTTGTCTAAGGTGTTTTTTTACTTTTAAAAAACAAAATATTTCCAATTTTATCAATTGTTCACTTTTAGCATTTCAAATAAAAATAAAATTTTTTTAAAACTTCCATCCAAAAATAAAATTTTAAAAATTAATTTTTTTTCAAATTTCTATAAAAACATAATTTTTTACAATTTTAAAATTCCACAAAAAGTTAAAACTACAAAAAATAGTGAATCTAATAACTTTTATTTTCTAATTTCTAGAAATTTCCCTAAAAAATACTTCTACAAAAACTTTTATACTTTTTACAATAAAATGACTCCTTACAAAAGCCAGTCAATCCATTTCAAACCACTATAAAACCCAAAAAACACTCAAAACCAGTTCATTTTCTCTTTTATTCTGAGACAAAAAATAATTTAGCTCTTGACCTAATAAATATGGGATAAAAATTCGAGTTCATTTCACTACAATAATAGATAGGGGCAGTCAAAAAACACCGGGGTTCAAAACAAAAATAAAAACCCAGTAACATTCAAAGGTTACTGTCTTTGGCGATACTTGGATCAAAAAAAGGTGTGTGACGATTATTGCCCTTCAATTCAAAGTACTTCTTGGTCTCATTAAAGATGAAAACCGTCGATGTGAATACCATCAAAAAAGCCAAATCTATAAAAAACAAAATTACGTTTCTTTCTTTAAATAAAACATACCAAAAAGTGAAAGAGCTTCAGTTTGGAATATTCTTTGAAGAGGTTCGAAATAAATAACTAATAACTGCCCAATCAACGATCCAGATACAGCAAAACAGAACATTTTATTTCTCGAAAACCCAATTTCCCATATAAGTTTCCTTGATGATCTGCAACTTAGGGCATTCCACATGTCGAAAAGCACAAAACACGTAAAAGTCATAGTCGTGTCTCTTGGCGTGATTTCATTATCAGCTGACATTTCTTTATAAAAAACAAACATAGTTCCAACAATAATAATTGCCGCAGATGATAGAATACTTATGATCAAATTCTTCGTAATTAGAGGCTCTTTTATGTTCCTTGGCTTCTGTTTAATAATATCCGGATCAACCGGTTCAACACCAAGTGATTGAGCTGGAGGGCCATCCATAATGATATTAATCCACAAAATCTGCATTGCATTCAGAGGATTTTCAAAATGAAACAACGTTGACAAAGCAATTAATGACAATGCAGCAACACTCGTACTTAGTTGAAATTTCACAAAATTTGTAATATTATGGTATATTCCTTTTCCTTCTTCAATTGCAGATTTAATAGTTAAGAAATTATCATCCATCAGCACCATATCGGCAACTTCTTTGCATACGTCTGTTCCTGATATACCCATCGATACACCAATATAGGCTATTTTCAGTGCAGCAGCATCATTAACACCATCGCCTGTCATCGCCACAACTTCACCTATGTTCTGTAAGGCCTAAAAAAGTAAAATTAACAACAACAAAGTTAACAAAAATAAAAATCAATTTAAAAAAGTAAAAATAAACGAACCTTGACAATTCTCAACTTATGTCTTGGAGAAGCTCTGTAGAAAATCACAATACTTTTAATGACCAATTCCAATTCATTATCCGTCATTTCGTCAATCTGTTGACCGGATAAACATGAATCAGAAGGATGATAGATGTTCAATCTTGAGCCAATACTACATGCAGTCTCACTTGAGTCCCCTGTTATCATTTTCACAGAAACACCAGCACTTTGAATGATGTCGACCGCATCTTTGCAACCAGGTCTCGGAGGATCCAAAATCCCAACTATTCCAGCAAATACTAGGGAATTCATGTCCTTTCCAGAAGCTACTGCAATTACTCTCAATCCAGAATTTCCCATTCCTCTAGCAATCTGGGCCATGTGTTCTCTAAAATTCTCATCCATTGGATATATACGACCTCCATCGCCATGAAAATAAGGACACATTCCAATAATTTTATCCGGTGCTCCTTTCACCATTATTTCACAAACACCAGGTTGTGATTTCGGTTCAACATATACCGCCATCCATTTAGTTTCTGGTGAAAATGGTTGTTCTTTTAGTCTTTTGAAATAAGTCGAACAAAATTCCAATTGTGCTTTTGCCGCTAGAACAATCAAAGCTCCCTCTGTCGGTTGTCCCAACACAGTGCCGTTGATAACCTGAGCATTATTACATACACAACCAATCTCAATAACACGAGATATCGACGGATGACTATGACCACTCACTTTCTGTCCCGATTCCGTAATACATTCCCCATCTGTTACATCATATCCAACTCCAGACACGTTGGCTTTCGATCCATCTGCAGCTACAACAACACAAGCTGTCATTTCATTTTTCGTCAATGTTCCTGTTTTATCCGAGCAGATGACCGTAACACATCCAAGAGTTTCTACAGCAGAAAGCTTTTTCACCACAGCCTGACGTTTCCCCATCCTCATAACCCCAATTGCCAAAGTAACAGCCACGACCACAGGCAAACCTTCCGGAATAGCTGCCACGGCCAAACTAACTGCAATTGTGAACATATCCAAAACCGCTCTTCCTTGAAATAGACCTATCAAGAATATAACCACGATAACTCCACACGAATATATAGACAATTGAGTTCCCAAGTGATCCATATTGTTCTGAAGGGGAGTTTTCGGGGATTCCTCACGACTCAACATCGACAGAACTTCTCCAAATCTGGAATTTTTCCCTGTTCCTATTACAATTCCCTAAAAATCAAACATCCATATAAAACCCATATATAAAAAACCTACTTTTCCTCTTCCAGAACAAACCAAAGTTCCCATAAAAGCCACATTATCCAAATGTTCCAACCCCAACTGCGATGGCGCATTCAGCTGATTTCCATGTTTGTATCTTGGTTCAATTTCACCCGTAAAAGAAGATTCATCAATTTGCAAATCTACTGCTTCAAATATCCTCACATCTGCCGGAACTCTATCTCCCATCGTCAAAATAACAATATCTCCAGGCACAAGTTCTCGGGCAAGAAACTGCACACTCTTCCCATCTCTTATGCTAAAAACAACAAACTAAGTACTAAATCATATTACAATAATAAAAATCAAAAAATTAGACGTTAAAAAATACTTTAAAAAGAATTTCTAGGACTTTTTCGGGGAGAATTTAGGTAAAAGAAGTAAAAAAGCGCAAATGGAGGGAGAACGAGCCGGTTCCAGCAGCGAATTGCCTGAATTACGGTTTTCATCATTTCAAAAACGATTTCAAAACAGAAAAAAGAGCGAATTACCGTTTTTCCTTCTTTCCAAAAAGTCCGTTCTCTCTGCGCGCAAATTCAAAAATCATATTTTATTAAAACCTAAGAAATAATTATTTTCAATTATTTCAAAATTTAATAATTTTTTAAATTAAAAAAACTTACCAATGTGCAACAGGTGGAACTAACTTGTTCAACTGCTCCAGGGTTTTTTCTGATCTGTATTCTTGAACAAACCCAACCGTGACTACAATCGTGACAGCAATCGTGATACTCAAAGCATCGTCAAATTGCTTCATCAAAACAGAAACCACAGCACTTGCTAATAATAGCATTATTAGAGGATTTTTAAATTGTTCTATGTATTTTCGAAATATTGATTCTTTTTCCTCAACTTCAAAGTCATTAGGACCACAAAACTGGATCCTTCTGGAGGCTTCTGCCGTCGGAAGGCCATTCTGGAGATCTGAACGTAACTCAGCTGCACATTCCTAAAAAATAAAAATTATTTTTAAATATTTAAAAAAAATAAAGTTATTTTTAAATATTTGAGAAAAATAAAATTATTTCTAAATATTTAAAAAGAAAATAAAGTTATTTTTAAATATTTAAAAAAAAATAAAAATTATTTTTAAATATTTCAGAAAAATAAAAATTATTTTTAGATATTTAAAAAAAATAAAATTATTAAATATTTAAAAAAAAATAAAAATTATTTTTAAATATTTTAAAAAAAATAAAAATTATTTTTAAATTATTTTAAAAACAAATTAATACTTACTTCTATCGTCAATCCTGAAGCAGAAAACACATTCAGAGACTCGATCATCGTTGTGCCTGAGGCACACCCTGGGGCGTTGGCACTTTTAGCTGCTGAATTGAGACCCGATTGTTCACTTGATCCGTTTGCCAAAGAACTTTGACCATAAAAAGACGGAGTTTCAGTGAAATTTGAGGCGTTTTCTGGTTGGAACTAAAAAGTAAACATTCATTTTTAAAAAAAAATAAGAAAATTTAAAATTTAAAATTTTTTTATAAATTTTTCCAAATTACCATATTCGAGTCCTGGAGGAACGGATTACGAGACACCCCATTTTGAGTCGTCATTGAGATCCGTTTTTTGAAAAATTCTAAAAATTTGCAAAAAATTTTAAAATTAAAAAAATAAAAATTCTAAAATTTTCTCGACACGAAATTCGAAATTTTTTAAAATAAATTAAATTTTAAAAATTATTATAAAAAAGTCAAAATTGACAAAAATTGCCAGTTTTACCGTTTTTTATTTTCAAAAAGTCCGCTTTCTCAAGGCGGGAAATTCAAAAATATTTTTTAATTTGAAATTTTTAAACTTTTTTAATTTAAAATTTTTAAAAATAATTTTTAATTTAAAATTTTCAAAAATATTAAAATCCATCTTTTTTTTAATTTTTAAAAAAGTATTAAAATTCATCTTTTTTTAAATTTTTTATAATTTTTATTTTTTACGCGGGAATTTAAAAATTAAAAAAACTATGTATCGTTTTTTATATTGTAAAATACTAGTTTTAAAAAAACGCAAAAGTGACAATGTTACTGAGGTGACATTTGACTTTTTTCGATGGATTAGAAATGCACCAAGAACGGCAGACATGGCATCAAATTTGACTTTTATTACATCCGACAAAAAAACGAAAAAAATTAATCAAATAAATCAAAAATTAAATTTAAAAAATTTATAAAAATAATTTCAAAAATTTCCGATTTTCTAAAGCCAGATTTATGCTAATACAAAAAAAAACAAAAACTCTGCCAAAGGGCATGAAAAGTCAGTTTTTCCTTCTATGCATAATTGCCGTCAATTTTTACTTGGCAACACGTCCTAAATGACGCCAAAAAAAAGGAAAAAAAAAGTCAAATAGGACAAATAGGACAAAACACCTGGAACTCTGCCCCGAAGAACAAACTGAATGGCAATTTTTTTCATTTTTCGACATCCAACAAGACAAGAGGATTTTACTAAAATTGGACTTTCCAACAAAACTCTAGCTCGTTTTGTATCTAGTTGAATACATTCAAAATTTGTATTTAATTTTTAGTGAATTTTTTCGTAAAAAAAAATATAAAATTTTCAAAAAACATCTTTTATTTAATTTTAATCATTTTTTACAACTAAATAAATTTATTTTTTTAAATAAAAAATCATTCATTAAATTTTTAAATTTTTTATAAAAGTATTTTAAAATTTTTTAGAATCATTTTATTAATTTTTTAAAATAAAAAATAAATTTATCTTTAAAATTAAGAATTTTAAAATTTATTTATTTTGTTAAAATTTTCAATAAAGTATTTAAAAATATTTTTTTTTCTAAATTTATTTTAAAATTTTTAAAATTAATTTTGAATAAAAAACAAAAATTTCGACTTTTTAAATTAAAAATAATCATAATTTTTGAGAATTTTCTAGATTATCTTATTTCAGAAAAATCTAAGGAAATTTGATAAGACTAAAGACATTCAAAAAGAGCGTAAATTCGATACATGATTCACCTTTAAAGCCGGCTAACAAAATAACTTTCCTTAAAAAAGGAAATTTTCGATTTTTACATCTGGCAATTATTTGAATTTTTAATGATTTTAAAATTGTTTAATTCTTAAAAATCAATAAAATTCCTAATTTGGTCAAAAAACCTTATGTTTATATATCATTTATCTCAGAAATTTACTAAAAAACAACTTTTTCTCAAAGAGAAAATTCCCGACTTTTACATATAACAATTATTCGAATTTTTAATGATTTTAAAGTTGTTTAATTCTTAAAAATCAATAAAATTCCTAATTTAGTCAGAAAATCTTAAGTTTATATATCATTTATTTCAGAAATTTACTAAAAAAACAACTTTTTCTCAAAGAGGAAATTTTCGATTTTTACATCTGGCAATTATTTGAATTTCTAAACAATTTTATTTAAAAAATCAATAAAATTCCTAATTTAGTCAAAAAAACTAAAGTTTATATATCATTTATCTCGGAAATTTACAAAAAAACAACTTTTTCTTAAAGAGGAAATTCCCGACTTTTACATCTGGCAATTATTGCAATTGCCGGAAGCAAGGGAAGGAAGATTTCCGCGCAGCCAAAGAACCAAATTCCCCATACATGAAAAAGATGCCACGTAACTCACCGTCATTTATCCAAGACTATTCGAATTTATAATTTGTCAAATGCTTCCTGTCTATTGAAACAGACAAAAATCGAATGGAAATTAATTCAAACAAAACTAACATTCGAAAAAACAGAAATTTTATAAAACAAATATTGAAAAATATAACTAACCTTTTAAATTATGTAATTCTGGATAACTTGAGAATAATAAAAAAATAAATCGTCGAAATTGGAGAAAATTAGAGGAATCAGAAGAATCCAGGAACCGTTGCTGGCGTGGCAAAGACGCAGTTGTCTGCTAGAGGGAACACTGCAAGTCGATAAGAGTGTTCCCCGCAGGAAAGTTCTCTCGGATCTCCTGATATATCTCCCTCGATTTCGCCGGCCTAAAAATGGATTAAATTGTTTTTAAAACTTTTGTATTATATCCATAAAAATTAACACTATTTCGTTCGTTGATATGTAATCGATAATATTGTAATTTTATGAGGATTAAGTCGGATTTTAGGTAAGTGAAGTTCGTCTCTTGCGTCGTTCCCTAAAAAGTCCGAATTTTAGAATTTCTTGTTTTTTATAATTTTTTTATTTTCCCTCTAACATGTTCTCCCTAATTTGTTTACGTGGTTTTTGTTAAAATATCCCTAAAAAGTATTAATAATTTGTTTTTAAGATTTTTCGATATCTCCCTCGATTTCGCCGGCCTAAAAATGGATTAAATTGTTTTTAAAACTTTTGTATCATATCCATAAAGATTAACGCTATTTCGTTCGTTGATATGCAATCGATAATATTGTAATTTTATGAGGATTAAGTCGGATTTTAAGTATTTGAACTTAACTCAGTATATTGTTACTTAAAAAATAATTTTTTTAGTCTTTCCATAATATTTTTTATTTCCCCGTCTATATTGTTTTTCTTAATCTGTTCACATGTCTTGCCAGAAAATCCGATTTTCACCTGTTTCCCGACCGTCGCCTCAATTATCCCTCAGGAGGTACTGATAGCGTCTTGTTTTGATCAATCCGACTAAATTTCCATCCACACCTTAGAGGAGGATTAATTTCCATGTTTTTATCGTCTACATGGGATTAATATTGCTTTGCTGATTAATGTAAAATCAATAATACAATTTCATTGAATTTTATAAACGCAAATTATTGTATAATTGCACAGCAGTAGTTTAAATCAACTTTTTGAATTCTATTTCTCAATCTTCTTGTACTTAGTATCTTCTCTCTAATAAGTTCATGGGATTTTTTGTAAGAAATCAGGGTGTACCGAAGTCGATATTAAAATCGAAGGAAAGTCTGCACTTAGTTTACAATATTTAGGCCAGTAGGATTTTTATATTCTTATTTATGATGATTTTGAAATTGAAATCCACACTTTGCTTGCAATATTTAGGCCGGTAGAATTTTTATGTTTTAATTTTGATGATTTTTAAATTGAAATCTACACTTAGTTTACAATATTTAGGCCAGTAGGATTTTTATGTTTTTATTTTTGATGATTTTGAAATTGAAATCTGCACTTTGCTTGCAATATTTAGGCGGATTGGCTTTTATTTTTAATCCAAAAATTTTATTTTGATGTCGACCACTTTACAGACATTAGTACTGATTTTTCCAACGGCTGTTCAAACACTTCCTTGGAGAACAATATCATCTTTGATTTCTAAATTATTTTGGTATATTTCGTAATTTTGGAAAAATGATAAATTTGATTTTTTTCGTGCACGTGAAGATTGGTATTTTTTTATATCAATAATATCGCGATTTTATAGTTATGGAGCTAAACGAACTCAGGACATTCTGTAACTACTTATGAACTGGACTAGAGTACATGGTGGGGTTCTGTCCTTGATTTTTTGTTTTTTCCCGATTTTTTCACGTGAATTTTTGTTGAAGAATTTGTTTTTGATGTTTTTTAGGTTCTTGAGTACCCCCTGAGAGGGCGACAGTAATCCCCTAACCATAGAGCTCCATTCAACTTGACGTCCTGGTGCCATAGTTCTCGACAACCTCACAATGGGCCTGATTTATTCTCATTTGTCCAAAACAGTGATCTTCATTTGCAGTGTTTGTTGTGTTCTGTCGTCATGTTCCGTAAATCTAATCCATTTCAGTGCTTGAAAAAAACGAAGAAAAGTATTCAAAATGGTACTAAAAATATTAATCAATTTGAAAAATTGATGGAAATTATTGATACACCGTATTCTGGATCGATTGAACCTGATTTTAGACCAGTTTTCCCGAAGTCCGAAGGGGATATTCAGGAATGCCGGCTTCATTATTACGATCCAGAAGACAGGGACGACTTGAGTGTCCTTGTTGCTTTGGCCCCGTTCGGATGGAAGAAGATCAGATGTTCCAGAATCGGGAATTGCGGTCATTATGAGGCTCATTTTGCGTTACCTAAGGATTACGTTGAGCCTTTTCAGGTTGGAATTGTTTTAAGTTTTACTGTAATTGGAATTTTTAGTTTAAATTTATCGTCGATAATGAATACATCCTATGTCCTGCTGGTGGAGAGAAGATATATGATACGGTAACTACAGAAGATGGATTTGTTAACAACATTGTAGATCCGAAAGTGGAATTTAAAACGTCTAATCCCGGCAATGGTGAACAGATGGAACAAGAACAGAACTCCAAACAATTTGAGTGAGTTTTTTGAATTTTATTTTTATTTTTTTTTGAATTTTATTTTTATTTTAGGAAGCGTCAGACGAAACCTCAAGGATCTCCGGCTCGTTCTGTTTTGAAATTTCTAACTTTTCCTAAGAAGACAGCATCTCCTGTAGCTGGTGAAAAAAAGAAGGGTTTTTCTATCAGATTACCAAGTATCCGGAAGACTCGTTGTGCTTCAGAAGAAGTTGAAAATGGTCCCAAGGAACCACAGTGAATTGTTCACTTTAATTTTTAAGCGGATATAAATTTATTTTTCTTTGCATCTATAAGCATCAAACCATATCATCAGGTTTTTTGGGGGTATCAGGGAAGATTTTGCTCAAGTGTGGGAGAGATTTCTTCCGAGGAGAAGCGAGATTTTCACTCCTTTTTCTCGAGTCAGTAATGTTGTGTCTCGGCATTACCTGAAAGATTTAGTTTTTCGTAATTTAAATTTTTAAACAAAGTAATTTTTGTGTTTTAAAATTTTCCAAATTTTAATGAAAAAGTCGGAATATAGGATTTCAAAGATTTAGAAGTTGTTAGAATTTAAAAATTTAATTAAAGATATCAAAAAGCTCTAAATTGAGAATCTGGAAGTTGTCAGAATCTAGATAATTCCGAAATAATTGAAAATAAAAAAATAACTAAATTTTTAAAAAAAAATTATTAAATTTCTTTTAAAAAATGAAAAATTCGATTTTGGGTGTAGGACAATTGTTTTTTGATTTCGTAAATCTGGTCTGTTTTCGCTTTTGAGACCAGTTTTACCATTACTTGGGATGGCCTAATTTGTCAATCAAGTGATAAAAAGATCTAAAAATAACATCGAGATCAGCGAAAGATCACTTGTTCGGAATTTTAATTTAATTAAAACTGTGATTTGATGCTTACTCTTTCATTTAATCCAGAACCAACACTCAAATGAGTTCTCTGACTGAGATAGTCATCCGCAATGTCGTCACCGTCAGTTATCATCGGCATATTGCCTCCTTTGATGATCGAATCTCTCAATTCATTCATTTTCTGATCGAGAAGTTGGTTCAACATATGGTACAGGGCTTTCTCAGTGTTCTCTACTTCCTTCTTCATTTGAATAGGATCGTGTTTCAGTTTCTTTTCTTTCCTGAAAAATTTCAAAAATAGATAAAAATAAATTTTAAAAAATATTTGAAAAATAAAATCTTTAACATATTTTAAAAACTAGTTTTTAGATATCTTTTGAGATTTGAAAATATTGAAAAAATTAAAATATATCAAATAAGTAATTTCTGAAAATGTTTAAAAAGGAATTTTTTAAATTTGTTTGAATAAGTAACTTTTTCGAGATGTTTGAAAAAATTAAAATATATTCAAAAAATAATTTTTGGAAATGTTCGAAAAAGTAATTTTTTAAAATATATTTGAAAAAATTTAAATATGTCTAAAAAAGTAATTTTTTAAATTTGTTTGAAAAAATTCAAGTATAATTAAAAAAGGAATTTTTAAAATATATTTGAAAAAATTTAAATATGTCTAAAAAAGGAATTTTTAAAATTTGTTTGAAAATTTAAATATACCTAAAAAAGTGATTTTTTAAATTTGTTTGAAAAAATTCAAGTATAATTAAAAAGGTAATTTTTTAAATTTGTTTGAAAATTTAAATATACCTAAAAAAGGAATTTTTTAAACTTGTTTGAAAAAACTTACTTGATGGCTTCGACCCATTCTGAAGCGTCTTGCATGGCCACCTTCATGCAGGTCCGGACGACGTGGTCGGTGTCTAGAGGTCCTTTCCTATATTCTTTGATTAGAGCTGGCTTGATAAACTCGGCATCGAATCGTTCGTACTTCGCCCTGAGGGAATTTATACCTTTCTGTCCAGCAACGTCCTCGATTCCGCTAATAGTGTAGTCGAAATACTTATTGTACAAGTCCTCAACTAGTTTCATTTCTCGTTCTTCTTTGGTTTCTATGTTGAGCCAGACAATAAGCGGCTTGACCGTTATTCCTTGCAGGATCACGGTGAAGAAAACCACCGCAATCGTCGTCGTGACGAACATGTTCCTCGCGACGATCGTGGTCGGGATCGAGACGGAAAGACCGAAGGCGATGGCTCCACGTAACCCAGAGTAGCAGATGATGAACTTATCCTTCACCGTAAACTGTTGCTTTCTGAATTTATTCAGAAGTGTAGTCTGAATAACCACAAATATGATCCTATAAATCGTGCAAGAAGCGACCGTGATGACGATGAACCAAACGTCGAACTTATGGTCGAAAGACACGCAGGACAATCCGAGGAAGAGGAAAATAATAGTTTCGGAGCAATGACCGAGCATCTTGGTGAAGTATTTAACAGAGCACATGGCGTCGTGCGTGATGTTCGCCTTGACGTATTGCTTCATCGTTATCCCACAAACGACGATGGCTAAGATGGATGAAACAGTAAGCATTTCTGCCGTCAGGTAAGCGAGGTACGGGAAGACGAAGATGAAAACTGGAGCGAGAACATGGACCCGATCTGTGAACCTAAAATTTCATATATAAATTCCCAATAAAATTGAATAGCGAATATTTGCATATGGAAAGAACCATACTACTACAAGAAACAAAAAAGAAAATTTGAAAAAAAGTTGTTTCGAAACGAATTTTTGGAGTTTTCTCGGGAATTTTTAGGATTTCAACGGAAAAAAGAGAGAAGACAGCGCGAGTCGATTTGAATGGAATTACCAGATTTACTGTTTTCCTTACTTCCAGGACAGCTATAAAAATTGGAAAGAAAGGTGAATAAGAAAAGAACGAGTCATTTTGGTAATGATTGATCGAAATTACCATTTTTCACCTTTAATATTGTCTTAAAGCTGAAATAGAAAACAAATTGTCAGATTTACCTTTTTTCACTCTTTCAGTGCTCTCTCTCTTTGCGCGGGAATTCAAAAATTGCAAAAATAATACTTATTGTTTTTTGTTATTTTTTTTTGAATATAATCAGAAAAAATTTACCTTGTGAACAGGGAAGCGAAAACAGCAAATATTAATCCGATTAATACTCCGCCAAAGGCAATGACGAAGAATGAGCCTCCGGCAGCGATGAAATCGATGGGTTGGAGGTTTTCCGATCCGATCTCCGTGAATTTTCTGAACATGACGTACAGTACGACAGTAACACCGTCATTGAACAAGGCTTCGCCGAACACGTTGATGAAAAGAAAATCGTTAACTTTTAATTCTTCGAAAACTGACAGCACAGCGACTGGATCCACGGCGGATATCAGAGCGCCAAAAAGTAGGATTTCATATATCGAAAATTCCACACTGAATAGTCCATACAGGCTACAAACATACAAAGTACTACTGATGGCGGCACAATTGAGAATAGTGCCGACGAAGGCGAACAACATCACGGAGTCGATGTTGTCGAACAGCTGTCTGTTAGGCATGAAATATCCGGCGTCGAACATGATTGGCGGTAGAAAATAAAGGAAAAAAACCGTCGAATCCAAACTGAGAGCATTTTTATCCACATTTAGCTTGATCAGGACGTATCCCAGGATCAGCCCAAGGACGATCAAAAGCGCCGAATCAGGAAAAGTCTCTCCGAATTTCTTGTTCAGATGGAACACTGAAATAAATCCTGTTAAATTCTGCCGGAAACGATAACGTAAAAGTTCAGAAAGCAGATAATCCGGAGATTACGACCTACATTGTCAAGTGATTATTGATAACGCTTCAAAAAGAAGAAAAACAATGTTTTTTCGTCCAAAAAATACAAAAAAGAACAAAAAATCAAGCAATAATCCTTAGATTTTTGATTCTTTAAAGCACATTTAAAAACAAACAAAAATTGATGGTTCTTAGAGGTGATTTGTGAGTAAATAAGAAAAGTTTAAGAAATTTCACATATGAAAATTTATTTTTAGGTAACTTAGTAGATAAATTTTATCTTTTAAGATGTATTAAGTAGATTTTTTGTAAAGAAAAATTAAAATTAAAGATTCTTAGAAGTGATTTGTGGGTAAATAAGAAAATTAAAAAAATTTCATATATGAAAATTTATTTTTAGGTAACTTAGTAGATAAATTTTATCTTTTAAGATGTATTAAATAGATTTTTTGTAAAGAAAAATTAAAGTTAAAGATTCTTAGAAGTGATTTGTGAGTAAATAAGAAAAGTTTAAGAAATTTCATATATGAAAATTTATTTTTAAAAATTTTACAATAGATGTATTTTTTTTAAATTTTCCCAGTTTTTTAAATTTTTGTATAATTGGATTTTGAAAAATATCCTTTGATTTGACCAACATTGAACTATTGATCAGCAAAGTGAGTCAGAAGTAAAAAACTGGATTCAACTGTGTAGTGACTCCTGTTACTTCATTCTTTTTGGATAATACAGATTTAGCACCGACAATTGAGCATGAATAAATGCAAAAAATCCCAATCTTCTTACGTCAACAGACCGTAATTGACTGTTCGAAAATGTGTTAAAAATGAAAAATCAAAAATCAAAAAAAATTTAAAAAGTAAAAAAAATCAAAAAAAAAATTTTAAAAATAAAAAAAAATTTAAAAAAATACTAAAAATATTTTAAAAATAAAAAAAAGAAATTTAAAAAATGTTAAAAATTTAAAAAAAATGAAATATTTTTGAAATTTTTTAAAATGTTTAAAAAAAATTTTTAAATTTCGAATTTTTTAAAAATTTAATTTAAATTTAAAATTTTAAACTTACAGATTTTAGCAGCGGATGCCACCAGAATCCAGATGCCCACGACATAGGCCGGATTAACGTGATGCCAATTGAATTCGATGACGGAGAATCGCTCGCTGTGTTCTGCAGCTTCATTGGCGTTCACATTTGTGGAAAAATAAAATAATAAAATTACAAAAAAGGGAATTCCGAGATTTCTTGTCATCAACCCGACTTAATTTCCTTAAAAAATAACATTACAAAAAATTACGAAATTGTCTCGACACGAATTTTGAATTTTAAATAATAAACATAAAATTCTACAGTAATCCAAAAGGTTATACAGTAGTCTATCAATGTCCCAAGAGTCAAAAATAATTTTTTTACAAAGTGGTCCTGACGCGAAAATTTTCAAAAATCTTAATTTTTGTTAATTTTAAACTTTTTCATCAGATTCTACAGTACTTTCAAAAGCTTTATAGTAGTTTATTAATGTCCTAAAAGTCAAAAATAATTTTTTTACAAAATTGTCCTGACACGAAAATTTTCAAATTTTCAAAAATCTTAATTTTTGTCAATTTTAAACTTTTCCATCAGATTCTACAGTACTTTCAAAAGCTTTATAGTAGTTTATTAATGTCCTAAAAGTCAAACATAATTGTTTTTACAAAATTGTCTCGACGCGAAATTTCTCAAATTTTCAAAAATCTTCGTTTTTGTTGATTTTTAGATTTTATGTCGGGTTTTGGAGAGTTCTCGAATGATCACAGAAGTTTATTAGTATCATAAAAAGAAAAGAAATCATTATTTTTACGAAATGCTCCCGACGCGAAACTTCGGAATTTCTAGAAATCTTTATTCTTGTTTACTTTAAAATTTATATAAGATTCTACAGTAGTCTATGATTACTATAAAAGTCAAAAATAAATTTTTTTCACGAAATGGTCCCGACGCGAAATTTCTCAAATTTTCAAAAATCTTCGTTTCTGGTAATTTTAAAATTTATAAAATTCTACAGTAGTCCATGATTACCATAAAAGTCAAAAATAAATTTTTTTACGAAATGGTCCCGACGCGAAATTTCGGAATCTACCGTAATTTTCGGTTTTTTACTAAATTTCCGAAAAAATTCAGATTTTCGACAACTTCAAAATCTGAAAAATTTTATAAAAAAAAATAAATTTTTTTGAACGAAAATGATCCGACTTATTTAACGAAAAAAAAAATTAAAAAACAACAACAATTCGTCACTCGTTTGTTGAATATAACCGAAAATGAAAAAAATTGATCGAATAGAAAAATCAGGCGGAATAACGAGGATTCATTTTTCAGATTTGATCGCAATTTTCGAAATTTTATTTCTTTTTGTCAAATTTAGAACGATCTAGTCTCCGCCTCGATTTTTGCTTTGTCAATTACGTCAAAAATCAGACTGATCGCCAAAGGGGCTTAATGAATCTCACGGGCAGCCCGAGGGGGTGGGTCCACGACCTTTTGGGAACAAAAAACTTGTTTGAAAAACTTTAAAAAATTAAAAAAACTTTTATGGCATTTTTTGAAGTAATTTCGACCAGGACTAAAGAGTACAAAAGTCATATTTTTTGATTTTAGTACTTTCGGACGTTTTAAAAAAATTCAAACATCGAAATCGACGGTTTTTAAAACTTTAAAGAGCATAGGTTAATCGAAAATTACCGTATAAAAGTCGTTTTTCTCTTTAAGACCCATTAAGTTTTTTAATTACTTTACATTTTATCTAATTTTCAAAAAAAATAAAATTTTATACTTCTTAAATAAAAAAAAATAAAAAATAAATCTTTAATTTAAAAAAAAAGTAATTTTTTTTATTTAAATTAAAAAAAAAATAATTTTTTTTATATAAATTTTAAAAAAAAAGTAATTTTTTTATATAAATTTTAAAAAAACAAATTTTTTTATATAAATTTTAAAAAAACAAATTTTTTTATTTAAAAAACTTTTTTAAATTTAAATTTGAAAAATAAAATTTCTTTTTTATTTTTAAATTTTGAAAAAACAAAATTTATTTTTTTGAATAAAAAACTTTAAAATTTTAAAAATGAAAAAAAAAATAATTTTTAATAAAAATAAAAAAATAAAAAATAAAAACTAGTTCAGAAATTCCCAAACACGAAATGTATCAGTTACAAAATGAACAAAGTTGTCGATTTTTTTAGAAAAAAAAAGAAATTGAAGATCATGATTTTAAAAGGTACTTTTTCTGTCAAAAATCGATGATTAATTTATTTTTAATTTTCCTACATATCTTCCAAAAGAAAAAATAAAACTTTTTTAAAATTTTTTTATAAAAAATATTTTATAATTTTTATTAAATTTAAAAAAATTAAAAAATTAAATTTAAAAAAATTAAAAAATTAAATTAAAAAAAAACAAAAAATTAAATAAAAATTTAAAATTTATTTCGAAATTGTTAATTTTAAAAAAAAAGTAATCAAAGATCACTATTTTAGAAAGTACTTTTTTGTCGAAAAAGTCAAAGACTAATTTCTTTTTAATTATCCTGTGTGTTTTCGAAATTTTCAAAAATAAAAAAATCAACGAAAAAATAAAAATTTTTTAAAAATTAAAAATTAAATAAAAGTAATTTTTAAAAAATTTTTAAAATTAAATAAAAATAAAAATAATTTTAAAAATAAAAATACCGTATTTTATGATTTTTAAAAATGCAAAATTTTATTTTTCAAAAAATTTAAATTCGAAATTATTTGAAATAAAAAATTTATTTTATTTTAAATTTAAAAATTTTGCAGAAAAATAAAACAATTCAATCACGGTTTTATAAAAGTAGTTGTTTACATAATCTTGTATTGGGCCTAAAAATGCAAAAATCAACTACAAAGTATAAATTATTGAAATTGAAAAAAAGTGAACAATTAAGTTTTAAGTTAAAATTTTTTACTTTAAAAATAATTTTAGATTACTGTAAAAAATGAATTTTTTTAAAAATAACTTTAAATTACTGTAAAAAATCAATTTTTTATTTTAAAATAATTTTAGATTACTGTAAGAAATAAAAATGTTTTACTTTAAAAATATTTTTAGATTACTGTAAAAAATAAATTTTTATTTCAAAAAATTCTTAGATTACTGTAAAAAATAAAATTTTGCATTAAAAAACTACTAAAATTTTAAATAAAATAAATAATTTTTATTTCTTTAATTTTCAAAAATATATAAATTTCAAAAAAATAATTTTCCATTTAAAATTTAAAAAATTTCGAAAAAATCTTTTTTGATTTTTAAAAAATAATAAAAACTCATTTTTGATTTTTACAGACCAACGTTAATCTTGGATTATTATAAAAATCAATTTTTTTATTATTTTTGAATAATTAGAATTTTTTATTTTAAAATTTTACTTTTTCAATAAAATTTAAAAAAATTAAAAATACTTTCAAACAGAAAATTTTTTATTTTTAAAAATATTTAAAAATTTATTTTTTTTATAAAAATATTTGAAAATTTATTTTTTTTAAAAATATTTAAAAATGTATTTTTTTTATAAAAATATTTAAAAATTTATTTTTTTAAAAATATTTGAAAATTTATTTTTTTTATAAAAATATTTAAAAATTTCCTGTTCGAAAATTTCGAATTTTTATTTTTCTTTAAAATTCAAAAGTTAAAATAATTTATGTTTTTTTTGCTAATTTTTATAGCTTTAAAATTCCTTATGTTTACTTAAATTTCTAAATTTATTTTGACACAAAAATCGAAAACAATTTGATTTTTGTTGAAATATTAAAATTTTTAAAAATTTCATTGTTTTTTTTTAAATTTTTTTTTATTTTTTAAATTTCGGACGATTGTTTGTATTTCCATATGTTGTTCGATAAAAAGAAATAAATACAATGAAATCTCTATTCAATTTTAAAAAAGCTATTGTAAATGAAAAGTCCAAGAAAATTTATTTTTTACACCATGATTTTTGTATTTTTAGAATCTTCAAAGATTTTTATGCATTTTAAAATTAAATTCTAATATATAAAAACATTGAGAAAAAGTTACATTTTAAATAATAAAAAAATACAAATTTTAAATTTTAAAAAATCCAAAAAAATGTATAAATTTTTGTATTTTTAGAATCTTCAGAGATTTTTATGCATTTTAAAATTAAATTCTAATATATAAAAACACTAAAAATTAGTTGTTTTTTAAATAATAAAAAAATACAAATTTTAAGTTTTAAAAAATTCAAAAAAATGTATAAATTTTTGTATTTTTAGAATCTTCAGAGATTTTTATGCATTTTAAAATTAAATTCTAATATATAAAAACACTAAAAATTAGTTGTTTTTTAAATAATAATAAAAAAATACAAATTTTAAATTTTAAAAAATTCAAAAAAATCTATTAATTTTTGTATTTTTAGAGATTTATGCATTTTTATATAAATTTTGATATTTTTGATAAAAATGCAACAATTGTCATATTTTTTAATTAATATTTGACTTTTGTGATGAAAATTGTGACTTAATAGTGACGATTTGCATTTGTTACTGTACTAAAAGTTATATTTTTTGTGAAAAAACAATATTTAATTTTCTCACTTAGAAGACTAAATCTTAATTGATATTGTACACAAAAAAGTTTAATTTTCAACTTCATAACAAATGCGAAATGCAACAATCGTCACATTTTTATTAATTTTGATATTTTTGATAAAAATCTAACATAATCGTCACTTTTTTTAATTAATATTTAATATTTTTGATAAAAATCTAACATAATCGTCACTTTTTTCATGAATATTTGACTTTTGTGACAAAATCTAACATAATCGTCACTTTTTTTTTATTAATTTTGATATTTTTGATAAAAATCTAACATAATCGTCACTTTTTTTTTATTAATTTTGATATTTTTGATAAAAATGTAACATAATCGTCACTTTTTTTAATTAATATTTAATATTTTTGACGAAAACTGTAACTTAATAGTGACGATTTGCATTTGTTACTGTACTAAAAGTTACGTTTTTTTGTTTGTAAAACATAATTGGAATTCGAAATGAACAACTTCCTAATCCACGAATAGTAAACTTTAAAAAACTTGTATTTTGATTCACGTAGAGGTTAGTTTTCTTTTTTTCGACAATTTTGTTCTTAACGATCGAATAAATAAATACGTTCGGGAATCAACTTTCACAATAAAGAACGAAAAATCTAAAGATCATATTATTTTAAAAAATAAAAATAAAAATGACGAAAGGGTCCCGACACGAATTTTTAGAAACTACAGTAACTTAGAATTTCTGATTTTCTGTGATGGTTATTTCGTAATTAATTATATTATAAAAATTAAGAATAAATTTTCCAACAAAAAAATCTCGACACGAATTTTTAGAAACTACAGTAACTTAGAAGTTCAAATTTTACTATGGATTATTTCGTAATCAATCATATAATATAAAAATTTAAAAATAAATTTTTCAACAAAAAAATCTCGACACGAATTTTCGAAACAGTTAATAAACTTCTCAATTTTGTGACTTTAAAAGTTGTCATCAGATTCTGGAAGGTTTTAGAAGTCTTCGAGGGATTCTGGAAGATTCTACAGAATTTGATAAAGTTCCAGAAATTTTGATGATATTACAGAATCTTCCACAAAATTTTTAAAGTTTCCTATAATATGAAAGTTTCAAAAATTTTATAAAATTCTCGAAAATTTCAAAATCTCCTACTGTATTCTAAAAACTTTAAAATTCTAAAATTTTCGTAATATTCTAAAAAATTCATAAATTTTTATCAAATTTCAGAATTTTACACAAAATTTTCAAAAATTTAATATTATAAAAAAATTCAAAATTTTTATAAAATTCTCAAAATTTCGTAATATTCTAAAAAATTCAAAAATTTTTATCAAATTTCAGAATTTTACACAGTATTTTCAAAAATTTAATATTATAAAAAAATTCAAAATTTTTATAAAATTTTCAAAATTTCGTAATATTCTAAAAAATTCAAAAAATTTCTTTTAAATTTTCAAAGATTTTCGAAAATTTCAGAATCTTGTGGAATTTTACGAAAAATTTCAGAAAATTCCACTTTACGAATTTTTTATTTTATTTTGGAAGTACTTTTTGACGCATTTTTGTTGAATAAAAACGGACTGATAATCAAACGGAGGTCTCTGAAAAATCGCAAATTCCTATTTTGCATTTTTTTCGATCATCGATTTTTGATCTTTTTTGACTAATTTCACAATTTTATTTACGATTATAGAAATTATAAATTTATTTTCTTTTATTCAGGCAAATTTAAAAAAAAACAATTTAGATATCTATTAGGACCGCGGAAAGGAGTCGTGTAAGTCCTCTCAGCACGAAAACCTGACTACTACTGTAGTCAAGTGTGTTGTTGGATTCATCAGTCTTGTGCAAATTTACTTTATTCTTTTATTCAGGCAAGTTTTCAAAAAAAAATAATTTAGGTAACTATTAGGACCGCGGTAAGGAGCCGTGTGAGTCCTCTCGGCACGAAAACCTGATTATTACTGTAGTCAGGTGTGTTGTTGGATTCATCAACCTTGTGTAAATTTATTTTATTTCAATTCAATTTTTAAATATAATTTAAAAATTATTACCAAATAAATCTGTAATTTTCAAAGGCACTCATTTTCCTTCTTAGTCTTCTGGACCGATTTGCCATGACGGCCTCCTTGGAGCAGATCTCGCCTCCCAGAGCCAATGGGTCGTTGCCCATGACGTAGGAGTTTCTGATGACGTTTTTCCAGCAATTGAAGACGGGAATTCCTCCATGAGAAGCGAATTTTTCTTCAATCCAAGTCAAATTGTAATAACTGCCTTCATAAAGAGCGGCAGAATCCGCCAAAATGGTGACAATTCTCAAAGGACTTTGATTTTTTCTAGCTCGTTCTTTAGATCCAATTGACAATGATGTCAAAAAATTCATTCCTGTACTTGTTCCTCCGGTGATTCCGTTTTCTCGAAGAACGTGCATGGCGGCGGTGGAGGCCAAATCCGGGAGTTTGTAGGCGGCGTCGATGACGGAGGGCTGGAGACTGGTGGTTTCGCTGAGGATGGCGGGTCCCCCGTACCCGAACCCGGTGCCTGCCATGCCCGGTTTCGTCCACAAATCAGCTCCACTTTCATTTTTGAATTTTCCATTAATGACGTAATCATAATAGATACTAAATTCAGTGTCAGCCATGATGACTTTCGTGTTGATACCGTATTTCTGGATGTATCTCCCGGCGGAGCTGATAGTACCTCCAGTTCCGGCCGTGTGGACAAAAAAGTCGGGTTCCTTCAGATTCTGGGCCTTGAGTTGCTGGAGGATCTCGTACATGACGTTCGTGGACTCGAACTGGCCTCTCGTGGACTCGTGGAACTCCTCCGCCTTGTCGGCATTTGCGAACTGGTTCATGTAGAACCCGTGGCTCTTCTCGGCCTCCAGAACTACCTTCTGGAACTGCGAAGAAATGTCAGTTTTCAAAACTTGTCCACCGAATTTTTTAATATTATTCACTTTCGTTTCTTCCGTCGTGTCCGGAATCACGGCGATGAACGGAACTCCGATCAACTGAGCCATGTAAGCTTCAGAAGTGGCCGTGTTTCCAGACGACGCCTCAAATACAGTAGTGTTCTGATTGACATGTCCTTCTAACAAGGCCCACATGTAGAGAGCCCAGCTGAATCTGTGCTTCAGATTCCCGGTTTTCGTGGAAGATTCGTCCTTGAAGAGCAAGTCAACATCAGGCATCCCAGGAATCGTCAGTTTTCTGATCGGCGTGTACCCCATTTCTCTTCTTTCTCGCCAGAGCTTCTGAATCGCTTGCCGTCTCCAAGTAAAGTCTTCTAAAAATTCGAAAATTTAAAAATTTGAAAATCTAAGAATTTAAAAATTTTAAAATTCAAAAGTTTAAAAATCTAAGAATTTTACAATTCGAAAATTTGCATATTTAATAAAATCATAAAAATAAAAAATTTCAATCAATCTAATTTTAAAAATTCTATATCTAGTAAGAAACTAAAAGTTCCGAAATTTAATAATTTTTTAAATTTAATAATTTCCAAAATTAAATAATTTTTGAAATTTAATAATTTTTTAAATTTAATAATTTTTTAAATTAGATAATTTTTGAAATTTAATAATTTTTGAAATTTAATAATTTTTTAAATTTAAAAAACTTACGGCCTCCTTCGTTGAATGGAGTCTTGGTCAAGGTCAGCGGGGTATATCCCACGACATTTACCGTAACCACAGCCAATGTGGCCAGAATCAGGAACAATTTTCCAGAAATCATTTTCTTTTTGAGTTTCTAAAACCTCAAAGTTATCCTCGAAGATGATTGAAAACTTTTATACTTGATTTTGTAGTGAAAAAGGGCGGGGCTTAAGGTTGAAGATTATCTCAAACGGAACTCCTCTTTTTGCTTTTTTTAAAAAATAAATTTTAAAAAATCCAAAAAGTTTTAAATTTTAAACAATTTTAAAAAATCCAAAAAGTTTTAAATTTTAAACAATTTTAAAAATAAATTTTACTAAAAATAAAATAAATTAAATATTTTTAAATAATTTTAAAAATAAATTTTATTAGAAATTTTAAAAATTAAGTAAATTCAGAATTTTTAAAATTATTTTTGTTCGAAATTTCAAAATTAAGTAAATTCAAAAATTTAAAATCAATTTTATTAAAAATTTTAAAATTTAATATTTTTAAATAATTTAAAAATCAGTTTTATTAAAAATTAAAAAATTTAATAAATTCAATATTTTTAAAATCAATTTTATTCAAAATTAAAAATTTAATAAATTCAATATTTTTAAAATCAATTTTATTCAAAATTAAGAAATTTAATAAATTCAAGATTTTTAAAATCAATTTTGTTTGAAATTTAAAAATTAATTTTATTAAAAATTTCAAAATTAAGTAAATTCAGAATTTTTAAAATCAGTTTTATTAAAAATTAAATAAATTTAAATTTTTAAATAATTTAAAAATCAGTTTTATTAAAAATTTTAAAATTTAATAAATTCAATATTTTTAAAATCAATTTTATTAAAAATTAAAAACTTAATAAATTCAAAATTTTTAAAATCAATTTTGTTTGAAATTTTGCATTTTATTTAAATTTTTTGAACATAATTAAACTCATTTTTTTGACAAAAATTTATGGAATTGAGAGATCAAAAAAGTTATAAAATGTTCAAGATCGAAAACCGATGGAATTTGAAACATGTTTTAACTCGTGAAAACACAACTTCAGGTACTCGAAAAAATAAAGTTTTTGTTTATTTTGTGGGGGAAGCAATCCGTTCTTGAACTATTGACGGATCAAAAAATAAAACTACATTGTTCAACAAAATAAATAAATCATTTTTAATAAAATTCTTTCGATTGGAATTTTAAGAATTTTATAAAACATCGAATTTTAAGTAAATAAAATTCGAAAAATAAAATATTGAAAAAAATCAAAAATTACTTTTTTTATAAAAATCTTTAAAAATAACTTTTTTAACAATTTTTAAATATTTTTTTTATAAAATTGTAAAATTTTAAGTAAATAAAATTCGAAAAATAAAATACTGAAAAAAATCAAAAATAACTTTTTTATAAAAATTTTAAAAATAACTTTTTTTTTAAATTTTTAAATATTTTTTTTACAAAACATCGAATTTTAAGTAAATAAAATTCGAAAAATAAAATATTAAAAAAATCAAAAATTATTTTTTTTAAATTGTTTTTATAAAAATTTTAAATTTTTAGAATTTTAAAAAATATTTGAAAGTATTAAAAATGAATTTTTTATAAAATTTTTAAATGAATTTTAAAAATATTTTTAAATTTGGAATTCTTAATTTTCAGATAATTTTAAAATTCTCCATTAAATTCGGGAAAATTTTAAAGATTTTACAAAATTCTGGAAGATTTTTAGAAATATTTATAAAATTCTAGAAATTTTAAAAATATCTATGAAATTCTAAAAATTTAAAAAGCTTTTACAAAATTCTGGAAGATTTTAAAAATATTTATGAAATTCTAGAAAATTTTAGAAATATCTATGAAATTCTAGAAGTTTTAAAAATATTTATGAAATTCTAAAACATTTTAGAAATTTCTAACAATTTCAAAAGCTTTACTAAATTCTCAAAGATTTTAGAAACTTTATGAAATTTTAGAAAATTTTAAAAATATCTATGAAATTTTAAAAATTTCAAAAGCTTTTATTAGATTCTGAAAGATTTCAGAAACTTTATAAAATTCTAAAAAATTTCAGAAACTTTATGAAATTCTAGAAATTTTCAGAAACTCCTATGAAATTCTAAAACATTTTAGAAACCTTTTAGATTCTGGAAGATTTTAGAAACTTTATGAAATTCTAAAAAATTTCAGAAACTTTTATGAAATTTCCAACAATTACAGAAACTTCTACCAGATTCCAAAAACGTTCAAAAAATTTCAGAATTTTCTACAAAATCTCAATATTAAAAAAATTATAAAAAAAAATTTTTTTTAAATTAAAAAATTACAAAATTTAAAAATTTAAAAATTTAGAAATTACGAAATTTAAAAAAATTTTTTAAAAATTTGAAAAGTAAGAAAGTTTAAAGATTTAAAAATTTTTATCATCCAGAAATTTCCGATGGATTTTGAAATTTCCAAAACGGTTAATTGGATTCTGAACGATTCGACGGAATTTTGAATGATTAAAACATAATTATTTCGGTTTGTCTGATCGATTGCCTGAAATGGACCGGTTTGGGTTATCTGCTGTCTTCTCTTGGATCATCCAATTTTTTCTGGATGAGATTAGTTCAGAAAAGAAAATGATGGGCTTCCGGATTAAAGTCTACAAAGTTGGATAGCATCATTTGAGACTTCCTTATCTTCTTTATCCACGTCATTTTTGATAAAAAAAATAATTTCGAAATACGTGGGAGATTTTTGATCTCAAACAACCTTCAAATTTGATGAATTGCTCAATTAAGTTCATTAAAAACCACTTTTTTCCAAAAGGGGATCATTTTAAAATTTCCTCAAGACAGATTTTCGGAATTCGAAGTTGAACATATTACTCAAAAAATTAAAATTTTAAAAAATTATTTTTTTTATAAAAATTTTGAAAATTTAAAAATAAAAATATTAAAAATATTAAAAAATTTTAATTTAGAAAATTTTAATTAAAAAAAATTTAGAAATTTAGAAATAATCCAAAAAATCGTACATCGTTAAAATCTTTTTTGAAAATTTTTTTGGAATATTGTATTAAGTACAATTTTAATTTATTTACAATAATTAAAAATTTTTTAAATACTATATTACCTACAATTTTAATTTATTTACAATAATTAAAATTTCTTTAAATACTGTATTACCTATAATTTTAATTTACTTATAATAATTAAAGTTTTTTTAAATACTGTATTACCTACAATTTTAACTTACTTATAATAATTAAAGTTTTTTTAAATACTGTATTAAGTACAATTTTAATTTATTTATAATAATTAAAAATTTTTTGGAATACTATATTACCTACAATTTTAATTTTCTTATAATAATTAAAATTTCTTTAAATATTGTATGACCTACAATTTTAATTTATTTACAATAATTAAAGTTTTTTGATTTCTTACCTGTAAAAGTACATAACGACAAAATCTCCAATTTTTCCAAAAACGTGTCGAAAAATTTTCCATCGAATTTTGAATTGTAATTTTTTAATTCCACGAATTATTCTTTTTTAAATTTATTTTAATTTTTTCCGTGATTTTCAACTTTTTATTTTTAATTCTTTAATTTTTTCAAATTTCAATTTTTAAAAAAATTAAAAATTTTCGAAATTTTTTAAGTTTTAATTTTTTTGAAAATCTCGATTTTTTAATCTTAAAATTAAAATTTAAAGAATTTAAAAATTCCAACTTTTTTAATTTTTAAATTTCAAAAATTTAAATTTTTTGAAATTTTTCAATTTTAAATATTTCGAATTTTTTTAGTTTTTAAAATTTTTTAAAAATTAATTTTTAAAAATTTTTAAAATATTTAAAATTTTAATTTTTTAATTTTTTAAAATTTTAATTTTTTAAAATTTTTAATTTTTTAATTTTTTAATTTTTTAATTTTTTTACGATTTAAAAAAATAAAAATTTGTTGATAATTTTTGAGATTTTATGAATAACAAATGCTTAGTTGGACTCCCACCTACAAAGAAGGCAGTTGTGGAGGTAATCCCCTGAGGCAATTTTTGGTTTTTTAAGAAATAATTGTTCTCGATATATGTAAGGATTACTTTTATCCGAAGGTTCTAAAACACAGTTTACAGTACTGTGGATTAAAAACTGAAAAAATTAAGGATTATAAAATTGTTTTTTCGGAATCTTTGAAGTTGAAAAAAGTCGAAAATAATCAATTTTAAAAATTTTAAAAAACGATTTCGTAATTGTCTAAATTCAGAAAATTTCAAAAATGTTCATTTCGCTATTACTGTATGTTTTTGTTACTGGTTTAATTGTATAAAAAGATCGAAATCAACCAGTTGATAGTCAAAACCACGTGTTAATATTTTCCACTCAAGACCTTGAAAAAAAATTGTCTAAAAGTTTTTTTTGATGGTCTTGAGTGGAAATCATAATTCTTAAATTTCTGTTAAATATTTTTATCTTTTCCAAATTATGTATAAATTAAGACTCAAAACCACGTGTTAATACTTTCCACTCAAGACCTTGAAAAAAATCTTTATAAAAAAACTTTTTCTAATGGTCTTGAGTGGAAATCATAATTCTTAAATTTCTGTTAAATATTTTTCATCTTCTTCAAATTATGTATAAATTAGGATACAAAAATATATATAAATGTTTTCCACTCGAGACCTAGAAAAAAATCTTTATAAAAAACTTTCCTCATGGTCCTGAATGGAAATCATAATTCTTAAATTCTATTAAATATTTTTTATCCTCTTCAAATTATGTATAAATTAAGACTCAAAACCACGTGTTAATACTTTCCACTGAAGACCTTGAAAAAAATCTTTATAAAAAATTTTTCTCATGGTCTTGAGTGGAAATAATAATTCTTAAATTTCTGTTAAATATTTTTTATCTTCTTTAAATAATGTATAAATTAGAATATAAAAATATATATAAATGTTTTCCACTCGAGACCTAGAAAAAAAATTTTTCTCATGGTCTTGAGTGGAAATAATAATTCTTAAATTTCCACATCAATTATTATTTTTTACAGTAAATAATTTTCGATTTATATTTTATTTTACTTTTTAGCCAAATAACCAGAATTTGCGAAATCATATTTCAGAAAAAATCTTTTTTATTTTATTTTAAAAATTTTCAAATTAAAAAAAATCGAAAAACAAAATTTTTTATTTTTTGCAAAATTAAAAAGATCAAAGATAAATTTTTCGTTCCAAAAATGCTTAATCCTCACCGGAAGATTCGATTTTAAAAATTAATTTAAAAATGGACAATTTCAAAAAAGCTTCGGCCTTAAATTTCTCCTTAGTTACAGTAACCTGCAAATATGCCAGAGGCTTTTTGAATTTTCCATCGGAAGTTCTGTTTTCCGAAAAATTAAAAAAATAATTTATTTTTAAATTATAATAATTACAGTATCCAAAGGATTAATGGACAATTTAAAGCCGAAAAACAAATTAAACATCATTCGTGGTGAGACTAAATATTTTTAATTTCGTAATTTTTGGTATTTATTTTTTTAAAAAAATTTAAATATCGATCTTACCACGAATAATGTTTTATTTTTAAATTACAAATTTTATTATTTATTTTTAAACATCATTCGTGGTGGGACTAAGTATTTTTAATTTCCTAATTTTTGGTATTTATTTTTAAAAAAAATTTAACTATTGGTCCTACCACGAATAATTTTTTAGTTTTAAATTACAAATTTTATTATTTATTTTTAGACATCATTCGTGGTGGGACTAAGTATTTTTAATTTCCTAATTTTTGGTACTTGTTCTTAAAGGAAAAAAATTTATTTACTAGTCCTGAAACGAAAAATTTGAAATTTCTTAATCTACGAACTTAGTTCTAAATTTTTTAAAAACAGTTAGTGGAAGAATTAACAACTTTTCAGTCAACTTTTTCCTCAATTGTTATCTTCTTAGATTAGGTCTCAAGTAATGGTCCCGACACGAATGATATTTGGTTTAGTTTTCGACCTTGAATTTAATTACTAGTTCCTTAAATATCATTCGTAAAAAAGACCAACGGCTTTTTTGCTTATAATTCCTTTAATCTTTGTTTTCTCGAATTCCAAGACTGCCTTTTTATTCATCTTTCAACTGTGAACCTGATCATTACTTTTTTAATATAGTTCGTCAAGGGACCATTACTTTTTAATCGACTTTTTTTCTTTATTCTAAAAAAAATAAATTCTAAGTAGTGGTCTCATCACGAATGTTACTTGAGTCATTTTTTAATTACCAACTTAGTTATTACTATTTTATACATCATTCGTGCTGGGACCAGTACTTTTTAGTCAATAGTTTTCTTTGTTCTAAAAAAAATAAATCCTAAGTAGTGGTCCCACCACGAATGTTACTTGAGTCATTTTTTAATTACCAACTTAATTATTACTATTTTATACATCATTCGTGGTGGGATTAGTACTTTTTAGTCAGTAGAGTTTTCTTTATTCCAAGACCAATATGAAATTGTAGTCCTGCCACGAATATAGTCTGAGTCATTACTCAACTATGAACTCTACTACCTCTTCAAGTATCATTCGCTTTGGAACCAGTACTTTTTCATTTAACTACAGTAGAACTTTGATAAAGAATACCCCGTTGGGACCGGGAAAAGCGTATGTTATAAGAAAGGATATATCATAGAGAGGATAAATTTGAAGACAGACTAACCAAACTCACTCATACCGTATGCTATAACAAGAGATGTCATAGCGGGGGTATTTTATATCGAAGTTCTATTGTACAGTAGAACTTGGATATAAAGTACCCCTTCAAGACCGGGTAAAGCGTATGTTATAAGAAAGGATATACTATATCTAGGATAAATTCGAAGGCAGACTGACCAAACTCACTCACTCACACCGTATGCTATAACAAAGGATACATTATAACGGGGATATCTGATATTCAAGTTCTACTGTACTTTGTTGTTTTTACGAAAAACTCCAAATTGTAGTTTTGTTACGAATTATTTAATCGATTATTTGACGATTTTTTTGATTACTAACTCATTAATTTTATTTCTTTTCATTGTAGCCAGTATACTGTATCCATGAAGGTATTAAATTGTTCGAAAAATATCCATTATCCCTTACTTAGTTATTATCCCTTTAATTTCCTGTCCATGACCGTTTTATCCATCTCAAAAAAGTCCAAATCGGATTTCAATGAAGTTGCAAAATGACCCAGACGATGTAGGCTGTTTCATATTATCAAAATTCAAAGTCGAAATTCTAATTTTCTGTGTTAAGACACGATTCATAAATCCTTATGATTCGAAAAATCCAGATATCCAATTTCATCGACTTAAATGAAAGGATATCTTACAGTAAGAAAAGTTCATAAATGTTTTTTAACACGAAAAATTAGAATTTCGACTTTGAATTTTGATAAAATACAAAACAGTACTTCGTATTATCAAAATCAGAAATCAAAATTCAAGGTCGAAATTCTAATTTTTCTTGTTAAGACACGATTCATAAATCCTTATAATTCGAAAAATCCAGATATCTAACTTCATCGACTTAAATGAAAGGATATCTTACAGTAGGAAAAATTCATATATATTTTTTAATAAAAGAAATTAGAATTTCGACTTTGAATTTTGATTTCTAATTTTGATAATTTGAAGCACTGTTTCAAAGTTGCCACCGGACTGTTTCATTAATCATCGATACCGTTCGAAATTGTTCGTTGTTTTTTTACTATGTTCAAAAATTTGTATATTTGACTGTTTCTAAAAAGAGATAAAAGAGATTAAAGCAGCAAAAACAAAATTGAGATCTCCCTCTAATCCCATTCAGCCTTGGATAACGTCGAAAATTCGCCTCAAGAATCCAAAGACAATACAATTTTTAAAGTAGATTAGTCGAAGTTATTTTTCATAGATAATTGTGAATTAGAAGTTATATCCAGGATTTACGGATATCTGTAATCTTCTTCAAGGGGATTTATATGAAGGTTACAATTTGCAAGGTCTTATAACTTTTCGTTGTGCTTCTTCTGAAGAATTTTCGGAATAAATTTGGCATCAACGTCATAAAATCTACAGATTAAACATTTCTTGACAGAGACTGGAAGAAAATCCAGAGAAAAAACAAAGTCAATTTTATGTACATAGTGGATACAAAATACGCAATTTAAGATCATAAATCTTCCAATGTTGTTTCATTTGAAAAATTTACCCGTTGGAATCAAAGTGAATATTGTTATATCTTCTGATGAGATATATTTGTTAAATTTAACAGTAAATTTACAAAAAAAGTCAATTTTGTGTATATAGTAATACAAAATATGCAATTAAAATTCAGAAATCTTCCATTACTATTTAATTTGAAACATTTATATATCCAAATCGTAATCAATGTTGTTATATCTTCTGATGAGATATATATTTGTTAAATTTAACAGCAAATTTACAAAAAAAATCAATTTTATGTATATAGTAATACAAAATATGCAATTAAAATTCAGAAATCTTCCATTACTATTTAATTTGAAACATTTATATATCCAAATCGTAATCAATGTTGTTATATCTTCTGATGAGATATATATTTGTTAAATTTAACAGTAAATTAACAAAAAAAAATCAATTTTATGTATATAGTAATACAAAATATATAATTTAAGATCAGAAATCTTCCAGTGCTATTTAATTTGAAATATTTATATATCCAAATCTCAATAATTCCCGTTATATCTTCTTGTCAACACTGTCGAAGAGTACGGTATTAATCTGCGAAAAGGGAAACAAGAAAAAATGACTCATTACTGAAAAATGTAGAATATTTACCTCCAATGCTTAATGATTAACATTGTTTGCGTCAAGCTTTTTTGTAACTTGTGTATTTTTGAATATTCAGCGCTAAATATATCATTGCAATCATATTCTGTGTTTTAGTTTAATTACCTATTTAAATGGAAGTTTTTTTACTTCTTATGAAATATGTTTATAAAATCTAAAAGCAAATTTGAGGAAAAATTAATTCAATAAACATAGTGAATACAAAGTACACAATTCAAAATCATAATGCTTTCAGTGCTGTTTTAGTTGAAAGATTTACATATTGAAATGAGAATCAATGTTTCAATATATCCCGAGTAATTTTTTTTTGTAAGATCTAGACTCAAATCTAGAGAAAAACAAAATTAATCTTGTATGTATAACATATGCAAGTTGTAATCTTTAAAGTTGTGTAACTTTTAACATTGTTTTGTTTGATGTATTTGTATATTGAAATGAGAATCAATGTTCTTATATCTCCCGAGTAATCCTTTTTTGTAAGATCTAGACTCAAATCTAGAGAAAAACAAAATTAATCTTGTATGTATAACATGCAAGTTATGATCTTTAAAGTTGTAATCTTTAAAGTTGTGTAACTTTTAACATTGTTTTGTTTGATGTATTTGTATATTGAAATGAGAATCAATGTTCTTATATCTCCCGAGTAATCCTTTTTTGTAAGATCTAGACTCAAATCTGGAGGAAAAAACAAAATTAATCTTGTATGTATAACATGCAAGTTATGATCTTTAAAGTTGTGTAACTTTTAACATTGCTTCGTTTGATGTATTTGTATACTGAAATTAGAATCAATGTTCTTATATCTCCTGAGTAATCCTTTTTTGTAAGATCTAGACTCAAATCTGGAGGAAAAAACAAAATTAATCTTGTATGTATAACATATGCAAGTTATGATCTTTAAAGTTGTGTAACTTTTAACATTGCTTCGTTTGATGTACTTGTATACTGAAATGAGAATCAATGTTTCAATCTCTCCCAAGTAATCCTTTTTTTGTAAGATCTAGACTCAAATCTGGAGGAAAAAGTTAATTCTATGTGCATTATATAGTGTATGCAAGTTATAATTTTTAAACTTCTGCAATTCTCAACATTATTTGATTTAATATGTTTGCACATAAAAGTTGCAACTAATACTTCAGTATCCTTTGAGTAATTACATGTTTGAAGAATCTAGAAAAAAACAAAGTTAATTCTATATGTATGCAAATATGTAAGTTATAATTTTTAATCCTTTGCAATCATCGACATTACTTTTTTTACAACTTCTACATAATAAAATCAAAATCAGTACTCCAGTATCCTCTGGATAATTACTTGTTTGGAGAATCTAGAATGAAATCTAGAAAAAAACAAAGTTAATTCTATATGTATGCAAGTTATAATTTTTAAACTTTTGCAATCAACATTACTTCTTTTACAACTTCTACATAATAAAATCAAAATCAACTCCTATACCCTCTGGATAATTACTTGTTCGGAGAATCTAGAATGAAATCTAGAAAAAAACAAAGTTAATTCTATATGTATGCAAGTATGTAAGTTATAATTTTTAAACTTTTGTAATCATCAACATTACTTTTTTTACAACTTCTACATAATAAAATCAAAATCAGTACTCCTATACCCTCTGGATAATTACTTGTTTGGAGAATCTGGAAAGAAAATAAAGTTAATTCTATATGTATGCAAGTATGTAAGTTGTAATTTTTAAACTTTTGTAATCATCAACATTACTTTTTTTACAACTTCTACATAATAAAATCAAAATCAGTACTCCTATACCCTCTGGATAATTACTTGTTTGCCTGAGTTGAAATAAAAAAATTAAATTAATTAAATATATAAAATCATTGAATTTTTGTCATTAATAAAATTTTTCTAAAATAACATGCAACTTTTATATTTTTTAAAATACGAAAAATGTAAAAAATAAAAATTCAAATATACTTTTATCCAGATATAAAGTACAATGATGAATTTTTAAGTGGAAAAAACTAAATGTGTTTCCGTTTGGGTCACTTATGTCGCAATCAGCTTATGAATCCGGAATTTGACGTTTTCAGGATATCCCTCAATCCGCGACGTTTGTAAAACGGAAAAAATGTCATTTATGTGGACTATATGGAGATTAATGTTAAAAACACCAAACACAAAAAACGTAACTTTTGGTACAGTAACAAACACAAATCGTCACTATTATGTTTTATTTTCGTCAAAAATGTCAAATATCCATGAAAAATATGACGATTGTGTCACATTTCGTAATTGTTACGGACCAAAAGTTACGCTCTTTTTTGTGTGCATCTACAGTAGCCCTAATATTAAAAATACCACCTACAGTAACCCTAATATTAAAAATACCACTTACAGTAACCCTAGTATTAAAAACACTACCTACAGTAACTTTAATTCTAAAAACATTATCTACAGTAACCCTAATTCTAAAAACACCACCTACAGTAACCCTAATATTAAAAATACCACTTACAGTAAGCCTAATATTAAAAACACTACCTACAGTAACCTTAATCCTAAAAACATTACCTACAGTAGCCCTAGTATTAAAAACACCATCTACAGTAACCCTAATTCTAAAAACAACACCTACAGTAGCCCTAATGCTAAAAACAAATTTTTTTCACTAATTGTCGAAAATTTTGAAATATGGTCATTTGAAAAAAAGCATAATTATCGTAATTATTTACTTTTTGCACAAATATTCGAGATATTATAAAAATTGGAATTATCTGCTACAAAATTTTCAAAAATTACCTCGATACGAATTTTTAAAATTTTCTCTTAAGACCGGGAATTTAAAAATTCTAAAGTTTGAAAGTTATTCAACAAATTTTTAATTACGTTTAATAAAAAATTCTGAAAAAAATTATTTTAAAACGAATTTTTGGAATTTTTCAGTTAAGACAAGAATTTTAAAATTTTATTTTAAATAATTTTAAAAATTTCAATATTATTTTTAAAAATTTAAAATACTATAAAATTTCAAAAATTATCTTAATCCGAATTTCTAGAATTTTTCAATTGAAATAAAAATTTTGAAATTTAACTTTGAAGTAATTTTTAAAATTTAAAGGTTATTATTTTTTAAAATTAAAAATATTACAAAACTTTGAAAATTTGTTTCGAGAAGAAGTTTTGGAATTTTCCAGTTAAGACAAAAATTTCAAAATTTAATTTTGAAGTAATTTTAAAAATTTTAATAATTTAAAGATTGTTATTTTTTAAAATTAAAAATATTACAAAACTTCGAAAATTTGTTTTAACACGAATTTCTGGAATTTTCCAGTTAAGACAAAAATTTCAAAATTTAATTTTGAAGTAACTTTCAAAATTTTTAAAATTTAAAGATTGTTATTTTTTTTTAATTTGAAATATTAAAAAATTTCGAAAATTTGTTTTAACACGAATTTCTGGAATTTTTCAGTTGAGATTAATGATCAAACATTTGGATTTATGTCATTTTATGAAGTTTAAAAAAAACCACTAAATCCAAATATGATATTTTTTAAGAAGATTAGAAATAATCGCTACAAAATCTAAAAATACTTCTTCATATGGAGTTCTCGAATTTTCCAGTTGAGACAGAAACTACAAAATTTAACCTTTATGGAATCTTATAAGGTTTCAGAAACTTCTCAAATTCTGATGTCACAGTTTTTATAAAATAAAAAAAAATTTCGAAAAAAATTTTGAAATTTCACAGTTAAAACAAAAATTGATTTTTAAATAGTTCTAAAAAGTTTTAAAATTATTCAATAAATTTTAAATCACATTTTTGAAAATTAATAAAATTAAAATTTCGAAAAAAATATTTCAGAAAAAATTTTGAAATTTTCTAGTTAAAACAAAAATTATAAAATAAAATTTTCAATAATTCTAAAAAGCTTAAAAATTGCATTTTTCAAAATTAATAAAATTAAAATTTCGAAAAAAATATTTCAGAAAAAATTTCGAAAATTTTCCGGTTGAGACCGGAAATATTAAAATTTAACCTTTATGTGATTCTGAAAGGTTTCAAAAAATATATTAAATTATGATATCATGTTTTTATTAAAATTAAAAATGATCTATACGAAATTCTAAAAATATTTTTTTAATATGGATTTCAAATTTAATTGAAAACTGAAAATAAAAAATTTGTATTTGCATGATTTTATAAAATTTCAAAGTATTCTGAATTATTTCATACAAAAAATTTTTCTTTCAAAATTTCGGAAAATTTTCTTAAAATAAATTTTTCGAATTTTCCAATTAAGACAAAAAATGATGAAATTTAATTTTAAATAATTTTAAAATTATTTTTTTTTAAATTAATAATATGTAAAATTTGAAATTTTCCAGTTACGACCAAAAATGATAAAATTTAATTTTAAATAATTTTAAAATTGTTTTTTTTTAAATTAATAAAATTGAAATTTAAATTTTCTTAAAATAAATTTTTCGAATTTTCCAGTTACGACCAGAAATATTAAAATTTAATTTTAAGTAATTTTAAAATTATTTTTTTTTTAAATTAATAAAATTGAAATTTCAAATTTTCTCGAAACGAATTTTTCAATTAAGACCAAAAATGATAAAATTTAATTTTAAATAATTTTAAAATTGTTTTTTTTAAATTAATAATATGTAAAATTATGAATTTTCCAATTAAGATCAGAAATATTAAAATTTAATTTTAAATAATTTTTTTTTTCGATGATAAATAAGAAAAACAAATTTTTTAAATCACATTTTGTCAATTCACTCAAATTAAAAATTTTGTGGATTTCTTATTTTTTCGAATAAAAACCAAAAATTTTTTAATTTTAAACTACAGAAAAAAAGAAACGTAACTTTTGGGACAGTAACAAATGCAAATCGTCACTATTGTGTTACATTTTTCGTCACAAAAGTCAAATATTCATGAAAATTGTGACGATTGTGTTACATTTTGTCACAAAAGTCAAATATTGATAAAAAAAATGTGACGATTATGTTACAATTTTCGTCACAAAAGTCAAATATTAATTTAAAAATGTTACGATTGTGTTACATTTTCATCACATTTCGCAATTGTTACAAAGCTAGAAATTACGATTTTTTGTGTGTACTATATCACGAAATTCTTTTTCCTAATTTTCTTTTAATTATTATATTTTAATTTTCCCTTCATTTTTTATTAATCATTGAATTTCAAAGTTTATAAAGAAACTAAGATCAAAATCAAAGTAAAAATAATAATTTGCAGTTTGCGCGCAACATTCAGGCTAGTTGACATCTATTTATGTTTTAAAATATTTCTAAATCAAAATTACACTCTGCGCGCAACATTTAGGCCAGTCGATTTACATCTATTTATGTTTGAAAATATTTCGAAATCAAAACTGCACTTTGCGACCAAGATTCAGGCAAGTTGACTTACATCTATATTTTAAAATATTTCGAAATCAAAACTGCACTTTGCGTGCAACATTTGGACAAGCCAGGTTGTATAATTATTTCAAAAAATTCAATTTAATTTTGATATTAACTGTTTTACACACCTCGTCACAGCTATATCTCGACAAAAATGTTCAATTTGCAATATCGCTATAAATCCGCTTAACGAAATGGATAGAGGGTGCTTTGTAGTTGAAGTTCACATGACGTTTCGTAAGTTCCGGCGAAGAATCATACATCTAACGACATAAATTAATCATCCACTAATGAATCATTTAATTTTAAAAACGAATTTTTACAAAAAGTTTAAAATTTGTGATCATGAATTTTTCAATTTCAATTACCTACACAAAAAAGTAACTTTTAATTTTGTAATAATTGCGAAATGTGATAAAAATGTAACATTTTTCGCAAATATTCGAAATTTGTAACACAATCGTCACATTTTTTATGAATTTTGATATTTATGATAAAATTTAACATAATCGGCACTTTTTTAATTAATATTTTACATTTATGGCAAAATGTAACACAATCGTCACATTTTTTATGAATTTTGATATTTATGATAAAATTTAACACAATCGTCACATTTTTTATGAATTTTGATATTTATGATAAAATTTAACAAAATCGGCACGTTTTTCATTAATATTTTACATTTTTGATGAAAATTTAATATAATTGTTACATTTTCCGTGAATATTCGAAATTTGTAACGAAAATTTGATACAATCGTCACATTTTTTATGAATTTTGATATTTATGATAAAATTTAACAGAATCGTCACATTTTTTTTATGAATATTTTACACTTTTGATGAAAATAGCAACTTTATAGTGACGATTTGTATTTGTTATTTGGTTAAATGTTGCACTTTTTATGGTGTAATAGAACGTTTCGTCAAGGCTATGGTCATGAGAATACTTGGCCCATCATTAGTGAAGAAAACATCTAGTTAATGCTTCATAAAAAACATAACTTTTGGTTCTGTAAAAATTGCGAAATGTAATATTTTTCGTGAATATTTCACGTTTGTGAAGAAGATTGAAATAGTGACGATTTGCATTTGTTACTGTACCAAAAGTTACGTTTTTTTGTATGTAGATATCGGTAAATTGCATATGATATATGAATACATTAAAACGGCTCTGATATATCTGACACATCAGATTCAATATATAGTTGCATTAAGCTCATAAAAAACATAACTTTTGATTCTGTAAAAATTGCGAACTGTAATATTTTTCGTAAATATTTCATATTTGTGAAGAAAATTGAAATAGTGACGATTTGCATTTGTTACTGTACTAAAAGTTACGTTTTTTTTGTATGTAGATATCGGTAAATTGTATATGATATATGAATACATTAAAACGGCTCTGATATATCTGACATATCAGATTCAATATATAGTTGCATTAAGCTCATAAAAAACATAACTTTTGATTCTGTAAAAATTGCGAACTGTAATATTTTTCGTGAATATTTCATATTTGTGAAGAAAATTGAAATAGTGACGATTTGCATTTGTTACTGTCCCAAAAGTTGCGTTTTTTTTGTACTGGTGTCATTTTAGGTCATATTGTCGTTGGAATCCCTTTCAGAAAATTCCGCAGAGATTTTTACGGATTTAACATCTTCGTTAATTTGTATGTACCTGAGAGTCCATATCCCTGTGGATTTCTTCAAAAATGCAGAAAGTGAATTTAAATTTTTCACGGGACTTTTGTGACTATGAACTCTTTGGTTTTCGCGTGGACAAAATTCCAAACTGCTTGTAAACAAGTCCCATAAGTACTTTATCGATAAATTTCTGAACCTCATGAATCTTGAAACTTCTTGTAAACAAATTCCACAAGTCTTCATGTAAATCAATTTTTGAATTTTTCAAAACTTTTATAAATGAATTCCGTAAATACTTTATCAATGACCTTCCAAAGTCGTAAATAACTCCAAACCACTTGTAAACAAATCACATAAGTACTTTATCAATGAATTTTTAAACTTCTTGTAAACAAATCCCACAAGTCCTCATGTAAGTCAATTTTTAAATTTTTCAAAACTTTTATAAATGAATCTCATAAGTACCCTATCAATGACCTTCCAAAGCCGTCGTAAATTAACCCCTAAACTTTCTATAAATGGAACTCCATACTCCCTGTGAATGAATCCCAACCCCCTGTAGATAACTTTTTTCATTAATTAATTAATTAATTAATTAATTTATTTATTCATTTATTTACTCATTTATTTATTTATTTATTTATTGGTTGTTTCAATTAGAACAAAGTCACCAATCAATGAGTTTTTAGTGATAGCTCGGTTACGTCATTTGGATTTTTTGCAACACAATCAACATCAAGAAAAATGATGATTTGAAACAGGAACTCTAAAAATAAAAAAATGAATTTTCTATAATCCTGACGTGAAAGTATAAAAATCAAATAAATTTCCCGCAGTCCTGACACGAAAATTCTAAAAAAATTTAAAAATGAGCTTTTCATGATCCTGACGCGAAAATAAACTTTCCATGGTTTTGAGACGAAAATATGAATTTGTTATTTTAGGTGAATTTGTAGTTTGACATAAATAACTACGACTTAGATTACTGTTGAGACTTGAAGGGGGGCTCTCTGATCAGGTGGTCTCAGCACGACCACCGTAATCCTACAGGGTTTACATTGTTGTGTTAATATTACATATTTATATATGTTTATGTTACATACCGTATTTGTTCTATTTGTGGCACATGTGCCACTATTTTTCGATCGATCTATCAGGAACTTATATGTTATCTAACTTTATTGTTGCACATATCAGTTTCCTTTCATCCAAACCTTCAGGATGCGCCACAAATAGAGCAAATACGGTATATTATATACATTATATATGTTATTGTTAGATCGTCGCTGGAGACTCCGGATCCGCGTGTAGACAAAAATATATAAAACAACTTTATAGGCCCAAAGGCACGAGATAAATCACAACTCTACCAAAATTATTGCGCAATCTTAAAATTGCCACCAACCCCCAATCATACAAATTTCGTTGGTCCTCAGGGTATTTCCTTTCGGAACCAACGCTGTATGGCTTACATTCAAATAGATCGCGCGCAATCCAACAGTTATACATGTTACATATAATATATATATAATATATGTTATACATTACATGGATTATATGTTATATATTATATGTTACATATAATATATAATATATATATAATATATGTTATATATTACATGTATTACATGTATTATATGTTATATGTTATATATAACACAGTCGACCCTCGATATAACGTAATCTAAGAGACCGAACAAATCGTGGGTGCCTTTTACCGAGGGTCGAATATGACTAAAATTGCTTAAATTTTCGCAAATTTGTATGCGGTCAAACTAACGCGCTGGAACCGTGCCTTGTAGGCCTTATAGCCTGGGTGCGTGATGTCGAGATTCCACTGTATCTACTTTATCCTCAAAAGCTTATGTTATGGAAATCCACGAACCGGAAATGACTTAACTTATGTTCATTTTGAAATTTAAGAAATCTAAATTTCGCTATAAAAAAGGAAGTTTGCAAAAACGACTTTTTCGATCCAGAAATGTTTGGCCCGAAATTTGTTGACTTAGTACTTAACTTTTTCGTTCTTTTACATTTTGAGTGATTTTTGAATTTTTCAATACTTTTGAACGTTGAAGATAATGCATTTTCGGAATTCTTGCAGATTTCAATTTTTGTGACTTATATTCAGATTCATCCAGGGACATCCTCGGGTTGGTTACATGGTGTTTCTGTTTCGAGGATTCATGTTCCAATTTCAAAGTTGAAGCTCTACAAAAGTACTTATCATACTGTAATAAAACTCATAAATTCTGTATCTAAAATCAAAATCAAAAGTCAGCCTTCAGAATTCAAGATTCTGAGTTACAAAGTACTTATATATGGAGGATTTATATCCCAATTTCAAAGTTAAAACTGAAGAAAAATATTTATAGTACTGTAATAAAACTCAGATTCTGAATTTGAAATCAAAATCAAAAATTAATCTTCAAAATCCAGGATTCTGAAAACTAACTCTAAATTTCAAGGATATTTGAAATTTTATATAAAACTTTATTTTAAAAAGTTGAAATTTATCTAAAATGGTCTTTAAAGTACTGTATAACTAATGTAAAGGTATTTAAAATTATTTATTTTTTAATTTTTAAACTAAAGTTACAAAAATTGGAACATAAAGGCTTAGGATAGAAGTTTTACTACGCTTGGACCTCCCTGGATGTGAATGTAGACATCGTTTCGAAGCTGTGCGGGATAGTCGGGAGATTTAATGACTGCCATGTATCTGCCGAGACTCGACAGAATAGGTTTCTTCGACTTCCGACGGTGTTGAATACATCACCGGTACGTGGAGGGGGTCGGATTAACAGAACCCACTGGATTTGTGTCAAGGAGGAACCTGCACATAATAGGGCAGCTGGGAGTAATCGAACTGCGAAATGTCCCAAGTTGCTCTTCCTAGGACCTGTGAAGAGATCTACGAAGTCTACTTTTTCCTCTGATCGGGACCAGATATTGAAAGTAGCGATACACTCCAAAGTGAAAAAATGCAAAAAATTATCACTTAAAAAGTATAATAATAAAAAGTAAAGATGTTCTCGCTCGCGTCTTCTTTCTTTCGTTGCGAGACCCTGCTTTCTCCGTTTTTTCTCTTTTATGTGGGCGCGAGACACGTACTTTTTTCGCTTTCTCTTTTCCTATTCCTCTTTTTCCCTTCAATTCCCCGATTTCGAGGTTGTTTTTGAATCGGTCTTTTCGGCTACACGACAATTGTCCCCAGCGACATTTGCTCCCTCTCTTTCGCAAGGTCTACTTTTTTATTTCGTTTTTATATTAATTTTTTAATACTTAAACTTGATATCTCAATTAAGTAAGAAAAATTAATTTAAAAAGAATTTCGAAATCAATACAAATCGAAAAAGAAAAAAATGAGGAGCAAACATCGCTGGGGGACAACTGCCGTAAGTTATCTTTTCTTCCTTGAGTGGGATACCGTCAATCCAACTACTTAGAAACAATAGAGCGATGTCTTACGAAATCAGAGGAGGAAGTGCCGCAGGGAGACAGTATTGCGCAAGTTCGTTAACACGTAAACGACAGCCCCTCTTGTTCGAAAAATCGCCTTTGAAAAAATTAATTTTTTATACATCTTCCTGGGGACACTATTGATATATAATATTGTTTTAAAAAAAAGCGATTTTTGACATTGATTTATCAAATGATTTTTTGCATAATCTTCATGCAAATTTTGACCCGAGGGATCGAACCTGCAGGACACAGACGCCGTGTCCCATTGTCGATTAGGTGTTAATATATGGCATGATTAGACACGGAGGAAACGAAGACAGGGAACAGGACTGGTGCCGGCGAAAGGACCGCGCGCAAGAGGAGAGTCGAGAATCGAGAGTCGAGAGAGACCTCCGTTGGTGTAGGAACTCATCGCTCTTGTTCATCCTACGAATTTCCACCTTGCTTCAGGTACCTCCGTAATTCCTATTCCCCAAGGTACTCCACATCCTCAAACAACCGTTTTCAACTATCTACCATAATATTAATTCTCCATAATAAAATTAAAAATTTATATAAAAATTAATTTTTTAGTTTTACTTTTACAATAAACGTCCCTTGCGAAACGCAGTATTTCCACTTAGATGTAAAAATAATATTATTTTACGTGGTTTTTGGAGCTTTAAATTACCCAAGCCAGTCAAATTGTCTAATCTTTGACCAAGGCGGGGCGTTTCCTTGACTCTTTTTCCTTTTTTTCAGGTTCATGTATGTGGCTCAATTTCGCCCAGAAGAATTTCGAAAAATGAGCTCGTTCGCCGCTAGAAGTCTCCACTATGTTTTCAAGACTTCCAATCGTCAGAAAACTTATGATTTCTACGTCAAGAAGCTGGGAATGAAGGTAATTTTAAAAGTTATTAATTATTTTAATTTCATTGTTCATATATGAATTTTTAAAAGGTTTATTTTCAGAATTCATATATAAATTTCCAAAAATTTTTTTTCATATATGAATACTCTAATTTTACTTTTTGCGATTCATAAGTAAATGACTTAATTTCATTTTTAAGATTCATATATGAAATTGTTTAATTTTATTTTCACATGAATTTTTAAAAGTTTTATTTTCAAAATTCATATATGAACTATTTAGCTTTTTAAATTCGTATATAAAGTTCTTAAACTTTATTTTTATATTTTATATATAGTTTTTAAATTTTATTTCTTGTATTTTATATAGTTTTTAAATTTTATTTTTGTATTTTATATATAGTTCTTTAACTTTATTTTTTGTATTTCATATATGAACTACTTTTCAATTTTAGATTCTCCGACATGAGGAATTCGGAAAAGGATGTGAAGCCAGTTGTAACGGACCCTTTGATGGAAAATGGTCAAAAACAATGATTGGATACGGAAGTGAAGACGATCATTTTGTTTTCGAACTTGTCTACAACTATGGACTAAAGAAGATTCCTCAAGGAAACGATTTTGGTGTAGGTTTTTTAAACTTTATTCATATGTGGACTTGACAAATGCCATTTTCAGGGAGTTGTTGTGGAATTAAATGAAAAAATAGAAGAAAATTCTGATCCTGATAATTATTCTTTCATTTTCCAATCTGGAATTCAACCTAAAGTTTCAAAAATCATTTTAAACGTTGAAAACTTGGAAAAATCCATAGGTAATTTTAAAATTTAATTTAAGCAATTTTTAAAATTCAATATTTTTTAATTTTTCAAAATTAATATTTTCAATTTTTTAAAATTAATATTTTTAATTTCTCAAAATTAATATTTTTAATTTTCTAAAATTAATATTTTAAATTTTTTAAAGTTTAATATTTTAAAAATCTTTTCAGATTTTTGGTCAAATCTTCTCGGAATGAAAATCCTTCATCAAGATGAAACAAAAGTTGTTCTTTCTTATGGATCGGATCAAGCTTCTCTCGAACTTGTAGCCCAAAATCAACCAATAAAAAGAGATGTTGCTTCTGGTAGAATCGCTTTTGCTTGTCAATCTAAAGAACTTCCTTCATTACAAACCAAAATCAAAAACTACGACGAAAAAAGAATCCATACTCCACTTGTAAGTTTAGACACTCCTGGAAAAGCCACAGTCCAAGTCGTTATTCTCACAGATCCAGATGGTCATGAAATATGTTTTGTTGGTGATGAAGCATTCAGAGAACTCAGTCAAATCGATCCCAAAGCTGATGAATTACTCCAAGAAGCTATCAAGGAAGATTGGAGCGATGAATGGGAAGCCAAACAAGCCAAACGGGCAGAAAATCGAAATAATAAACCTTAGTAAATTTACTACTTTCTTAAATAATCACTTTTATAAATTAAACATTGTCCAATATATAAAATCGCCCTCTAACAAATTATAAATTATCACAGTATTTCCAAAAAAATAAATTAAATCCGAGGAGCGAAATTCACAATTAAAAATAATTAAAAAATAAGGCAACGGGGAAGGCAAAAACGTTACCGGAATGTTCATTTTCAAGAATTAATCTGATGATCTTGGTGGAGGTCCATCAGATCTCGGAGGAGGATTAAACATATCATTCGTCAAATATCCAGCAACTCCCATATTTGCTGATCCTAAAAAAATCATTAAAATTCCTTTTAAAAAACAAAAAAAACTAAAAATTTTCTTCCATAAAAAACCCAAAAAAACTACTCCAAAAATCCCTTTTTTAAAAAACCCAAAAAAATTAAAAATTTTCCTCCATAAAAATCCCAAAAAAACTACTCTAAAAACCCCTTTTAAAAAACCCAAAAAAAAAACTAAAAATTTTCTTCTATAAAAATCCCAAAAAAACTACTCAAAAAATCCCTTTTTTAAAAAACAAAAAAAACCATACCAGTAATAGCTTGATTTCTTGAAGATGGCAAAAATAAATCATGTCTTTGATCTCTATATTCTGCCCAAATTGAAGATTTATTTAAAATTTCATTTATTTCTTCACCATATTGTAAATCTCTTGCTGCAGATTTCAATGCATCAACAATTTCTGCTTTAGCAGCACCTGGATTTCCAACACCAGATAAATCAGATCCAAGTAATTGTAACAAATACGGTATAATACCTGTTACTAAAAATTGTTGTGCCAATTCACTTGTACATCTTTTCATTAAAAATTTCAATGCATGAGCACCTTCACCAATTAATGTCGGTTGTTGTTTCATACATACAAATATACCTTTAATAACTGGTTGAGTTCCCAACGAATCAGCACAATACGTATTTGTTGCAAGTTGATCCAATATTAATAACGCTGTTTTCGATGCTAAAGGATTACTAGAAGACATAGCAGAACAAAACTGTGGTAAATAACCTTGTGCAGGAATCTGATCCGCAGTTGATGGATGATATTGAAACAACGAACATAATGCAATTGTTATTGGTTGTAAATTATCATTAGGTAATTGCATTAATTCAAGTATTTTTTCCATCAATTCAGTCGCAAATTGTTTAGGATGACGTACAGTCCAACTTGGATTTGCATTAAACAATCTAATATACACACCTCCAACAATTATTTCTCCATCAACGACAGATTGATACAACGTTCCTTCTCCTTGTGGCGGATTCCATTTTGCATTAGGATCACTTAATTGTAATACAACAATTTTATCAACATTTTCTTTGAGATATTTCCTAACACTATCCCTTATACAATCATTCCATATAAGTTCCGGATTTTCCGTTGTTGAATCAAACATTGAAACTGCATTAGACGGATTATCCCTAATAGCATCTGCAAAAATAGGTGGCAAATATCTAATAATAAATCTTGTCCATCTAGGTCCTGTTAATTTATCACTTTGTAATTTCGCCAACAATTCAGATGCAATAATTCTAGTATCCATTTGAATATTCTGATCACAAAATATATTCAAAATATACATTAATCCACCATATTCAAGTAACGATTTAACCACATTACCATTAGCAGCCAATGCAATCAACGTTCTGAATATAACAGGAGCAGTTTTTTGTAATTTACTTAATAAAACCAATAACGATCCCCATTGAAATGATGCAGCAATATCATTGACACATTCCTTATTTGATGCCGCAATTGATATAATTTTCAAAGCTTTAATTTGAATATTTGCATGTTGATGAGCTCTTAAAAATTGAAAAATAAGAGAAAATTGACCAATAAGAATTATTTCAATTCCAGGATTATTCAATAATACATTCCCTAAGGCATCCAGAACCATTTCTCCTTGTTCAACAACAGCCACTTGATTACCTGATGATTTAACATCAACCCATTCCAAATCACTTAAATCAACAATCAAATCAGGATTAGGTTTCGGTTTCAAGGGTACTGTAGGCTTCTTGGAATCAGACGAAGCAAATCCAGTGATAACTTCAGCCTTGTTTTTCAAAAAATCCAATAAATCAATACAAACTTTTTTCGGTTCATCCAATTTAAATTCAGGTTGTAGATTATATATTCTAACAAATATTTCTCCAACAACCAATTCTTTTGCATAAACACTAAGTTGGAATTCAGCTCCAAACAATTCACTCTAAAAAATCACATAATTAAAAAAATAAGTATTTTTACAAAATTTTCATTAAAAAAACCAAAAAAGTAATAATTTCAATTTTGTATAATAATTGTTTCATAATCAATTATTGTAAAAATTAAAAATCAACATTTTTAGGGGAATTTCTGCTACAATTACTTCTAAGTTGACAGAAATTACAATATTTTATGTAATAATTTCAATTTTGTATAATAACTGTTTCATAATCAACTATTGTAAAAATTAAAAATTAACATTTTTAGAAGTAATTGTAGCAGAAATTTCCCTAAGTTGACAGAAATTACAATATTTTATGAAGAATTTCCAAAAAAAACCACTCACCGTTTGTTCTGTTGAATTTCTATGTTTATCTACAAAATCCAACAATTCCGCTCTCGTTCCATTATCCCAAATAATATAAGGATTCTCAGAATTACTATTTAAAACTTTCAAAACCTTATCATTATCATCTTCTCTCATCAATCTACACACATACGGAGTTAACATAGCTTGAAGACTCTTCTGAACTCCGTCATTTTCCGGATGTTCATCTCTGAATCCACCCAGACATGCTAAAGCTTCTGCAGATACTCTAGCAAGTTTATTCAATATAGATTGCTGATTAGTTTCTTCTGAATGCGATACTCCACCTTCATCAAGAGTATAATCATATCTAAATAAGTGCGGCAATAAATGCCAAATAACTCCTGATTGAAATAGTTGAGTTTGCAGAAGTGTATCCACAGAAAACGAACAAACACATTCTGCCGCAGCAACAGCCAACTTATGTAAATGCTGAAATAAACACATTACTACAAGAAGTAAAAGCAAAGATTTTTACAAAACTATCCCAAAACAAATTCCTAAAACCACAGTAGTCTACAATTTTCACTTCATACAGTAATTATTCCATAATCCCACATAATTTGATAATCAATCATATATTAAACTTTAAAAGTACTTCAACAACAATCTCCAAAACTACTAACATATCAAAATCTCAGTTTCCCACGATTATTTCCTAATCAATTTCTAAAACCACCATCTCTAAAAAATTCTAAATTATAGTTACAAAACCCTTCACCCATCTTCAAAAATCAACCATCACATAACTATTAATATCCCAAAAATTCCACTTATTTTAAACAGCAAAAAACTTACATCAAATTTCAATAATCTACAAATACTTTGAAACATTAACTTCATTTCAGCAATTCTTTCACGACATGCATCAAATTGAGCAGCTGTTGCAAAACAATAACATACATGTGTACATACTTGTACAGCCATATCATTATCTTTCGATGATCTATTAACATTTGGTACACATCTTTCAAATGTTCTATATAATGCATCTAATCCATAATCTCTTCTTAATTGTTCTGCATTTAATGCTGAACTTTTCAATGTCCAACTACATAATTCAACTGCTGCTGTTAATAATTTTCCACCACCTTCTTTAAAAAGATTATCATCTTTCGATTCCAAATCAATCGTTCTAATTAACGATGAATAACCTGCATATTTCAAATCAGCCAAATCTTCATAATGACGACTATAAATAATACTTTGAGTTTTCAAACATATAACTATTCTTTGAATATCAGGTAAACCTGCATTTTTACTTCTAACCAAATGTGATGTCAAAAATTCATATGCATGATTAATTTTTTGAAATATTTCTCTTCCTTCTGGATTTTTATCTGGATGATATTGTGCTGCTAATTTATAATAAGCTTTTCTAACCAAAGATTGATCATTCCATCCTTCATCATCAACAGGCAATCCAAGTTGATTACATGCTTCTTCAATCGACATTGATGCCGGTTTTTTCTCCATTTCTTGATGCCATACTTCTAAACACAATCTTAAAAATACTTCCGGTTCACGAATAGGCCAATTTGGAAATTTCGTTTCATCACACAAATGTCTCAAATAATAATAATGACAAAACAATTCCTCATTTAATTGCTGATATTCAATCGGCGGAATAGGACAATATCTATAAAGTGCCTTAATATTCGACGTCAATCTACACGAAAAATCCGACACATGCAATGCCAATTTTTCAATCATATTTCTTCTCATATCCGTATTCCAGATAATTTCCGGATTTTCAAATTCTCCTAGAAAAACTTCTGCATATTTCTCTGGACCATATTCTTCAAGGTAAAAAATAGTTGCTTCAGGCAAAATAGGCGACAACACACTCGAACTAACAAGTTCAGATTTAGACTAAAAACACAAACTTTAATTTCTCCACAAAAATAAAATTAAAAATTTCTTTAAAAACATTTTTTAAAAATTAAAACCAAAATTAATTTTTCTAAAAAATTTTCAAATTAAACAAAAATTAAAACTAAAATTGAAGCCAAAATTAATTTTTCTAAAAAATTCCAAAATTAAAACCAAAATTAATTTTTCTAAAAAATTCCAAAATTAAACTAAAATTAATTTTTCTAAAAAAATTCCAAAATTAAACTAAATTTAAAATTTTTTCTTAAAAATTAACTTACAATCGACGATCTAAAAGCTTGTTTCAAATGTGTATAATGAAGAAATCTTGCAACTGTCAAAATATTAGAACCATTATACATTAAAATAAAGAAAAATATTCCAGACAAATATAATCTTGAAATATATTGATTATCTTCCATAACTTGAAGTAACAATGCTGCTACACGTTGAACAATTGCCGGATCATATGTCAATAATAATTGTACAACTTGATATAACAAAACTGGTTCAGATAATATTTTTTTAACTTGAGGTAATGGACGAATAACAGCATTACTGTCATCTCTAGATGGAAAAAACGAACACATTTGAATCAAAATATCCAAAACAACCACACATAATTCCGTTAATGTATATAATGATGAACTTTCATTTTTTTCATTTTTTATTTCTTGCAAAATAGTCCATTTAAATTGATGTACTGTTTCAATTGAATGCCATTTATCCAATCCTTCTGCCCATATTTCCGTTTTTTCATTTATATTACCATTTTTAAACATTTCTTTCATATCATAAAAACTAATTGGTCCTTGTCTTTCATTTTTTTTATCATTATAATACCATTCTAATGTTTCATTACTTGTCGAATCACCTGCTTCAATAACATTTGTTTGACTATAAATTTTCGCTCTTGAAACATGAAGATGTGACAATACAGCAAAATCAATCAATATCGGTATAACACCTGCCGAAATCAATTCTTTAACATTATTCTTATCAAGAACCAATTTACTTATTAAATAAATCAAATGATCCCTTTCTGCAACATCACAACATTTAGCTAGCATATTCACAAGATATTTCGAATCCGTAAAAGACCCAATTGTAATAGCATGTCTTTCATATGCAATTCCCATCGCTTTCAAACAAACACATTTCATCTGAGATTTCGGTGTTAACAAAAATCTATGATATACAGTATTAAAAAAATGCGAAGGATCATGAATAGGCGTAGCTTCTGCATTATCTTCCGTTAATAAAAACCTCAAATAATAATCTCCAATTTTCGTTTCTTCAGCTAATGAATCATAATTAACACCAAATTCTGAATGATTCCACGAAACCAATGTACCACTAGGAACAAATTCCATTTCTTGTTGCAAAGTCCTTAGTTCATTTTCAATAGCATGTCGAAATTCTTCTCTTGTTTTCTCATTCCATATCAAATCAGCTTTAGCATGATCTTTAGAAAATTGATAGCAAAACAGCTTCCAATTAGCCGAAGATTTCACTTGTCTTCGTCGTTTTCTCAACACAACCGGTTTCTGAGTTTTATCCAGTTCCTTATTTCTGTTCAAAAACGTCAATTTCTGTTCCAAATTCCAATGTTGCAAAAGAGATTCCAATCTCGCTTCTACAGTAATCTGCATACTTTTCAACTGCTGTTCCAATGCAGAAGTTTTCGTTTCCGCATTTGCCATTTCCAAATTATTTCTCACAAGTAAATAATCCGCTTCTTGCACAGGAACCTTCTCAGTAGAATCCAGATAATTCAACAATCCTCGAGGCTAAAAACCACATTACTACAAGAAGTAAAAGCAAAGATTTTTACAAAACTATCCCAAAACAAATTCCTAAAACCACAGTAGTCTACAGTTTTCACTTCATACAGTAATTATTCCATAATCCCACATAATTTGATAATCAATCATATATTAAACTTTAAAAGTACTTCAACAACAATCTCCAAAACTACTAACATATCAAAATCTCAGTTTCCCACGATTATTTCCTAATCAATTTCTAAAACTACCATCTCTAAAAACTTCTAAATTATAGTTACAAAACCCTCCACCCATCTTCAAAAATCAACCATCACATAACTATTAATATCCCAAAAATTCCACTTATTTTAAAACAGCAAAAAACTTACAATACATCTTCTCATAAGTTCCATTGCAGAAGAATTTTCAGCAATCCATAGAGAAATCAAATGTCCACTTAATTGTTTATTAGCTAAAACTCTTAAATCTTTTCCTGTTGATAATAACGCCATATGTAAATGAGTTAAAAAAGCTCCTTCTGTAAGTGACAATACTTGCATTGATTTAGATACATCTGGAGTCGATTCTTCTATAATCGCTCTCATAACCAATCCAGCACCTTTAACAATTGTCATTGATGGATTATGAAATAATTTATAAAATGATCTTCCACGTTCTGCTACACATTCCAATATCATATCAAATACTTCACCAGATGTTGTTTCACTATACGGTGCACATACAGTATATGTCAAAAAATCTAGCATACTTGCAATAACAAGGGATCCTGTAGTTCTTTCAACATGATTAACAACAAGATTTAACAAATGTTCAACAAAATCTCTATTTGAAAGAAGAGATTTCTTATTCAATTGTTCCAATCGTAATTCATAATTCGGATGCATTGGTTGCATCAACGAACATAGCATTTCCACCGTAGCATAATCTATAGCTTCATGATTCCATTTCAAAACAGAAACCACCAAATTTCCAAGTTTCTCCCTTACACCAGTAACAGCTGTAAAAGCTTGAAAACCAGATTTCGAAGCAAATAATCTATGCAAACAAGCCAATTGAGCTTCAGTTTTAAAAACTCCATCAATTTCATCTCTTGAATAAGATTCACTAAGAACAGCTTCAAGACATCCAACAATAACCCTTCCTTTGTTGTCAGCAAAAAACCCTTCACTAGGAGCCGAATACGTCAAACCATTGTATGGGATATTTGCATTAAATCTTCTAATCATGTCAGATCTCTTCAACCCAGGTGGAACATTCGTTATATGCCGCATTAATTGAAGTTCACCATCTTCATCAAGAAGATATTTAAAGGGCAAAATTCTAAGATGTTTCTCATACGGTCTAGAAGACACAAAAATCTGATAATTACTAGAACCACGAGATCCATCAATCAACGAGGCCAAAATCAAATCCCTAAAATTAAAAACACATTAAAACTCTAAAAAGGAAAGTAAAAATCAATTAAAATCTAAAAGAAAAATCTTAAAAAAACTATTAATTAAAATTCTGAAGAAATTAAAAATCAATTAAAATAAAAGAAAAATAAAAAATCAACTAAAATCTAAAACAAAAATTTAAAAAAAAACTATTAATTAAAATTTTGAAGAAATTAAAAATCAATTTAAATCTAAGAAAAAATTAAAATCAAAGAAAAATTAAAAATTAATTTAAATTTTACAAAAAATTATTACCTTTCATTTGAACTGTATGCTCTATATTCTCCACTTTCATATTCAATTGTAAATTTCTGAGGATCTTTCAAATCTCTCGAAAGACAGACTATACTGGTCAAATTTCTTGCACAAATAACTGAATAAGTAGCAATATCTCTTTCAATTATACATTTCTCACTTAGACACAGTAATCTTCTGGCAGAATTCTCATGTTTAGATGTAAATTTCTGAACTTTGAATTCCACATAAGAAGTGATCATTTCGTCCTTACTGCAAAGTCCCAATCTTGTCAATTTAAAATCATCCAATGTCAGAGGATCCTTGGCCACAGGCACATAACATCCAACATTTTCACTTGCATTTTTTCTGATATCTTCAATCAACTGATCAACTCCAGAAGTTGCAAACAGATGCCTTCTTCTCTGTTCTCCAACTTCTATTACAAATCCTCCTGGATAATCTGACACTTTGATAATTTGTTTGATTTCTTTGAATAGATATCTAGCAACAATAGCAGATTGTCGATTGAGTTGATATAAAGTCCCAGCTCCGACTTGAAGGGTCACTTGTAGTCTTTCATCTGTCCATCCTTCTTTGAAACAATTGTATCTCTAAAAACAAAAATCAACAAACATCCATTTCATAATCATACCATTCGTTCGATTTTCCTTCCAGAAAACTTGGTTTCAAATTCAAACAAAAAAGTCAAAATGTCCTGAGTGTATTCCGAGGAAAACCTCATGTTCTCAACTTTGTTCTTCTTTCTGACATGAATGAGAAATTCGTCTCCATTCTTGTTATTGCTAGCTCGAGTTTCAGGATTAACTCCAACAAACTCATCAAATGACCACTGAAATGATTGCAATCAATGTAGAATTAAGAATCACAGTATGGTAATTCCGAAACTATTAGTTGAGAAATATTCCAGATGCCATAACTTCTGAAGTGAAAATTCTAGAGATATCATAGTTCAAGTTACAGATTCTACTTTGAAAATTCCGGAAGTATGTGGTAGTTTTCTATTACTGGACAGTAAACTAAGTTACAACTATTGGTTCCAAAGTTGTGGACGATTATATTCGATCGAATTGCTTACAAAGAAAGTAATATGTGCTTTAAACTACGTGTAGCTTTAGCCTACATCTAATACTAGTCCTTTTAGAGGATTCAGCGCAATATAATCAGTAATTTTGAAACTATTGGTTGTAATTCAATCGAAATGCTGGTTTTTAAAACAGAAAACAAAGTGGCATCATAAATTACTAAAATTCGAGAGCACATTTTGGGGATTTTAGGGATATACAGTATTGTCGTCATACTAGATAGTGAGGCGAACTACAACAGTTTCAACGTTGTAGCCAATCCTGTACATAAATCAATCGATATAATCCTGACCTGGTTAGTGATTTCCAACGTCTGGGGGTTGTATGTCGTGATTGCCAAAGTTCCAATCGAAAAAACCCGTTTATATCTGAAAAATATCAACAAATAACATTTAATAAATAATAAATTTAATAAAAAAAACTCTTACTTTCCCTTCCATGAGTGCTTAACGACGAGAAAACAGGCAATGTCCCGGTTATTTGGATTAAACGACGTCATCGTCAAAATTTAAGCATTGCCTTCTGAAACTCATATATCGAAAGCAGTTCGAATACACGTAACTCACGCCAGACGATGAGATAAACATTCAAATCAAACAAAAAAGGAGAGAATTCGATTGGTTTTCAATGCAACTCCAAATGGATCCGCGAAAACGAAATGAGCAGAAAAAATCAAAACGAACATTTCGCCAAACGTAACGAAACAGGGTTCTCTAAAAGGAAAATCGGATTTCAACCTACATCCAATCCGAACGGTTTCAAATTAAGCCTAATTACTAAGATAACTAAAAAGTTCACAAAAATAAATTGGATAATGAAAAATCAAAACGAACATTTCGCCAAATGTAATAAAATATGATTTTTTTGAAAATAAAACCCTCAGATTTTGATCCTAATCCAATCCGAACGATTTCAAATTGAGCCTAATTGCTAAGATAACTAAAAAGTTCAGAAAAATAAATTAGATAATGAAAAATCAAGACAAACATGTCACCAAATGTAATAAAATATGGTTTTTTTGAAAATAAAACCTTCAGATTTTGATCTTAATCCAATCCGAACGATTTCAAGTTGAGCCTAATTACTAAGATAACTAAAAAGTTCACAAAAATAAATTGAATAATGAAAAATCAAGACAAACATTTCGTCAAATGTAATAAAATATGTTTTTTTTGAAAATAAAATCCTCAGATTTTGATCTTAATCCAAGTCAAATCCAACTTAAATTACTTCAAAGTTAAGTTTAATCCTTAAGATAAATTTCAAAAGATCTTTAAAAAATAAATTAGATGATAAAAAAATTAAAACGAACATTTCGCCAAGCGTGACGAAATATAATTTTTTTGAAAAATAAAATTTTCAAATTTCGATCTTAATCCAACTCAAAAATTTCATTTTCAAAATAATTTCAATAGATTTCAGAACAGACTTACGAAAACTTAATGAACAAAAAAATTAAAACGAACATTTCATCAAACGTATCGAGAAAAATTTTTTTCAAAAAATAAAATCATCAAATTTATTAATTTTAAAACTCCGAATCAACTTTTTATTTAAATTCAATTTAAATAATTCAAGTTCAAAATTTAAAAAATTTAAAAAAAACAAAAATTAAATTTTAAAAATTTGGAAATTTGAAATTGGAAAAAATTTCTAAAAATTGATAGTTCTGGAATGTATCAAGGACCCCGTGATTACCGGGCCTTTAGACTAAAGGACGAACAGGACTGATTAAAGTCGACTATTTATCGTTTCATCGATTTCGATTTTCGGCTTTTTTTAATTCTAAAATTTCATTTTCGGCTTTTTTTAATTCTAAAATTCCGATTTTCGGCTTTTTCAAATTTTTGAAGATGATTTTTTTTAAATTCTCAAAAATTAAATGAATTTCATATTTTCAAAAACGGCAATTTTTGAGTTTTTTGAAAATAATTTAAATTTTAGATCTCTAGAAATGATAATTTTTAAAATTTATTAAAATAAATTAAATTTCAGATCTTTAGAAATGACAGTTTTTAAGATTTATTAAAATAATTTAAATTTCAGATTTTTAAAAATGACAGTTTTTAAGATTTATAAAAATAAATCAAATTTCAAACCTCTGAAAATGATAGTTTTTAAAATTTATTAAAATAAATTAAATTCCGGACTTCCAAAAATGATAATTTTTAAAGTTTATTAAAATAAATTAAATTTCAGACTTTTAGAAATAACTGTTTTTGAGGTTTCAGAAGATATGTTAAATTCGAGATCTTTAAAAATTACTGTTTTAAAGCTTCAAGAGATTTGTCTATATTTGAGGCTTTTAAAAACGGTCATTTTCAAAATTCCAGATCTCCAGCAGCAACTGTTTTTAGAAATTAAAAAAATTAGCTTCATTTCGGATTTTCAAAAATAATTATTTTAAAGTTTTCGGAAGATAAACTTGATTTCGGATTTTCAAAAACGATCATTTTCAAATTTTTGAAAAATAAATTTAAATTTAAATTTTTTGAATTATCTATTTTCAAATTTCTAAGAATTTCAGATTTTAAAAAACAATTATTTCTAATTTTTGAAAAATAAATTTAAATTTGAATTTTCAGAAATGTCTATTTTAAAATTTCTAAGAATTTCAGATTTTTAAAAACAATTATTTCTAATATTTCGGATTTTTAAAAACAATTATTCCAAATTTTTGAAAAATTAATATAAATTTGAATTTTTTGAATTATCTGTTTTCAAATTTCTAAAAACAATTATTTCTAATATTTCGGATTTTTAAAAATAATTATTCCAAATTTTTGAAAAATAAATTTAATTTTCAGAAATGTCTATTTTCAAAGTTTCAGAAGACCAATCAGACTTCAGAATCCTTCGAGCTTCAAGATTTTTAAAAATAAACATTTTTGAATTTTTCAAATTTCGTATTTCATGAATTTTGCAAAAGATTGTTTAAAAATTGAAAATAATTCGGACTTTATCGTCAAACACATCTACAGTAATTCAATGTCAACTTGAATTTCGTTTGGTAAAATTGAAAGGCGAAAAATAACTCGAATTTTCGGAAGACCCAAAATGGCAAGAACCGGTCGGAAGTTATCTACATCGAGGGCTGGATTCGGGGTCAGGGGCCTACTGGGACCGCGAAATGCGTCGTGACTTCTGGTCGCACTGGGGTGTCTACGGTAACTGGGGCTTGGGCGGAATCTTGGTCGGAACTGGACCCTACTTCTGATTCGTCGCCTTCGTCGTAGTCTTCTTCGTCGTCGGCGAAACTCTGCATGGAGAACATGATTGATCTTCTTCGGGGATGGAATCCGCTCAGGAGAGGACTGTTGTTCAGGGATGAACCGTCTGAATCCATGGATCCTGTGTGGAAGGCCAGCAGCTCCCGACTGGTTTTCAAGGAAGACCTTCGACCTCGTGGCGGCAACTGGCCTCCGTTCGGGACACCCCCGTCCTTCGGCGGCAACGGCGCCGCGAACACCCCCGGATGACCCCCCGGGGCACTGCTCAGGTTACCACACGAAGCAGAAAGCGAAACCTTCCGGATGTGCTTCGCGAGCGACTCCAGCTGGTCCACCACCGAATGAACAAGTTCCGATTTCTCGTCCCCCGTGGATTCATCGTCGAAATCAGATTCATCCGTCGCTGTTATCTGATCCGCAATCTGGAGGAGCTCTTCTCTCATGTTCGAACTCGCTGCTTCATCCGCCAGGATCAGTTTATCCACCAAAGCCCCGGCAGATACCATCTTCAAAACCGGCAACTGGAACCTCTCCGCAAGAAGCAACATTTTCTTCACAAAATCAAGGTCAGCTGATTCCTAAAACCAAATATTTTAATTTTTTTCAATTTTACAAAATTCAAAAATTTATAAAATAAAAAATTTAAAAAATTTATTTTTAAAAAACTTTAATTTTTTAATTTTCGAACTTTTATAAAATTTTAATTTTTAATTTTTTAGAAAATTTAAAAACTTTATTTTGAAAAAACTTTAATTTTTTAATTTTCGAACTTTTATGAAATTTTAATTTTTAATTTTTTTTTAGGAAATTTTAAAAATTTATTTTTAAAAAACTTTAATTTTTTAATTTTTGAACTTTTATGAAATTTTAATTTTTAATTTCTTTAATTTTCGAGCTTTTATGAAATTTTAATTTTTAATTTTTTAGAAAATTTAAAAAATTTATTTGTAATTTTTTATAATTATATAATCAATTCCCCTCGAAATGAATAAATTTTTGTGGATCTTTATTTTTGATTATTTTTGATTATTTTCGACTGTTTCCATTTTCCTTAGTCAGCATCGATTAATCTGCTTTAAACTCTTGTTCGGGACCAAACTGTCCGTTATCAGCCCGGCCTTGTGAATTGGAAGATTGGTTTCTTTCGGAAACCAAGTAAACAACTTTTTTCTCAAAAAAACAAAAATTTTAACAATCGACTTTTGGCCCATTGAAATCCAAAAAGGATTTTCCCTGAGGCAATGGCGTCATGACAATTTTCCTCTTGAGAACAATGAGGATTTTTCAAAGACTCAAGTTTGTCAAAAACATTCCAAAAATAGAATAAAATTAATCAGCTTTTTGTTTTGATCATTTTCATCAGTGCTCTTTGTTCTTCAGGATCTCTCGCTTGTCTATAAACAAGATTAAAGAACGTTTCGTGCTTTTGGCAAGACGTTTCAACGCAAAAGTAATGTTGAGCAGTGATCTCAGAACGAAAAAATGATCTTAAAATAAAAAAATTAAATGATCTCAAAATAAAAAAATTATAAAAATAATTTTAGAAAGAAAAAAATTAGAAAAATAATTTTAGAACGGAAAAAAAATTAAATGATCTCAAAATAAAAAAATTATAAAAATGATCTCAAAATAAAAAAAAATGAGAAAAATAATTTTAGAACGAAAAAATTAGAAAAATGATCTCAAAATAAAAAAATGAGAAAAATGATCTTAAAATAAAAAAATTAGAAAAATAACTTTAGAACGAAAAAAAATTATAAAAATGATCTCAAAATAAAAAAATTAGAAAAATGATCTCAGCACGAAAAATTATTTTATATTCAGTGATCTCAAAATAAAAAATTATTTCAGGTAAAATGTTCTCAATGCCAAAAATTATCTTTGGCGAAGTGTTCCTAATACTAAAATTATTTTCAGTAAAGTGTCCTCAATGCCAAAAATTATCTTTGGCGAAATATCCCCAACGCCAAAAATTGTCCTTGGCGAAATATCTCCAACGCCAAAAATTGTCCTTGGCAAAATATCCCCAACGCCAAAAATTGTCCTTGGCGAAATATCCTCAATGCCAAAAATTGTCCTTGGCGAAATATCCTCAATGCCAAAAATTGTCCTTGGCGAAATATCTCCAACGCCAAAAATAATTTTCATTAAAGCGTCTTTAATGCCAAAAATTATCCTTGGCGAAATATCCCCAATACTAAAAATTATTTTTGGCAAAGTGTTCTTAATGTTAAAACTTTTTACTTTTTTTTGTTTTTCATTTTTGCTGCTTGACTAATGTCATTATTATTTTTGTTTTTTCGATCTAGATATGCACCGAATGCCCGAGGGAATCGTACAGCTAAAGAATGTCTCGAGACAAAAAACAAATCCCAAGGATCATGACAGTTGCTTGATCTCATCCGACCACTTTTCTGCTTTCCTCCAAAGTGCAGATATCTATAGTCCGACATATGATTTTCCGCGATCAAAGACGTCGTTTGATCCAAAGTGAACTTAATTTTTCAACTTTTATTTTTTTTGCAATTTTTTCCGAAAAAAAAAAACAAAGCACTTTGTCTTCGATGATTTTTTTGGATTACGGTATCCGGACGAGATCATAGAACATTTATGACGTTCCAGAAATCTTCAAAAATATATTATATAATTTGAAAAATTTCCAAAAACGTGTAAAAGTTAAATTTTTACACTTTTTGGTCCTGAGTGGAAAATTCGAAAATTCGTGTCAGGACCATTTTTTCGATTTTTATTACTGTCAAGTTTTAAATAATATAATTACATAAAAATATACAAAATATACAAAGAATTTTAAAATTTTTGGTCCTGAGTGGAAAATTTGAAAATTCGTGTCAGGACCATTTTTTTCGATTCTGTGATCAACATGTTTATTTTCATGATAGTGCAATTTAAACATTTTCCAGAAACATTAAAATACTAAATTTTAAACTTTTTGGTCCTGAGTGGAAAATTTGAAAATTCGTGTCAGGACCATTTTTTTGATTTTTTTTATATTTTATTACTTTTAAGTTTTAAATAATATAATTACATAAAAATACACAAAGAATTTTATACTTTTTGGTCCTGAGTGGAAAATTCGTGTTTTTTAAATTTGGTTTTTTACAGTATGACAACGACGACGTTCGAACCAAATTGGGACTGTTTATTTAATCATAATAAATTTAAATTTTAAAAATTCGGATTTTGAATGCAAATCTCCGTCGTCAAAATCAAACACAAATTTCATTTTTCAATGATCACTCGACTAAAGTAAAAAATTCTCAAATTTCTGCAAAAAAACGAAAACTGACCCATGGAACGCCCAAGACTCATGGCTTCCTTTGTAAAGTAGTCAAATGACCGTAAAAGTAAAGCTAATTCAATACTTTTATATCCAATGCCAAAGGCAATTTTACTTTTTAAAAAAACTAAAAATAAATTTTTTCGAAAAAAAAATTAAAAATTATAAAAAAAATTTTGAAAATTATAAAAATTTAAAAATTATAAAAAATTATAAAAATTATAAAATTATTAAAAAAAGTTTAAAAATAAAAATTTTTTTTTAAATTTAAGAAGTTTAAAAATTTTTAATTTTAGATTTTTGGAGATTTTTATGGTTTTGTAATTACAGTAAAACTTACCACCATTACTTCTCGACAGATGAATCGCTCACATTCCCATTTCAAAGCAGGGAAATGGACAGCGACAGAAGCTTCGAGAATATCCAGGAAATCCTCAAAACACACGGTTTCCGCCATAATTACATGGTTAAAGTAAATATGGGCACAAACCTGAAAAATTCATTAAAAAATTTTAAAATTTATAAAAAAAATTCATTAAAAAATTTTAAAATTTATAAAAAAAATTCATTAAAAAATTTTAAAATTTATAAAAAAATTCATTAAAAAATTTTAAAATTTATAAAAAAGTTAATTTAAAAATTTTAGTTTTTATAAAAAAAATCATTAAAAAACAATTTTAAAAATTATAGAAAAATAAATTTTAAAATTATGTAAAAAAATTTTTAAATTTATAAAGAAAATTATTAAAAAATAAATTTTAAAATTTCGTAAAAAAAATAAATTTTAAAATTTCGTAAAAAATTGATTTTAAAATTTTACCGTTTCAATTTTGGAAGAACTGATTTGTTGCCTGAGGGCGTCGTCGAGTCGTTTCTGGACTTCTTGACAAGAAAAATTAAAAATATTTTTATGATAGGCGAATTTGTCTTTTTCGACGTCGAGAAGATCGGAATTCGGGACCTGGAGTTGCTGAGTGAAGATTTCTTTTAAAATTTTTTCACAAAGAAATTCCAATTTTGAATCTGCGCTTTCGAGACTCGGCAGGTAGTTGAGGGGCTGGAAGAGGCTGGCTCTGATCTTGAGGTCGATGGAGACGGATATGTGAGTTCCGACGTTGTTGTGGACGAATTCGCTGAATTCGCTCCAATGACGGCTGTTGTCGGAGGTGGAAGGGGACCATCCGGAGCCGAGGATGTACTCCTGACCGTCCAAGGGGGTGTCCTTGAGCAACTTCCTCCCAGACTGGTCCGTGACCGAAATAGCGGCAGAATGGAGTCCGACATCGGGGATCGGGCCGTCCTTGTAGTAGAGAGTGACGTTGACCCTCTGACTGGACCCAGAAGGAAGGTCATCGAAGTTGTCCAGATTCGCCATCTCAAGAACCCTCTCATCGCACATCCGAAGAAGCCACGTGAACTGACACCCGTTGTAAGCAGTGCAAAACGGCGGAGAAACGTGCAAAACCGCTTTTTCGCCGGTGTTAATTAATTTTTTGTTTATTTTCAAAGACCAAACATATCTGAAAATCAGCAGCTCTTCCGAAGTAGAAGCCATAGAATCCATCTAAAAACACAATTTTAGGCCCCAAAACCAACAAAAAACGTAAAAATCGGAAAAACTGGCAAGTCGCCGGAGGGGGTGGCCTGAGGCAAAAAGTAAAAAAAAATAAAAAAAATAAAAAAATAAAAAATAAAAATAAAAATTCAATAATAAATCTAAGTTCTTTCGTATAGCTAATTCGAAGAAGGTTTAAACTTGGGACACAAAAATTTAAAATTAAACGTGAAATTTTCGCAAAGTGGTCGATGGAAGCTGCCGATTCGCGATTGTTTGCTTTTCAGACTTGTCTCTTGGATCAAAGTTGTTCCAAATTTTTCGAGGACTTTAAAATCATACCATTAAAAAATTAAAATTATTTTAAAATATTTAAAATTAAAAAAAAATAAAATTATTTAAAATTAAAAAAATCAAAATTATTTAAAATTAAAAAAATAAAATTATTTTAAAATTAAAAAAATTAAAAATTAAAATTATTCAAAATTTTAAAATTAAAAAAATTTAAAATTAAAATTATTTAAATTTTTCAAAAATTTTAGAAAATTTTAAAAAATTCCAGAAATTTCTAAAAAATTTAAATTTAGAAAATTTTAAAGAATTTAAGTTTTTTAAAATTTAAAAGGTTTAAGAGGATTCTGGAAGATTCTCATAAAAAATAAATTTTTCTAAAGAAAAAAAAACAGGAAGTTTGATTTATCAAAAATGAAAAAACAAAAATTGTCCGAGAAAACAGATCGGAAATGGCGTTTTTTCGATCATTTCCGCCGGATTTTCAGGATCTAAAAATGGATATAAATTATCCATATAGATATTCGAAAAATTTTCGAAAAGAAATTTTAAAAATTATAAAATTAAAAAAAATTTTAAAAATTATAAAATTTAAAAAAAAAGAAATTTTTAAAATTATAAAATTAAAAAAAAAGAAATTTTTTAAATTATATAATAAAAAAAAGTTTTTTTTTAAATTATAAAATCAAAAAAAATTTTAAAATTAAAAAAAGTAATTTTTTAAATTGTAAAATCAGGAAAAAAAAGATTTTGATATTTTCCGAGTTTTTCAAAACAGATAAAGTGGTTTTTTTCGGCCATGAGCCTTGTCTATGATCTCCGGATCGGATTACACGATATTTAAGTTTTGAAATTGTTCAGGATATAGTAAACGGTTTTAAACATTTTCGAAAATAATTTAAAAATAAAAATTATAATTTTTTGTCTCAATTGGAAAATTTTAAAAATTTCCATCGAGACCACTTTTTTAAAATTTTTATTTTTAAAATAATATAATTTTCGAAAATAATTTAAAAATAAAAATTGTAATTTTTTGTCTCGATTGGAAAATTCCGAAAATTTTCATCGAAACTACTTTTTAAAATTTATATTTTTAAAATAACAAAATTTTCAGAAATTATTTAAAAATAAACTTTTTTGTCTCGATTGGAAAATCCTCGTTGAGATATTTTTTAGAATTTTATAGTAAATATTTTTGTTTTGATAATAATGCAATTTTAAAAGAAAGCAATTACCCCAGATGCTTCATTAGTCTACATTTATGATTTCAATAATTATATTTTTGACAAAATATCGAAAACAACATTTTCCGAGATTTTTGGTCCCAAAACGAAAATTTTCGGACTTGTTTCTGGTCCCGAGAAGAAAATTTCGATTTTAGTTTTAATTTTGAAAATAATATTTTTAAAAATTATTTCGAAAAAAGTATTTTTGAAAAGATTCCTGGTCTTGAAACGAAAATTTTCGAACATATTATGGTCCTGAGAAGAAAATTTCGATTTTATTTTTAATTTTGAAAATAATATTTTTTAAAATTACTTCGAAAAAAAGTGTTTTCGAAAAGATTCCTGGTCTTAAAACGAAAATTTTTGAAAATATTATGGTCCTGAGAAGAAAATTTCGATTTTATTTTTAATTTTGAAAATTTTATTTTTAAAAATTATTTCGAAAAAAGTATTTTTGAAAAGATTCCTGGTCTTGAAACGAAAATTTTTGAAAATATTATGGTCCCGAGAAGAAAATTTTAATTTTATTTTTAATTTTGAAAATAATATTTTGAAAAATTATTTTGAAAAAAAGTATTTTTGAAAAGATTCCTGGTCTTGAAACGAAAGTAAATGGTGCAATATCGAATAACAGCGGGTGTATATCAATTCGCTAGTTCAAAAAAGACGATTAAAAATAAACAATGAAGAAAATGATCATTTTGTTTTTGGTATGGGTATTTATACTAAAAAAAATAAGAATTTATATAATTTTTTGTAAATACACAATATTGCAGACAGGTCAGACCGCACCTGGGGAACTGCAGATGATAAGCAAGATTCCGGCTAAGACCCCAAAGCCGGTTTTTGTTTGCATCTGATCTTGCGCAATGTCAGGGGCCGCCTCGGGGCAGCAAACAAGCGCTGTTTGCTTCATCTCCAAACTCTTGATTTGTTAGTGAGGTCACGTATGACGTAAAAACAATACGATTCCACTCGAGGAACCAGATCGATCGGTCAGGTGCATCTGAACCAAACATGTCCAATGATAACTGTCCAGGAACGTCCAATAACTCCCCGCCGAATCCACTGATAACCATGACCAATTCGCTCTTCTGCCAGTGCGAGTCCAAATTAAAGAAAAAAGTGTTTAAAAAAATAAAATCAATTCCTAGAAACGAAATATTTAGAAATAAAAATAATTTTTAAAAAATAAAATCAATTCTTAGGAACAAACTTTTTAAAAGTAAAAAAATATTTAAAAGAATAAAATCAATTTCTAGAAACGAAATATTTAAGAATAAAAATAATTTTTAAAAAATAAAATCAATTCCTAAGGACGAAATATTTAAAAATAAAAAATTATTTTTATTAAATTAAAAAAAATTAATTTTTTTTGTTTTTGAAAGTTTTTAAAAATTATAATTATTTTTTTCTCCAGATGAAAGTTAAAATTAGTGCGAAAAAGTATTTTTAGAAAAAAATTAAATTTCAAAACGAAAGTTCCTGATAAAATATAATAAATTTATTTTTTTTTAATAAAAATAAAAAAATATTTTAATAAATTTATTTTTTAATAAAAAATAATATTTCTAATAAATTTTCAAACATTACAATAAATTTTCTATATTTTTGTAGATAAATATTTTGTTTTTTATTAGTAAAAAAAAACTAATTTTTTGATATTTATGAATTTATTTTTTTTACCAGTGTTGAGGTCTATAAAACAATCTACATTAAAGTCAAATTGGATTTTTCGAAATAAATATATAAGTTGACTTGCACGAATATTGCACGTAAACTGCAGGTTTGAATTTTATGTGAACTGATTTTCCTGAATATTGCATGTAAACTGCAGATTTGAGTTTTATGTCAATTGATTTTTCTGAACATTGCACGCAAACTGCGAGTTTCACTTTAATTTTGTAATTTTTCTAAATATAAATATAAAAATCCCACTTTAATTGCCCTCATGTTGCACGCAAACTGCAGATTTTTACTTTTGTTTTTTATGTCGAATTTTTATAGATCTCGGTACAGTACAAAACTAACAAAAAATGAAGTCTTGCAGGAAAAGTGTTGACATCTACGAGTTCGTTTTTTACCAGCGCGAGTGAAAACCAGTGCAAAAACCAACATGAAAAAAACCAAAATAAACTCTCACCGCGAAAGTCCCTGAAAGTTACGATAAGCTTGTTTTATAAGCGCAACCAGAAATTAGTACAAAAACTAACATGGGAAAAACAAACGAACTCTCGACACGAAAGTCCCTGAAAGTTACGATAAGTTTGTTTTTTTGCAAGAGCGAGTGAAAACGCGCAAAGAGTAACTGCAAAAAATAAAGTCAACTTTGATCACGAACGTCCCTGAGAATTATGATAAATTTAGTTTTTTTTATTAGTAGATAAAATTTTATATAAAAATTAAAAAAAAATAAAAATTAACTCTCGCCACGAACGTCCCTGAGAATCATGATAAATTTTGTTTTTTATTAATGAATAAAATTTTATATAAAAATTTAAAAAAATTAAAAATCAACTCTCACCGCGAACGTCCCTGAAAATCATGATAAATTTTGTTTTTTATTAATGAATAAAATTTTATATAAAAATTAAAAAAAATTAAAAATCAACTCTCGCCACGAACGTTCCTGAGAATCATAATAAATTTAGTTTTTTTCATTAGTAGATAAAATTTTATATAAAAATTAAAAAGAAATTAAAAATCAACTCCCGCCACGAACGTTCCTGAAAATCATGATAAATTTTGTTTTTTTCATTAGTAGATAAAATTTTATATAAAAATTTCAAAAAAAATTAAAAATAAACTCTCGCCGCGAAAATTACAGTAAATTCGGTTTTTTACAAGTACAAATAAAATTTTGTACAAAAAATTAAAATTGGCTCCTGTCGCAAAAGTACCTGATAACCACGATCACCTCTCTCATTTCTGGTTTTCAATGAAATCTAGCTCAAAGATTAACCCAACAGTCAATCAAAAACATCTGTGACAAAAAAATGATCTCAAAAAAACTTTTCAAAATAATTTATCATTATAAAAATTTAAAAAATAAAGTCTCACAGCGAAAATTTAAAAAAAAATAAAATCTCATAACGAAAATTAAAAAAATAAAGTCTCACAGCGAAAATTTAAAAAATAAAGTCTCACAACGAAAATTTTCAAAATAATTTTTCGTTACAAAGATTTTTAAAAAAAATGTTTTATAAAATATCCGAAAATTGTCTCATAACGAAAATTTTTAAAAATTATTTTTTATAAAAAAAGTTTTTAAAAAATTATTTTTTATAAAAAATTTTAAAAATCACTTTCGATCGCAAAATTGAAAACCATAATAAGCTTACTCGTTCCAGAGTGCGATCGGAAATTGGCTCAAAAGCAGCCCAGGGAGCAAGTTCGATGTTTTATGATTGAGATTATTTTCCGTGTTTCTATCCCAATTGGAGATTTGTTTACTACCAAATATAGTTACTGCAGAACGTAAAATAAACTCTTACCGCGATTTTCCGAAAATCTTATCTAAAAAACTAAAAATTTAAAAAAAAATAAAAATTTTAAAAAATAAAAATTTTAAAAAGATTAAAATTTTAAAAAATTAAAATTTTAAAAAATTAAAATTTAAAAAAAAATTAAAATTTTAAAAAATCTTTAATTTTAGAAAAAAAATTTTTTTATTTTAATGAAACTTTTAAAAATTCATATATTTTAAAATGAAATTAGTTTTTAAATTTTGCATCAATATTAAAAAATGGTTACTGTAGGGGTAAGTTTGTTCAGGAGACTACCGTACTGAGCAGAGGTCTTCGATGACGTGAAAGTTCGAAAATTAACGATCTCTATTTTTTTCGAATTTGATTCTTTTTTGATTTTTTATTTTTAAACAGAAAAGTTGGAATTTAGGAAGTTTTGAAAACAAACAAAAATTGGAAGCAGACAAAGCGGCGGATTAATCTGGTTTTTCTCAAAGGTCAAATTCAATCGACTTTGAAAATCGAAAAATGATAGTTCTCTGTTTTCAGTACCAAAATTAATGCCAAAAATTCGGAGTAACAAGGTGGAATTTTCGCGTTGAAACTTAACTTTTAAAATCCTGGTTTTTCGTGGTGAAACTTTTCGTTCTAAGACAATTTTTGAAATTCGAACTTTTTGTGATAAAACATAACTTTTAAAATTCGAACTTTTCGTGGTGAAACTTTTGAAATTTGAATTTTCGTTCTAAGACGATTTTTGAAATTCAAACTTTTCGTGGTGAGACTTGTAATTTAATTTTTCGTTCTAAGACAATTTTCGAAATTCGAATTTTCGTTCTAAGACAGTTTTCGAAATTTGAACTTTTCGTTCTAAGACAATTTTTGAAATTTGAATTTTCGTGGTGAGACTTTCAAAATTGAAACTTTTCGTTCTAAGAGAGTTTTCGAAATTCGACTTTTCTTTCTAAAACAAGACTTAGAGTTATGTTGTGATTCGAAAACTTCTAAAAATCAAATTTTATCAATTTAAGTAAGATTTAAAAAATCCATATTGTCTCAGCACGAAAAGTCCGAATTTGGAACATTGACCGTAATTTCTGATAATACAGTATTTGATAAAACAAAACTGATTTCTGAACGGACTTTGATTATAAAAACTTGCGAAAAATTCGCCAATGTTGATTATCAAAAATCACATGGGTTAATTTCTACTGTTTACAAACTTAGAACTTTTACGTAGTCAAAAACAAGTCGGAAATTTTAAGGTAACAAAGTTTTTAAATAAAAAAATCCAAAAAAATTTAAATAAAAAAATCCAGAAAAAATTAAACAAAAAAATTCAAAAAAAAAATTAATAAAAAAATTTTAAAAAATTTAATTTTTAATTTTTAGTTTTTATAAATTAATTCGGTTATAAATTAAATTTTTTGTTTTTTAAAATTATTATTTAAAAATTAATTAAAAATTAATTTTTTTGAAATTATTATTTAAAAATTAATTAAAAATTTAATTTTTTAAAATTATTATTTAAAAATTAAATTTCTAATTTTGAGAATAATTATTTAAAAATTAATTAAAAATTAAATTCTTAATTTCGAAAATAATACAGTAATTACGGTCAATTTGGGTCTGGAATTTCATCGATCTGAGATCTGCCGGAGGGGACCAGTCCGTAGTTAACCGTGGACAGCCCGGATCTGACTGAATACAGAAAATCAAAAATTTTAATTTTAGTATTTTTCAAAATTTCCAATTTTTCAAAAATTAATTTAAATTTAATATTTTCAGGAATTCCTCTCGTTTCATCAACAGAAAACTGGCTCATGACTCGAGAAAAACCAAGATTAAAAATTTAAACAAAAACATTTTCAAAAACAAAAACACAGTTTTATGGAGAAAGTCGGGAGACAAAGGACCACAGCACTTCTAAAAATACCTTTAAGTTCTTTCTCGGCAATTATAAAAAATTAAGAAATTTTAAAAATTAAAATTTTCATTTTTTTTAAATAAAAAATTCTTAAAAATTAAATTTTTATTTTTATTTTTATTTTTTTTTAATTAAAAATCTAGAAAATTTTAAAAATTTAGATTTTTATTTTTTTTTAAATTAAAAATTAAAAATTTTTTTGATACTCTTAAAAAAATTAAGAAAATTAAAATTTTTATTTTTTTTCAAGTTTTAAAAAAAATAAAAATGACTTAAAAAATCGCAGATTTGTGAAATAAAAGAATAACTAATTTTACAAACAAAACGGGACACAGTAGTCCAAGAACAATTTTCCGATTTTAATATTCACAAAAATTACGAAAAAAACGAAAATTTTAAATTTTTTTGAAAAAAAATAAAAATTCAAAGTTTTTAAAGAAAATTAAAAAATCTCAAAATAACTTTTTTTAAAAATACAAAATTTTAGATAATTAAAAAAATAAAATTTTAAATAATTTAAAAAAAATAAAATTTTAAATAAATTAAAAATATAAAATTTTAAATAATTAAAAAAAATAAAATTTTAAATTTGTTTAAAAAAAATAAAACTTTAAATAAATTTAAAAAATAAAATTTTAAATAATTTAAAAAATATAAAATTTTTAATTTGTTTAAAATGGAATTATATATTTCGTAGATTACATAATAGAGTACAGAAGTTCTGGAAAACATTTTTTGATTTTAATATTCCCGAAAATTATAAAAAATAAAAGATTTACGATCATTAAAAAACAAAAAATTTTATATTTAAAAAATGATCAATTTCATAAATAACAAAACAAAATACGGTAATTGTGAAAAAAATTTTGATTTTAATACTATTAAAATTTTTTTAAATTTTAAACATTTTTAAAAATTAATTTTTTTAATTTCAAAGATTTTTAAAAATAATTTTTTTAATTTTAAACATTTTTAAAAATAATTTTTTTTAATTTTGGAAAATTTTTAAAAATAATTTTTTTGATTTTAAACATTTTTTAAAATAAATTTTTTTAATTTTAAACATTTTTAAAATAATTTTCTTTAAATTTCAAAGATTTTTAAAAATACCAAAATTAAAATTAAGTGATTTTGAAATTTTAAATTTTTTTTAAATTATGGAAAAATAAAAATTTGAAATTGTTTTTAATAAAAGACCGACTGGTTTCATAAGTGACATAACGGACCAGAGTTGGTCTAGAAACATATTTTTATTTTTGGCTTTTTTGACAATTACGAAAAAAGATTCCAGATAGTTCTTTTTAAAGGAATGACTGGTTTCATAAGTGGCATAACGGGTCCGAAAATTCTAAAACATTTTTTTATTTTTCGATAATTATGAAAAAAAAAAATAAAATTTCAAATAAATTTAAAATGTTTTTTATTATTAAAAAACTTAAAAAAATACACTTTTTTAATTATAAAAAATTTTAAAAAATACACTTTTTTAATTATGAAAAAATTATAAAAAAATGCTTTTTTTATTATTAAAAAAAATAAAAAAACATTTTTTTTTTAATTATGAAAAAATTATAAAAAAATAAAAACAAATATTTTTTAATTATTAAAAAATTTTTAAAAATACACTTTTTTAATTATGAAAAAATTATAAAAAAAATGCTTTTTTTTATTATTAAAAAAAATAAAAAACACTTTTAATTATAAAAAAATAAAAACAAATATTTTTTAATTATTAAAAAATTTTAAAAATACACTTTTTTTAATTATGAAAAATTTTAAAAAAAATGCTTTTTTATTATTAAAAAAATAAAAAAACATTTTTTCTGAAAAGAAACGGCTGATTTCGTAATCGAAATGACGAGCTCATGAGAACCCGAATGACCTGGCAGGGGTCAGAAAAGTCCAAAGATCATCTTTATCCCGTCCACTCGGACCACGTGACGAAATCTGACCCAGATTATTCAAAAACAAATCCAAATCTACAGTATCCAAAATTTAATAAAAATAATTTTTTTGAAATTGCCTCAAGGAAAAAATTCGAAAACGATAATAGACAATGACAAAAATCGCCTCAGGCACATTTGACGAAGTGAGTCAATTTATGAATTTTTTTGAATAAATATATTTTTGGAAAGTTTAGCGACGGACGGAGATCAACCCGAGGACGGCCACAGGACATAATCACTTCTGGCGTGGTTTGTGGACGACTTTTAGAATTCAAAATTAAAACAAATTATGACATGGACAGAAAATATAACATCGAAAACGACGGAAATCTGAATAATGAAATATCAAACACAATCTCGACACAAAATTTTTTATGATTTTCCAATCAGGACCAGAAACTAGAATTTAAGTTTTATAATTTTCCAGTCGGGACCAAAAAATGTAAAATTTGAATTTTGGTTTTCCAGTTGGGACTAAAAAGTGTAAAATTTGATTTTTATGACTTTCCAGTCAGTACCAGAAAGTGTAAAACTGAATTTTATGACTTTCAAGTCAGGACCAGAAACTAGAATTTAAGTTTCATAATTTTCCAGTCAGGACCAAAAAGTGTGAAATTTGAATTTTGGTTTTCCAGTTGGGACTAAAAAGTGTAAAATTTGATTTTTATGACTTTCCAGTCGGGACCAAAAAGTATAAAATTTGATTTTTATGACTTTCCAATCAGGACCAGAAACTAGAATTTAAGTTTCATAATTTTCCAGTCAGGACCAAAAAATGTAAAATTTGAATTTTGGTTTTCCAGTCAGGACCAGGAAGTATAAAATTTAAGTTTCATAATTTTCCAGTCGGGACCACAAAATGTAAAATTTGATTTTTATAATTTTCCAATTACAACTGAAAATTGTAGAAATGAATTCTCAAAATTTCCCCGTGAGATTCAAAACTATAGAATTTAATTTTTATGCGATTTTAAAAACTTCTAGAATTTTTGAAATTATTTAAAAAATTCAAAAACACTTTTAAATTTTGAAAAATAAAAAAATTTCATAATTAAAAAAAATAAAAACATAAAAATTAAAAAAAATAAAAATTTCAAAATTAAAAAAAAATAAAAATAAAAACATAAAAATTTTAAAAAAATAAAAACATTAAAATTAAAAAAAAATTTTGTGATTTTTTATAATTTTAATCAGAATACAGTAAGAAAAAAATTTTTTTAAAGTAAAATTATTTTTTTCGTAAAATAAAACGCGCTTGCCAGAGGCCACGAGACTTTCTTGACCTTTATTCGACGGACTGGATCGACGAAAGTCATTTGTCCGCCTTCATGCGAGATTTGAGTTTTTATCATCAGGTGCCGGTCGGATAACTGACGTCATCCGATATGATCCGCGAGAGACAAAGAAAATTTTGGAAAAAAGGGCAATTCGTCAATCCAAAATATGTAAACAAAAATTTTAAAATTAAAAAAATCATTTCTTAAAGAGAAATTTTTAAAATTTTTAAAATCACTTTTTAAAAATTTTAATAATTATTTTTTAAAAATTAAAAAAATCATGTTTTTGAAAAAATAAAAAAAATAATTATTAAAATTTTTAAAAATCATGTTTTTGAAAAATTTTAAAATTAAAAAAATTGTAAAAAAAGTTCAAAAATTATAAAAATTTAAAAAATTATTTTTTTTTAATTTCAAAAATCTTTTTTTTTTTAATTTCAAAAATCTTTTTTTTTTTAATTTCAAAAATCTCTTTTTTTTTAATTTTAATAATCTTTTTTTTTTAATTTCAAAAATCTTTTTTTTTAAATTTTAAAAATTAAGAAAAATTTGACCAGGTAAGTTAATGAAAAAACCTAGTTTGATCGCTTTCGGAGGAAAAAGGCAAAAAAAAATAAAAACTGTCAAATGAGGGCTTTAACAGGGATTATCGTATCAGAATCAAGGTTAAAAATAAGCATTTTTTGAGGAATTATTTCGATAACGATCCTTGAAATTTCTAGAAATCAAAATTTCAATTAATTTTAGAAATTTCAAAAGATTTAAGGAATTCAGAAGCTTCTACAGGATTCTGAAGGATTATAGAAAATATTAAACAACTTCAGAATCATTTAACGGATTCTGGAAATTTCTAAAGAATATAGAAATTTCAAGAATATAGAAATTTCAAGAATCTTCCACTTGATTTTCGAAAAGTTTAATCTTTTATTAGATTCATGAAGATTTTGGAAAATATTAAACAATTTTATAATCCTTTACTGGATTCTGAAAATTTCTGAAGAATTCTAGAAAGTTCTGAAGAATCTAGAAATTTCTAGAATCTTCCACTTGATTTTCGAAAAGTCTATAATCTTTTATTAGATTCCTGAAGATTCTGAAAAATCCCAAATAACATTTGAATCATTCACTGGATTCTGAAAATTTCTGAAGAATTCTAGAAAGTTCTAAAAAATCTAAAAAATTCTAGAAGTTTCTACGTGATTTTCGAAAAGTTTATAATCTTTTATTACATTCCGGAAGATTCTGGAAAATGTTAAACAATTTTATAATCCTTTACTGGAATTAGAAGTTTCTAAACAATTCTAAAATATTCCGAAAATTCTGAGAAGATTCCAGAAGAATTCAAAAGCTTCCATGAGACTCAAAACTTCCGTAATCTTCTGCTGGATTCTGGAGGCTTTTGGAAACTTTACAAAATTCCAATGTATTTTCAACACTCAAATCCCAAAATACTTAAATACTTTTCAAAAATACATCCAGAACATGATGTTATTGAACACTCCCTTGGATCTAGATAATCCAGAAAATCCCTAAATCCAAGTTTTTATTTTTAACTTTTCAAGAAATTAATTTTTCAGCCACAATGAGTGCAAAAATATGGATAATTAAAAAAAAGAATAATTAAAATTTGTAAAGTCGAAGCAGAATCGGCCGAGTTTGAAAGGAGTGATTAAAAAGTCAGCAACAAGATAAGACGACTTTCCACCTTTCCCCGACCCAAGATACACACAAAAATAGCTCCAATGTGTCGGTACATAGATTTAACACAATATATAAGTGCATTAGATTCAACATCGGTACAGTGAGTATAATGCATCCGATATATCAGAGTTGTTTTGATGTAGCGATATCACACACAAAAAATAGTGCATTAAAACAGTTCTGATATATCAGACACACTATATTTAATGTATCAGATACGTTGAGTTGATATCGGTACATTGTATTCAATATATCAATCCATAAAATATAATATATTTGATACATCAGAGCCGTTTTAATACATCGACACCATATACGAAAAATAGTGCATTGAAACGGCTCTGATATAGCAGATATATTATATTTTATGCATTGATACACAAAATATAATATTAATGCATTGTATTCAATGTATCGATATGTCACAACAGCTCTGATGTATCGGATATATTATATTCAATATATCAGATACATTAAGGTGATATAAATGCATAAAATATAATATATTTGATACATCAGAGTCATTTTAATGTATCAGATACATTATATTCAATGTATCAATATGTCATAACAGCTCTGATGTATCAGACACAATACATTCAATGTATCAGATACATTAAGGCGATATCAATGCATAGAATATAATACATCCGACATATCATAGCCGTTTTTATGCATCAACACCATACATAAAAAATAGTACATTGAAACGGCTCTGATATAGCAGATATACTATATTCAATGCATTGATATCATTTTAATGCATCTAATACATTGAATATAATATATCTGATACATCAGAATCAATTCAATATATCCATACATTATGTATCATTTATCTATTTTTTGTGTGCAAAACTGTCGATTTTGAATCTTTATGTGATAATTATTTTTTAATTTTACAGTTTCGTAATCAATTATACGATTATAAAGAATTAAAAATAAATTTTTTAAAAATTGTCTTGACACGAATTTTCGGGATTATATAAGAATTAAAATAATCCCCATGAAAGTTGGTTAATGGTCTTTCATTAAGTCGTAATTACTGTACTATGAAGAAAAGCAAAAATAAAATTTTAAAAATCATCTCGAAGTCAATTTTCGAAATTTTATAAAAACTAAAATAACAGGTAAAAATTGATTAATGGTCTTACATTAAGTCGTAATTACTGTATTATAAAGAGAAGCAAAAATAAAATTTTAAAAATCATCTCGAAGTCAATTTTTGAAATTTTATAAAAACTAAAATAACTTAAGTAAAAATTGGTTAATGATCTTTCATTAAGTCGTAATTACTGTACTATGAAGAAAAGTAAAAATAAAATTTTAAAAATCATCTCGAAGTCAATTTTCGGAATTTTATAAAAACTTCGAAATATTAAATTTTAATTATTAATTTTACAAATTTTGAAGATTGACGAAATTCTAACATAAATGTAAAAATTAAAAATAAATTTTTCAAAAATGATCTCGGAAGAAATTTTTGGAATTTTTTCGAAACTAAAATAACTTACATGACAGTTGTTCTGCGATCTCACAAGATTTTGTAATTAATTATTGAAGAAATATATCCCACAAAAAACTTCTGGATTGGGATCATGGGATGTATGCCTATTCGCCCTCAGGGTCAGTTGTTACTGAAGATATCAATTTTTAACCGACTTTGAATTAATTCGAATTCGAAAATTCAAAGATTAAATTCCAACTGAATCAATTTTATTTTAAAAAATTTAAAATTAACAAAAATCAAAAATTTAAAAAAATTCAAAATTAACAAAAATTCAAAATTAACAAAAATCCAAAATTTTAAAAAATCCAAAATTTTAAAAAATTCAAAATTTTAAAAAATCAAAAATTTTTAACAATCAAAAATTTAAAAAAAATTTAAAATATAAAAAAAATCAAAGTTAAAAAAAACCAAAATTGAGAAATTTAAATAGAAAATCGAAAAATTTTAAAAAATTTAAAAAAACTGAAAATTTAAAAGAAATTTAAAAATATAAAAAAATCAAAAAAGTTAAAAAAAACCAAAATTGAGAAATTTAAATAGAAAATCGAAAAATTTAAAAAAATTTTAAATTTAAAAAAAATTAAAAAATATAAAAAAATCAAAAAAGTTTAAAAAAACCAAAATTGAGAAATTCAAATAGAAAATCGAAAAATTTAAAAAAATTCAAAAAAACTGAAAATTTTAAAAAAATTAAAAAATATAAAAAAATCAAAAAAGTTTAAAAAAACAGAAAAAATCCGAAAAAAAAATTTCGAAATTGGCAATTTTGGTTTTTACAGATTAAAGTCCTGATGACTATTGCAAAATCACGATAAACAGTACAGTAATCCCGGAAACAGATGTTTTGCATGTTATTGCATATCTTGAATTTTTAAATAAAATTATTTTTTTGCATATTTTGTTGAAAAATTGAAAAAATTAAAATAATTAAAATTTCAAAAAACTTTGAAAAATGAAAGAAATACATCAAATTTTTCAATTTTGGTCTTGACACGAATAATTAACTTTTTTTAAAATAATTCTATTTTAAAAATTTTTTAATTTTTTAAGTTTTTAAATTTTTGTATTTTTTTATTTTTATATTTTTTAATTTTTAGAATTTTTATATTTTTTTACTTTTACATTTTTTTTTATTTTCTAAGTTTTAGAATTTTTTAATTTTTAGAATTTTTATATTTTTTAATTTTTTTAAATTTTAAAAACTCTGAAAATTTTTTAATTTTTTTTAATTTTTTTAATTTTTTTAATTTTTTTAATTTTTAGAATTTTTAGAATTTTTAAAATTTTTAAAATTTTTTTAATTTTTTTAATTTTTAGATTATAAATTACTTTTTTTGACATCTTTCCGGTTGTCTCGAAATAGACCGAGATCATGCTAAAACTTTAATTTTCTAAAAATAATTAATACTTAATTATTGAATATTCATTATGTGAAAATAAACTTTTTTGTTGTTTTTCCAAGAACCGAAGACCACTGTTCTGAGATCTATAAAAAGTCGACATCAGAAGCAAATTTAATTTTTAAACAACAATTAGGCAAGCCAGTCTAATGTTGCAAGTAGGCTGCATATTTTGAAATCTTCATAGATGAGGCTACAAACACGTCAACTCATCTCTAAATATTGCAAGCAGACTGCGGATTTTAGTTTGGTTTCGATTTCAATGTCGACCTCAATTTTGATTTTAATTTTGATTTTAATTTTAACTTTGATTTTAACTTTGATTTTAATTTTAATTTTAATTTTGATTTTGATTTTAATTTTGATTTTAATTTTAACTTTGATTTCAAATTTAATTTTGATTTTGATTTTAATTTCAATTTCAATTTTAACTTTAATTTTCACTTTAATTTTAATTTTGATTTCAATTTTGATTTTGATTTTAATTTCAATTTCAATTTTCACTTTAATTTTAATTTTAATTTTAATTTTTACTTTTTTTATTAACCTCGGCATTGATCTAATTTTTTCGATTTTTATAGTTGTTTATAAAAGTATTATTTCAACGACAAAGATTAATTTCGAAATATTTTTAAAGTTTTTTTTATTTGGATAAATTAGAAAAAATTTTATTGATTTTTGTATTTTTAGAACTTAAGATTATTTGAATTAAAAACTAAATTTAAAAAATTATTTAATTTTTTAAAATCTAATTTAAAAAGTAAAAAATCGTCCAGGTGTTCTTGAACGAAATTTTTTTAGAAAAACTTTGAAATTTATGTTTTTATTTTTATTGTTATTTTTTTTCTACCAGCATTAAAATTATATATTTTAAAATATTTTTAAAATTTTCCATCCAAGACCATTTGGACGATTTTTAAAAATTTTTTTTATTAAAATTCTTTTATTTTTTAAATTTTATTAAAAATTTTAAATTTTAAATTTTTTATTTTTTTAATTTTTATTAAATTTTTTAAAATTTTTTATTTTTTAAAGTTTATTAAAAATTAAAAATTTTTTATTTTTGAAATTTTTATTGAATTTTTTAAAATTTTTTATTTTTAAAATTTTATTAAAAATTAAAAATTTTTTATTTTTTATTTTTGAAATTTTCATTGAATTTTTTAAAATTTTTTATTTTTTAAAGTTTATTGAAAATTTTTCATTTTTTAATTTTTATTTGATTTTTTTATTGATTTTTATACTTTTTAAAACTAAAATAAGTTAAATAATATTTTAAAAGTTAAGGAAGTCGGATATACTTCATTATGTCTTGTTCGAAAATTGTTCTGTTGAGATTTATAAACTTTCCTCAATGACTCAAGTACAAAAACAACAATTTTAAATGTCGCAAATTAAAAATAAAAAACATACACTTAACTAAACCTTAATCCAACCCTATGTAATTTAGTTTGTTTTATCCAAGCCTAAGCCTAACCACAGAAGGATTTAACTTTGATGAAGCTTTGTCTCTTCTGTAACTTACCCAAGTGACGCGCAGTCCAGTGCTTTGATGTGATCCCGGTTAGAAACCACGTGCAGACGAAAGCAATATACAGTGTGGGCCAAAAAAAAGACGAAATCGAATTTTCTCGAAAACTAAAAGAGCTATCAATATGCCGTTTTGAGGGTTGATAGTACTTGACAGTATCTTTATTTTGACAGTATGACCATCTCTGAGGGTCTCGTCGCGAAAAAGTTACAGTCATTTTCAGAAACAAAATGCACTGTTTTTAGCCCTTTTTCTGCGCGCCTTCTCCCGTGACGCACAGATGATTTCAGAATCTGATTTATGATTTATCTAAAAGCCCATCCTTGAAACTACAAGTGCTGAGGGTTTCAGAATTCCAGCTCCACTGACGAATTCAGGAGATCGATTTGAAGCCAAAAATTTTTTGGAATTTTTTTTCGACCGTCGACTTTCAGAAGCTGTCTACGGCTTCGACGGTGACTTCAGAAGCTAAAACGTCATCTGAATAAACTTCAGGGTCTTTCTGACTTCTTCACCAAAAATCGTCAAATTCTGAGAAAGTCGAATTTTCGACCCTCTGATAACCCAACTTACTGGAAGAAGGTCAAGTACCCCTGCTTCCAGAAAATCAGTAAAAATAAAGCGTAGAACAAAAAATAAATATGTTTGTAGGGGTAATCGACCCCGCTGAATCCAATGGTGGTGTCGGATTCGCGATATTTCTACGAAAAAAATTTTTATTTTAATATTTGATTAAAAATAACAATAACAATAACAATTAGCTTTCAACAGTTGAATAACTGTTCAAAGTGTTCTTCTCCTGCCTGGCTGCATACTGACAACCGCTCCTTGAACTCACTGATCCAGCTACGACAAATAGCTGGAGTCAGTTCATCCCAGGTTTCTCTGATAGCAACCCTCAACTTTTCCTAGGTTTGGCTTCGCCGGCTTACTTCCCTTGAGTTTGTGGGCTGCGATCTTCTTGCATGGCTTCTTTTTCAGATCCAATTTCAGAACTCTGAACAGTTGTTCAACTGTTGAAAGCTGATTGTTATTGTTATTGTTATTTTTAATAAAATATTCAAATAAAAATTTCCTCGGTAGAAATATTATAAATCCGACACCACCATTGGATTCAGAGGGATCGATTACCTCTATAAGCACATCTCTTTTGTGTTCTGAGCTTCATTTTTACTGATTTTCTAGAAGCGGGGGTACTTGACCCCAGTCAAGTGGCTGGGTTAACAGAAGATCAAAAACTCGACTCCCTCAGAATCCGGTGATTTCTGGTGAAAAAATCAGAAAGACCCTGAAGTTTCTTCAGGTGCAATTTGAGCTTCTGAAGTCACCGATGAAGCCGTAGACAGCTTCTGAAAGTCGACGGTCGAAAAAAAATTCCAAAAAATTTTTGGCTTCAAATCGATCTCCTGAAGCCGTCAGTGGAGCTGGAATTCTGAAACCCTCAGCACTTGTAGTCTGAAGGATGGGCTTTCAGATGAATCATAAACCAGATTCTGAAAACTCCTGTGCGTCACAGGAGAAGGCGCGCAGAAAAGAAGCTAAAAACAGTGCATTTTGTTTCTGAAAATGACCGTAACTTTTTCACGACGAGACCCTCAGAGATGGTCATACTGTCAAAATAAAGATACTGTCAAGTACTATCAACCCTCAAAACGGCATATTGATAGCTCTTCTAGTTTTCGAGAAAATTCGATTTCGTCTTTTTTTTGGCCCACACTGTAGATAACCGGCTTGCATCAATAGTAAACACGAGATAAAAACACAAAAATTACTGCAGAACAATAATTTCCTGTTGTTCTTACACAAGTTTTCTGAAGTCACACCTAACTGAATGGAATTAATATACAGGAGTTCTGAAGTACAGTTTTCATGTTATTTGGTTTTAAATGAGCACAATCGATGACAGGATTGCATTCCGAGAGAAGATTGAATATAACTAAATTTAATCAACGTACAATATCTATTTAGCTGGAAACAAACATGGTCCAAACTCGTTGATTATATTCAGTTATGATCAATCTTCTCTTGGAATACGATCCTGTCATTGATTGTACTCATTTAAAACCAAATAACATGAAAACTGCAATCCAGAACTCCTACATATTAATTCCATTCAGTTAGGTGTGATTTCAAAAAACGTATGTAAATGCATTAATTGATGTACAAGGTGTTTCGCTCTGGGATCCGTGCTCTGGGTTATTTGCGCCTGAAGAGGATAAAATGTGATTCAACAGAAAAATAAAAGTGAAAAACACTTTTAATTACGTAACTAACAATCATTTTCACTTTCATTTTATCTTACTTCTTTTTCATCCAAGCCGCTATCTCCTTCAGGAACCTTAAAAAATAAAACTTTAAGACGTATTCTAGATATCTTTGGACTTTTTCGAGCTTTTCCTATCGCAGAAATTTAAAAGTCCTTAAATTTGGATAAAAATTACGTAGAATGCATTTTGAATTTTTGCCACTGAGGAACCTCTGATTTCTCCACTTACGACAAATAGGATATGTGTCTTTGAACTGTACTCACTGAGCAAAATGTAAAAATAGAAATTATAAAAATAGAAAAATAAAACTTATAAAAATAGAGAAAATTAAGATAGAAACTATGAAGATAGGAAAATAAAAATTATAAAAATAGAAAGATAGAAAGTATAAGTATAGAAAATACAAAAATTTATAAAATATAAAAGTAGAAATTATAAAGTAGAAAGTAGAAAGAAAGTACAAATGTTGTGGACGCATAGGCCCCACGACCGGAGATATTCAGAACACCCAAGACTTAACAGTGTTCTCTACTGAGGAGTATAAAAAACAACTGTTGGGGACTTGAAGAGACGCCATACAGCTGACGCTCCCTGAATTGTTGGTCTTAGCACGACTACCGTAACCTTACGAGGTTTATGTTATTGTGTGGTTGTTAGATGGTGATATAGAATAAGATCGTGACTTGTTGTTCTGCATAGACTCCAGTGCCTGTTTCCCTACGTTGCAGCGTCCCTTAGGAAGTCACAACAGTAACACTTCTCGTTAATCGAGGTCCTTGGTGTGCTTCGATATTGTCAATATTGTTCCATAGTTGTATTGTGTCTAAGCATTTCATAAAATACACAACAACAAATATACAAAGTATGAAAACAGAAAGTATTCGTTTTTCGAACAAGACATATGTTGATGTACATCCAAAGATTCAATTTTTTTGAAATTTAATCTTTTTAAACATTTTCAAAACACCGTAAAAACACCGTAAAAACGGCAATAGAAGGGCATCTCCATTAGAAAAACAAGGTAGAAAAACGTGAATAAAATACAAACTTTTCCAACAAAAAACTGAACCTTATGTTTGTATATGATTTTTTTGCAATTTTATGATTGATTTTTTACGATTTATAGGATTTTAATTTTTTTTCTGATTAAGAATTACAAATTTTTTAATTTATTGTAGAAACTCTAATAGAAGGACAAGGTAGAAAAACGTGAATAAAATACAAGCTTTTTCAACAAAAAACTGAACCTTATGTTTGTATATGATTTTTTTGCAATTTTATGAATGATTTTTTATGATTTATAAAATCTGAATTATTTTTTTTTTCTGATGGAGAATTACAAATTTTTTAAGTTGTTATAGAAACTAATAGAAAGACAAGGTAGAAAAACGTAAATAAAATACAAACTTTTCCAACAAAAAATTGAACCTTATGTTTGTATATGATTTTTTTGCAATTTTATGATTGATTTTTTACGATTTATAGGATTTTAATTTTTTTTCTGATTAAGAATTACAAATTTTTTAAGTTATTGTAAAAACTAATAGAAAAGCATTATTTTTAAAAAGTTGAAAAATAGCCAGGCTGTCTGTTTATTGGAATTTTACCGTATTCTCGAACAAAAATTTTTTACTTTTATAAATTTTTCTAAATTTTTTAAAATTTTTTAAAATTTTTTTAAACTTTTTTTAAATTTTTACATTTTCTAAAATTTTTAAAAATTTACACTTTTTTGCCAATTTTCGTATTTTTGGGATTAATGCAAGTGGAAGTAATTATCGATGTAAAAATTGACGTAATATAATTCAATTTGTTTTTGCAAAATTAAATCACCATAAAAGGTCATGAAAAAGAAACTTTACAATTGGTTTCGAAAAAAACAACTTTTTCGTCAAAGTAATTTGAGATTTATGTTTTTTAAAATTATTTCTTCATATATTTTTATAAAAAATAAAATTATTTTAATAAACAAAATAATTTTTCGCTAGAAGTTGTTTTGGAAGAAATTTTCTTTTTAAGACCATTTTGAAGGAAATTTTCTTTTTAAGACCATTTTGGAAGAAATTTTCTGTTTGGGACCATTTTAGAAGGAAATTTTCTTTTTAAGATCATTCTGGAAAAAAATTTCTGTTCGGGACTACTTTGAAGGAAATTTTCTGTTCGAGACCATTTTGAAAAAAACTTTCTCTTCGGGACCATTGTGAAAAAAATTTTCTTTTTAAGACCATTTTGAAAAAAACTTTCTCTTCAGGACCATTTTGGAAGAAATTTTCTGTTTAGGATTATTTTAGAAAATTTTCTGTTTGGGACCATTTTAAAAGAAAGTTTCTGTTCAAGGCCATTAAAAAGGAATTTTCCACTCAGGACCATTCTGAAAAGGATTTTCCAGTTAGGACCTTTTTAAAAAGAACTTTCCACTTAGGGTTTTTCTAAAAAGAATTTCCACTCAGGACCGTCTGAATAAATTTTTGTTTTTATTTCTTTAAAATTTTTTTGTTAATTTTTTAATTGATTTATGTTAAAAATGTTTTTACAACTGACGTAAAATGAGTCATTTTTATAAAGGTCAAAATACTACGAAACAGAAAACTAATTTCTCGATTCTCGAACGGAAATTGAGTTCCTTTTACGAAATACGATCATGTTTTGGTTTTTTGACATTTTATCTAATTTTCCTGGTTTTTGTCATTCCACCTGGAGTTAAGTAACGTCACCAGACGATTTAGAGTCCCTGTCCCCTAGACCCCTGAAAAAAATTCGAATTTTAAAAAATTATAAATATTCAAAAAAATTCGAATTTTTAAATTTCAGATATTTAGGAAAATTATAAATAACCAAAAAAATTCGAATTTTAAAAATTATAAATAACCAAAAAAATTAAAATTTATAAAAATTATAAATATTCAAAAAATTTCGAATTTTTAAATTTCAGATATTTAGAAAAATTTAAATTTATAAAAATTATAAATAACCAAAAAAATTCGAATTTTAAAAAATTATAAATATTCAAAAAAATTCGAATTTTAAAAAATTATAAATATTCAAAAAAATTCAGATTTTAAAAAATTATAAATATTCAAAAAAATTCAGATTTTTTAAAATTATAAATATTCAAAAAAATTCGAATTTTTTAATTTTAGATATTCAAAAAAATTCGAATTTTTAAAAATTATAAATAACCAAAAAAATTAGAATTTTTAAAAATTATAAAAAATAAATATTTAAATTTTTTAAATTATTCGAAAAATTTGAATTTTTTTAATTATAAATATTCAAAAAATAATTTAAAATAACTTCCTTTTTTATTCGTGTCGTTTTACAGAGACACTTGTTCTTATTTAATATTCCGTCCTCTCGGAAATCCGAGATTTCCTGGATCGGAAAAATTTCAGTTTTTTATTCTGGGATTTCTGTAATCTTTTCATAAAAAATATTTTAATTTTTAAAAATTTCTTAAATTATTTTTTGTCAAATTTTGCTCATTGGCACTCGCGCGGAAACGTTCAGTCACAAGTTCCCCTCCGGCAACCCAGAGGTTGGGAGAGATTTCGGTTGGATGCCCTCCGGCTCTTTTGAATTTAGAACAACCAAAATCTCCTACAACTCGGTGCAAAACTTAAAATCAACATCAAAAATAAGATTTTTCAAAATTCTCGTCGAGATAATTTTAAAAAAAAACTTTTTTGACGATTTTAGGATTAGTATCTTAAATGAAAAATTTTTTAAAATTCAGAAAATTCTCGTCGAGACCATTTTGTAAAAATTATTTTTTGACAATTTTAGGATTAGTATTTTAAATGAAAAATTTTTTAAAATTCAGAAAATTCTCGTCGAGACCATTTTTTAAAAATTATTTTTTGAAATTTTCTGATGATTTTAGGATTAGTATCTAAAATCTAGAATTTTTTAAAATTCAGAAAATTTTGTAAAAATAATTTTTTGATGATATTGAGATTAGTATCCTATTCTAAACCAAAAGTTCAGAAAATTCGTGTCGAGACTATTTTGTAAGAAATATTTCTTAAAATTTTATTTTTTAAACTTATTTTTTAATTTTTTAAATTTATTTTTTAATTTTTTAAATTTATTTTTTAATTTTTTAAATTTACTTTTCATTTTTAATTTTTTAAACTTATTTTTTGATTTTTTAATTTTAGAATGTTATCAGCGACGTACGTGAGGAACTCCCTTCATCCCGACGTCAGTTACAGTGTCCTACAACGAAATTGGAGGTTGGTGTTTAATTTTTGAATTAATTATATTATGCAATAAATTAAACATTGAAATTCATACATAGTGCAAAACTTAAATTTCGGATTTGTTTCGGGATTATTTAAAAAAAATCAAATTCATCTTATTTCCTTGTTGCCCGCAATCTGCAATTTGAAATGTTTTTTTTAATGATTTCGCTTTAGGATTTTTTTAATTTTAAAAGTTACTTTATTTTTTTGTTTTCTGCAACCTGCAGATTTGAGATATTTCTTTTTAATGATTTCGCTTTAAAACTATTTTAAAGAAAATTATGTTCACCTTACTTGTTGCCCGCAACCTGCAGATTTGAAATATTTTCTTTTTTTTAATGATTTCGCTTTAAAACTATCTTAAAGAAAATTATGTTCACCTTACTTGTTGCCCGCAACCTGCAGATTTGAATTTTTAAATTAGATTTATTTCGTTTTGAGATCATTTTTGAAAATTTTTAACTTTTTTAAATTTTTCGATATATGAATTTTCACTTTTTAGATTTTAATTATTTCGTTTCGAAACAATTTTCTGAGAATCCTCAACTTACTTTGTTTCTTGTTTTTCAAAATGTTTTAAATTTCTTGTTATTTTAGTAATTTCGTTTCGAGATATTTTTCTAAGAAATCTCAACCTACTTCGTCCCTTGTTTTTTCAAAATGTTTTCCAATTTTTTGTTTTTTAATACTTTCGTTTTCAGACCTTTTCGAAAAACATTTAATTTATTTTTTTATTGATATATGAAATTTTTAAAGTTTTTGTTTTTATTTTTTAAAATAATTTTTAATCAATTTTTATTGATATATGAAATTCTTTAATTTTCTTGTTTTTTAATAATTTCAGTTTTAGTTTTTTTTATAATTTTTAATTTATTTTTATTTATTTATGTATGAAATCTTCTAATTTTTTGTTTTTCAATAATTTTGTTTTTATTTTTTTAAATAATTTTTAATCAATTTTTTTTATTTATGAAATCTTCTAATTTTTTGTTTTTTAATAATTTCAGTTTTAGTTTTTTTTTATAATTTTTAGTTAATTTTTATTTATTTATGAAATCTTCTAATTTTTTGTTTTTTAATAATTTTGTTTTAGTTTTTTTTATAATTTTTAATTAATTTTTTTATTGATATATGACCATTTCCAATTTCCTGTTATTTTAATAATTTCGTTTTGGGAGCTTTTCGAAGAATGTTTGATTTATTTCTTTGTCTGCTTATGTGTGAACTTTTCCAATTTTCTGTTATTTAATAATTTTATTTTTGGTTTTTTTCGAAAATATTAATTTATTTTTTTATTAATTAACTTTTTTTGAAGTATTTTAAAAATTTAATTTATATTTTTTTTCGAAAATATTAATTTTTTATTTATTAATTAACTTTTTTTGAAATATTTTAGTAATTTTAGTTTTAGTTTTTTTCGAAGATATTAATTTTTTTATTTATTAATTAACTTTTTTGATTTTTTAATAACTTTATTTTTAGTATTTTTGAAGATTTTTAATTTACTTTTTTATTTATTAATTAACTTTTTTTAATTTTTGATGTTTTAATAATTTTATTTTTAGTTTTTTTGAAGATATTTATTTTTTTATTTATTAATTAATTTTTTTTGATTTTTTGTTATTTCATTAATTTTATTTTTAGTTTTTTTGAAGATCTTTAATTTATTTTTTGTTTGTTTATATATAAACTTTTGATTTTCAGACGATTTTCGGAAAATTTTCACATAACTTTGCTTCCTTGTTTTTCTCACAAAATAAACTTTTTATTTTTGTTTGAGTAACTTTCGTTTTGAGACCATCTTCTGAAAACACTTAACTTGCTTTGTTTCCTTGTTGTTCGCAATGTGCAATTTTTAGATTTTTTGTTACAATAATTTCGTTTCAGAACCATTTTTGAAAATTTTCATTTTACCGCTTTGTTGCTTGCAACGTGCATTTTTGAATTTAATTTTTATTAATTTTTCGTTTTAAGATTATTTTTGAAAAGTTGAAACTTACTTTGCTGCTTTGTTGCCGGCAAATTGCGGATTTAAATCTGTTATATTTTTCTTTTTGAAACCAATTTTTAGAAATTTTCCACTCACTTTGCCTTTTTATTTCCCACAACGTGCATTTTTGAATTTGATTTTTATTAATTTTTCGCTTTAAGACCATTTTTGAAAAGTTGAAACTTACTTCGCTGCTTTGTTGCCGGCAAATTGCGGATTTAAATTTATTTGTTATACTTTTTTCGCTTCGAGACCAATTTTTAGAAATTCCCCACCCACTTTGCCGTCTTATTTCCCGCAACGTCCATTTTTGAATTTGATTTTTATCAATTTTTCGTTTTAAGATTATTTTTGAAAAGTTGAAACTTACTTTGCTGCTTTGTTGTCGGCAAATTGCGGATTTAAATTTATTTGTTATATTTTTCGCTTCGAGACCAATTTTTAGAAAATTCCCACCCACTTTGCCTTTTTATTTCCCGCAACGTGCATTTTTGAATTTGATTTTTATTTTAATACCTTTATTCCATCATTATTTTAAATTTTTTTGTTTACTTTTTTTTGAATTTTCAAAAATGATTGAATTTAAATTTTAAATTATAAAATTTCACGTGATTTATGATTCCCATCCACTTGAAACAAAATGAAAAAAATTAGTTTGATGGATGGGATCGGTGATGGAGGTTTCTTAAATCAATTTAGCTTGCGCAATACGAGGGCTCTTGAGGACTCTTGAGGACTTTGTCGTCCAACAGCCGCTTTATCCTGGACATTCCACTTTCCCAGCTTTGTTTGGTCTCAGATTTACTTGCAAATTTGAGGTTTTTAGTTCCGTTAAATTGTATCTTTTTTGTTTTTTTATTCGACGAGATTACAATTCTGTAGAAAACTATAGTTTTTCAGAATCTTGTGAAATTCTAAAATCTTCGAAAATTTAATCGAAATTTTCCAAATTTTATTGATTATTTTTGGGATATTTTAGAATTTATTAGATTTTTAAAAATCTCCAGAATCCTATGAAATTCTAAAATCTTTAAAAATTTAATCGAAATTTTCCGAATTTTATTATTTTTGGGATATTTTAGAATTTATTAGATTTTTTAAAAAATCTCTAAAATTCAATAAAAACGTTCAAGTTTTCTAAAATTTGATAAAATTTAAAATTATTTGAAATTTAAAATTTCGGAAATTTTTGAAATAAAAATTTGTTTTTATAATTTTATGGACATTTTTAAATTTTTCCAGAATACTGTAGAGATTTCTGAAATATCAGAAATTCTGAAAAATTCGAAGTTTAAAAAACTAACGTCGAAAAAAAAAATAAAACAATACTTGTTTATGTTTTTTCCGACAATACGAGAATTCCATACGAGTTTCTGGAATTTGTTATAATCCAGGAAAAGATTACGAAACTTTTCAAATTTCTCCAGAATACTGTAGAAGATTCTAAAACATCAAAAATCAGAAATTTAAAATTCACTAAAATTATTAAAAATGAAAAATAAAAAAAAATTAACTTTTTTAGAGATTTCTGGAATTTCATAGAATACTGTAGAAGATTCTAAAAAATAAAATTAGAAATTAGAAATTCTAAAATAATTAAAAAACGTTTTAAAAAATTAATTTTTTTAGAGTTTTCTGGAATTTTCCAGGATACTGCAGAAGATTCTAAAACATCAAAAATCAGAAATTTTAAATTTATTAAAAAATGTTTTAAAAAATTAACTTTTTTAGAGATTTCTGGAATTTCATAGAATACTGTAGAAGATTCTAAAAAATAAAATCAAAAATCAGAAATTCTAAAATTATTAAAAAACAAAAACTTTTTTAAAAATTAATTTTTTTTAGATTTCTAGAATTCTCCAGGATACTGTAGAAGACTCTAAAAAATTAGAAATTCTAAAATTATTAATAAATTTAAAAATTTTCGTTGAAAAATTTTTTGTAAAAAACTTATTTTTAATTTTTTTGATTTTTTATAATAGAAAATTCTTTAATGAAATTGCGTATTTTTCACTTAATTTCACTTGAATCCATCCTTGAAGTTCGTTAGGCTCCGAAAATTCCCAGGGGCAGACGTTTCCAGTCTGAATTTTTAATAGGACACCTCTCGCAACAAATCCCTGTTTTTTGTTTATGGTTCAGTTTTTAAAACTTTAAGAACCAATTTTCTAAAATTTTAAATTAAAAAAATTCTAAAATTTTAAAAATAAAAAAAATTGAATATTTAAAAATTTTTAAAAATTGAATAATTTTAAAAATTAAAAAATTAAAAAAATAGAATATTTTAAAAATAAAAAAAATCTTTAAAAACTGAATAATTTTAAAAATAAAAAATAGAATAATTTTAAATTTCTAAAAAAATAGAATAATTTTAAATCTTTATCTGAAATATCTAATTTTTTATTTTGATGAAAATTTTTATTCGATTTTTAAAGATTTTTGGTTTTAGAAGTTTTCATAAGGTATTTGAAAATTCCCAAAAAATTAAGTTTTATTTATTTAAGTAATATTTTAAAAAAGGATAATCAGTTTTATCTCAGTTCGAAAATTTTAAACTTTATCTAATTTTCGATAAAACGAAATTCGAAATTTGGATTTTTCTAAAACAAAACTTTCAAATTACGTTCTAATTCAAAATCTCCAAAAATCAAATTTTATTAATTTAAGTAATTTTTAAAATAAAAAAATCCATTTTATCTCAGTTCGAAAATTTTAAACTTTATCTAATTTTCGATAAAACGAAATTCGAAATTTGGATTTTTCTAAGATACGACTTCCAAATTATGTTCTAATTCAAAATCTCCAAAAATCAAATTTTATTAATTTAAATAAAATAAAAAAATTCATTTTATCTCAGTTCGAAAATTTTAAATTTTGACCGTAATCTTTTACAATTTAAAGCACTGATTTAAACTTTTTCGATTTTTTGTATTTTGTCCGCAATTTTTTGAAGACTTTCCAAAAACCGTTTTTTCCTTTTTTTTCGATGACAAATATCTTTTAAAATTTTTTTAGACACTTATTTAAAAATTCCAAAATTATTTTTTTTTTAATTTACAATTTTTAAAAATAAAATTAATAAGAAATTTCCGGCAGGTGAATTTATATTTAAAAAATTTAAAATTCATTATTTGTGTTTTTTCAGAGTCGGTTGTCAGGGATTGAAGTTAAAATTTCACTTTTTCGTTGTCGAAAAAAATTCGTAATTTTTTTGTTTTTAAAATTCTATTTTAAAAATTTTTTTTATTTTATTCAATTTTGAAATTTTTTAAAAATTTTATTCAATTTTATTCACTTTTAAAAATTTTTCTAAATATTTTTTTATTTTAAATTTTATTCGTTTTTTTAGATTTTTAAAATTTAAATAATTTCTAAATTTTTAAAATTTAAAATTTTATTCTTTTTTAAAATTTTAATTTTTTAAAATTTAAACTTTTTCAAAAATTTAAAATTTTATTTTTTTTAATTTAAATTTTTTTTATTTTTTTTAATTTTATTTATTTTAAAAATTTCTAAATTTTATTAAATAATTTTTTTAAAATAAAAATTTTATAAAATGAGTTTTCTAAAAATAAAGAAAAGTCACAAATTATGTCCTAACGCGAAAATTTAAAATACGGTATTGTACTTTTGGGATAAAATGGAATTTTTAAATTTTTTAAAACCTTTGAATTTCAAAAATTCTTTTCTTTAAATTTTATTAAATTATTTTTTTTTGAATTTTTCGAAAATTAAGTTTTCCAAAAAAAACTTCCATGACTTATATTTCGACAAAAAATTTAAATTTAAAATAGAAAATTTTTTAAAATAAAATAAGATACTGTATTTTTTGTAATAAAGTAGAATTTTAAAATTTTTAAGATCTTTAAATTTCAACAACTAAAAATTAATTTTTTTAAAAATAAAAAAATCATAAATTATCTTTAAATGTCAGAAATTTAAATTTAAAATAGAAAATTTTTTTTAAATAAAATAAGATACTGTATTTTTTGTGATGAAATAGAGTTTTAAAATTTTTAAGATCTTTGAATTTTAAAAATTCCTAAAAATAAAAAAATCATAAATTATGTCTAAATGTAAGAAATTTGAATTTAAAATTGAATATTATCTTACATAAAATAAGATACTGTACTTTCGTAGTAAGATGGAATTTTTAAATTTTTTATAAACTTTGAATTTTAAAAATTAAAAAAAAATAGATTTTTCTAAAAATAAAAAAAAAATAGATTTTTCTAAAATTAAAAAAAATAGATTTTTCTAAAATTAAAAAAAATTGATTTTTCTAAAAATAAAAAACCCATAAATTATTTTTCAAAAAGTTTGAATTCGAAAGTAACAATTATCTTCGAAAAAATATGTCCTAAGACTGGAATTATCCATTACCTGTTTTTCTGATTTAGCACATTGTGGACAATGTGGACCATATGTGGTACACAACTTCTGCATGGTGCACACGACACATGATATTTCGTAACAGATTTCTTTTTCGATTTCGGATTTTTTTTTCAGTTTTTGTAACTAACAAATACCTCTAGATTGAACGAAACATTGACGGATTTGGGCCACAGAAAAAAGTACAGTAGAACTTTGATATAAAATACTCCCTGTTATAATATATCCTTTGTTTAAGATACACTTTGACCGATTCCAAGGGGGTATTTTATATCCAAGTTCGACTGTACAGTATAACTTGGATATCAGATATCCCTGTTATAATATATCTCTTGTTATAGCATACGGTCTGAGTAAATATATCTGGTTAATCTGTCTTCAAATTGACCCCCACTATAATATATCCTTTGTTTAAGATATACTTTGGCCGGTCCCAAGAGGGCATCCTTTATCCAAGTTCTACTGTACAATAGAACTTCGATATAACATACCCCCGCTATAACATATCTCGAGTTATAGCATACGGTGTGAGTGAATTTGGTTAGTCTGCCTTCAAATTGACCCCCGTTATAATATATCCCTTCTTATAACATACACTTTGGCCGATCCCTATGAAATACCTTATATCCAAGTTCGACTGTATATTGCTTTGGATCCACGGCACACAACTTCCAAAAACATGCATTGTCCGCAATGTATTAAAAAAGGCCAATTTTCGGATCTCCAACTGCGTCGTTTTATTACTTTATCGAGCCGTTCTTCGAAGCTTATGACAATATATGACTAGACTACAATTTTAACAATTAAACTTGTCTAATTTTATAATTAAACTTATGTCTAATGTCTGCTTACGGTTGCTAAGTTGTCTTTCCCCATCTGCACATGTTCGGGGACTTCTGGCTTTGCTTCTTCGCGAGTCCTCGGCCGGTTTGTGGCGATTCTTGTCTCTTTTCTGCATGTTTCTGTTCACAACTGCTCGGAATCACAACTGACCACAATCAGACAGACTGGATACGGTCAGTTACAAGTGATTTTCAGCAACTCCGGCAGTATCAGAATGGAGACTAGACTAGAAGAGCACTTGAAACGATAGTCTGAAAATCAGGGACCGTGGAGTACTGTAGAACATGAATCGGACTCTCCACGGATCCTGGAAACCACAACTGACCACTATCAGACAGACTTTAAATTGAAATTAATTTAAAATAGTCTTTAAAATACCTTATAACTAATGCAAAGGTATTTAAAATTATTAATTTTTAATTTTTGTAATTTTTATTATTTATTTTAATTTTTAATTTTTAATTTTATTTTTTAATTTTTATTATTTATTTTTTAATTTTTTTAAGTTAAAAATAAAAATTAAAACACAAAAGTTCGGGACAGAAATATCCCGTCACGCTGCCACTGCATTACTGAGGAATTCCCCCGGGAAATTTTCAAATATTTTTTTTGTTTTTTTCTGGATGAGTTAATAGATGATTCCAACTTAACTTTTTTATTGACCTCTTCCGGATGTCATCATCCGGATAAACGAAAGTATCTCTAAAACCCGTTTTTTAATTTTTTAAGGATGTGCGAAATTTGAAAACACGCCTTATTGCGTCAATTGTCATTTTTAAAGTTTTAAAGTTATTATTAATCGAAATTTTTTAATTTTTAAAGATTTTGTTGAAAATTCCGAAATTTTTGGAGACTTTAGAATTTTTTAGAATAATCTGAAATTTCAAAATAAAATAAAATTTTAAAAAATGTAAATTTTTGAATTTTGAAACATTTAAAAAAATTTTTTTATTTTATTTAAAAATTTTTTTGTCATATTTAAAATTTTTTTTGCTATATTTAAAAAATTTTTTATTATATTTAAAAAAATTTTTGTTGTATTTAAAAATTTTTTTTGTTATATTTAAAAATTTTTGTTGTATTTAAAAAAATTTTTTGTTGTATTTAAAAAATTTTTTTTGTTATATTTAAAAAATTTTTTTGTTATATTTAAAAAAAATTTTTGTCATATTAGAGTACTTTTGTATCGTTTTTAATTTCCGTTTTTTTATAATTGTATGATTGAAGGATTTATAAAAAACGTGACTTCATCTTCCTTTATCCCTTGTGGTTTTATCGGATTTTAATCTTATCCCTGACATTCATCACACTTTTGATTTGGTTTTTCTCGAGAAGAAATTGTTTGAAATCGTTATCTCAAAAAAGGTCTCAAAACGAAAAACATTTATTTTCTAAAAACTTAAAAAAAACAATTTAAAAATTTTTATAAACTTAAATTTTTTGAATTTTTAAAGATTTTCGGAAATATTTAAATTTTTCTTAATTTTTGAGAATTTTAAAATTTTTTAAATATTTTAAAATTTTTTGTTTTTTTTTAAAGTTTTTCTTCGTTTTTGAGAATTTTTCTAGTTTTTTTTCCAAATTTTTTTATTTTTTAAAAATATTTTTAAATTTCTTGTTTTTTTTTTAAATTTTTTTTCTAATTTTTCTAAATTTTTTTATTTTTTTTAAATATTTTTAAATTTTTTTCTAATTTTTCCAAATTTTTAAATTCTTTAAATATTTTTAAATTTCTTGTTTTTTTTTTAAATTTTTTTTATTTTTGGAAATTTTTAAGTTTGTATTTCAGAAGTCGTAGTATGCATGTCGACAAAAACCGTCCAGGGTCGATTCAGAGACGACAGCTGCCCGTGACCCCTGACGACCCTCACTCGACCCCCAACTCCCCCAAAGGCTTCGATGTGGGTCAATTCTGTAATTCAAATAATCATTAATCAGTTTCAGAATCAACCTTCGGCCGGATTCTACAGTAGTCGTCTCCACAGAAAAGTCTATGAAATTCGGTCATCTGAATTCAGGTTCGTTTTTTGGATTTTCGGACTTTTATCCGGGATTCATAAAAGCATGAAAAAATTCAAAAATGCAAAACAATTTTGTTTTTTTTATTGAATCCTCAACGTCTGGTTTTCTGGGAACAATCATGGCAGTGTGACAAATTGCAAAATTTTGCACATAATGTTCAAAATTGTCTTGAAGGGAATTTTTTATTTTTCACCTAAGACAAAAAATGCAAAATTTTATATTTTTGTAGTTTTAGAAACTTTGAAAATTACAGTATCAAAAAAACAAAAATGTTAAAAAATAATTTTAAAACGAAATTTGAAAGTTTTCCACTCAGGACAAAAATATAAATTTTATATTTTTACAGTTATTCGAAATTTTTATTTTTTGTTATTTAAAAAAATGTTAAAAAAATTTAAAAAGTAGTCTTAAAACGAAATTTGAAAGTTTTCCATTCAGGACCAAAATGTAAGATTTATGTTTTTATAGTTATTTAAAATTTTTGATTTTTTATTATTTAAAAAAATGTTTAAAAAATTCAAAAAGTAGTCTTAAAGCGAAATTTGAGAATTTTCCACTCAGGACCAAAATGTTAAAATTTATGTTTTTACAGTTATTCAAAATTTTTGATTTTTGTTATTTTAAAAAAAATGTTAAAAAATAATTTTAAAACGAAATTTGAAAGTTTCCACTCAGGACCAAAATGTTAAAATTTATGTTTTTACAGTTATTCAAAATTTTAGATTTTTGTTATTTAAAAAAATGAAATTAACAGGATTTCAAAAGAATTGTTTCGAAAAGAACTTCTATAAACTCCTAATTGAGATCAAAAATTATAAAATGTAGTGTTTACTTGTTTATATAAAGTCCCAAAATCTCACAATGATAAAAATAACCACATTTGTCGCAATATTCTGCAAAAAGTTTATTTACGCGAATTTTTAAAACTTTGTAGTTCATTTAAAACTTGTAAAATTTAACTTTTTTACAACTTTAGAAAAATACTGTAATGTTTTTAAATTTTTATATTTTTAGTTTTTAGAATTTTTAGAATTTTTAGAATTTTAAATTTTTTAAATTTTTATATTTTTAATTTTCAGAATTTTGTCTTTTAATTCTTTTCCGAAAATTGTAAAATTTAACTTTTTTACAACTTTAGAAAAATACTGTAATGTTTTTAAATTTTTTAAATTATGAAATTTAATTTTTTTTAAATTTTTATATTTTTAATTTTTAGAATTTTGTCTTTTAATTTTTCTCCGAAAATTATGAAATTTAATTTTTTTAATTTTAAAAATACTTTAAAAATTTAAATTTATAATTTTTTTTTTCTAATTTAAAAAAATTAAAAATTATGAAATTTCGAAAATTTTTTTCCAAACAACTTTACATTGTTTAAAAAATAATTTTTTGTCAAAAAAAAGTTTTTTAAAACAAAAATTGTATAAAAAGTTTGAATAATTTATTATTTTCCTCTTCAAGAAAATTTTTACGAAAAAAAATAAAATCCAGATTGAATGGATCAACTTTTTTTGATAGATCATTTATTTTAAGAATGAACGAAACTCCAAATTTCAAAACAGCTGTTCTGTAAGAGGATCATTATTTTTAAATTTTTTATGGAATTTCATTATTAAAAAGTTCAAAATAATAAGAATTTTAAAATTTTGAAACTTTCCAATCGGGACCAAAAAGTCGAAAATAATAAGATTTTTAAAACTTTCTAATCGGGACCAAAAAGTTCAAAATTATGTTTTCAAATTTTTTATGGAATTTCATTATTAAAAAGTTGAAAATAATAAGAACTTTAAAATTTTGAAACTTTCCAATCGGGACCAAAAAGTCGAAAATAATAAAATTTTTAAAACTTTCCAATTGGGACCAAAAAGTCGAAAATAATAAGATTTTACAAACTTTCCAATCGGGACCAAAAAGTTCAAAATTATGTTTTCAAATTTTTTATGGAATTTCACTATTAAAAAATTGAAAATAATAAGAATTTTAAAATTTTGAAACTTTCCAATCGGGACCAGAAAGTTCAAAATTGTATGTTTTTAGATTTTTTATGGAATTTTATTATTAAAAAGTTGAAAATAATAAGAATTCAGAAACTTTAAAAATGGTCTCAACACGAATTTTACGAACTTTCCAGTTGGGACCAAAAAGTTCAAAATTGTATCTTTTTTTTTTTAAACTTTTTTATATAATTTCACGATTAAAAAATTTCAAAAATTGTCTTAACGCGAATTTTACGAACTTTCCAGTCAGGACCAGAAAGTTCAAAATGGTATGTTTTCTAATTTTTTATATAATTTTACTATTAAAAAAGTTTAGAAATTTTTTAAAAAATTTTTACTTCATTTGATAGATGTTGAAGCATTTAAAAAGCTTTGAATCAAGCTATTAAAAAATTAAAATTGCAAACAATTTTGAGAAATTGCCGTGGCATGAATTTTTAAAATTTTCAAGTCGAAACTAAACTATAATTTTTACTTTTTTTCTCATTTTAAAACGATCAATTAAATTTAACTATTATAAAAAATAAAACTTTTTGAAAAAAATTCACAAAAATGGTCTTAACGGGAATTTCTGAAATTTTCCAGTCGAGACCAAATTTTTATTTTTATTTTTTTTTGTTTTAAAATGATTAATTAAATTTGATTTTTGTAAAAAATAAAACTTCTTAAAAATTCACAAAAATGGTCTTAACGGGAATTTTTGAAATTTTCCAGTCGAGACCAAATTTTTATTTTTATTTTTTTTATTGTTTTAAAGTCATTAATTAAATTAGATTATTATTAAAAATAAAATTTTTTGAAAAAAATTCATAAAAATGGTTTCTACACGAATTTCTGAAATTTTCCAGTCGAGACTAAATTTTTATTTTTATTTTTTTTCTCATTTTAAAATAATCAATTAAATTTAATTATTATTATTAAAAATAAAACTCCCCAAAAATGGTCTCAACACGAATTTCTGGAATTTTCCAGTTGAGACTAAATTTTTATTTTTATTTTTTCTGTCATTTTAAAGTCATTAATTAAATTCTAAAAAATTAAAAAACTTTACGATTACCTGTAATTTTCCCAAAATTCGTCAAATTTGAATTATTTTTGTTTTTTACTTTCAAAATAGACAAATTTGAAAAATTTGAAAATAAAATAATTTTTTCCCGACGGATCTTTGAAAATTTAAAAGAGATTTGGTTTCTGAAATTTCAACCCGCCAAATGACCGTTCGAAAAATTTTTGAAACTTGATCTAAATTTATTATTTTTGTTCAAAATTAAAAATTTTTAGTTTTAAATATTTTAAAATTAAAATTACGAAAATTAAAAATAAACTTTTTTAAAAATTAAAAAATTAAATTTTTAAAGAATTTTATAAATTAATTTTTTTTAAAGAAAATTTAAAAATTAGAATTTTTAAAGGAAATTTAAAAAATTATTTTTCTTTTTTTTTAAATTTGAAAATTAGGATTTTTGAAATTTGATTGAAATTTATTATTTTTAAATTTAAAAATGTTCAAAAATAGTTATTTTTAAAATTTTTTCGAAATGAGTTCACAGATGACCAGAGGCTATTTCCACAGCTCAGCAAAAATCGATGAGAGCCATTGCCAGCGGTCATTTTGGAAGCATTTGTCTTTTGTTGACGTCACAGCCTCAGGCACTAGGGTCATAAAGAGGCTAAAATTAAACTCTCTTGGTTTTCTTTGATCCGAATGTCCAGTTCAAGTTGTAATTGGATTAAACGAAAACTTTATTTTTGAAGTTCGAAAAATAGAAATTATCCGTTCGGGAACCTTCGATTAAGTTTTTTTAAATTTTAAATAAAATAAATTTTCTGAAATTTCTATTAAAATTTTTTAATTTTTATAAAAATAATTTTTTTTTTCAATTTTATTTAAAATTTATTTTTTTTAATTTTTATAAAAATAATTTTTTTTTAATTTTATTTAAAATTTATTTTTTTAATTTCAAATTTCTTTAAATTAATTTTAAAATTTTTTTAAACGATCGAAAATTGACATTTTTATTTATCTTTTTTCCAGATTACTGTAGTCTGACTTTGATTGAAAAAATGTCAAAATTTTTTTAAATAAATTAAAAACTGTCATTTTTCAATTATCTCAAGAAAATCCGAAAAGCATAAAATAAATAAATAAATCTCAAGAGTAACTTTTCACGATTTCCGCGCAAATTTGTTTTAAAAAATTTGTAAAAAACTCAAAAAATGAGTCAACGAAGAGGCGTCGATTTATCTCCCGATCGGTCACCCAGTTGAGTCACTTATCATTCTTGTTAAAAACTCAAAAAAAAAATTAGAAAATTCTAAAATTTAAAAAAATTAGAAATTTTTAAAAAATTAGAAAATTCTAAAATTAAAAAAAATTAGAAATTTTTAAAAAATTAGAAAATTCTAAAATTTAAAAAAATTAGAAATTTTAAAAATTAAAAATTTTGAAAAAATTAGAAAATTCTAAAATCTAAAAAAATTCTAAAATTTTTAAAATTAAAAAAATAAATATTTTTTAAAAATTAGAAAATTTTAAAATTAAAGAAATTGATATTTTTTAAAATTTGAAAAATAATTTCGAAATTTTAAAAAAACTTTAAAATTTAAAAAAATAAGGAAATTTTTTAATTTAAATTTGATTTTTTTTTAACTTTATTTTTCATTCTGAAGTCATCAATTGGAGTCTTTAAATATTCGAATTTTCTTGCTCAAACTTGTCTGAGAAGTTTTTTAGAATCAGAATTTTTCGCAAGTTCCTGGAATTTTCTGGAATCGAGTGGGAAGTTGAGAGATTTTCGAGAATTTTAAAGAAATTTTTGGAGTTCTCCGGGGTACTGTAGAAGTTTCTGGAATTTTCTGAAATTGAATAAAAATTTTTATTTTTTTTTAAATTTTAAAAAATGTTCGAATTTTTCAAAAACAAATGTAAAATTTGTAAAAATTTTGAACTTTTTAGTATACTGTAGGAATTTCTAGAATCTTCCTAAATTGAATGAAAAATTTTTATTTTTTCCAAAATTTTAAAAAATGTTCGAATTTTTCTGAAATTTCTTAAAAGTATAAAATTCATAAAAATTTTGAACTTTCTAGTATACTGTAAGGGTTTTATGAATTCCCCTAAATTGAATGAAAAATTTTGAGAAATATCCGAATTTTTCAAAAAGAAATGTAAAGTTCATAAAAATTTTGAATTTTCTAGTATACTGTAGGAATTTCTAGAATCTTTCTAAAATAAGAAATTTTAAAAATTTAATGATTTTCGACGTCTTCTGGGGATACTGTAGAAGTTTCTGAGATTTTCTAAAACGTAAATATTTAAAAAATTTTAAATTTGGAGATTTTTGAACATTTTAAAATTTCGGAAATTTTCCAGAATATTTTAAAAGTTTTTGGGAAACTTCAGAATTGAGTTGGAAGTTTAAAAATCATTGAGAATTTTAAAAAATGTTTGTTTCAAAATTTCTCAAATCGTCCAAAATTTAGGTTTTTGAAATTTGGAAATCTTGAAAATTTTAAAAAAATCAAATTTTTCAAATTTTGTATTAAAATTTTTTTAAAAATTTATTTTTAATTTTTTACATTTTTAAAAATTTCTAGAATTTTATAAAAGCTTCTGAAATTGTAGAAAATTTTTAATTTTTTAATTTTTTTCAAAAAAAATCTTTAATTTTTTAATTTTTTTAAAAATTTAAATTTCCTAATTTTTTTCAAAAAAATTTTTAATTTTCTTTAAAAATTTAAATTTCCTAATTTTTTTAACTTTTTTAGAAAATTTATTTTTAATTTTTATAATTTTAATTTTGAAATATTTAAAACTAAAAATTTTGAATTTTACGAAAATGCTGAAATTCGATTGAAAAAGTTCCTAAAAACATTTGGTTTTAATTTTTTCTTGTTCGATAAAATACGAATTCGAAAAATTCGAAACTTTCAAAAATGTAATTTTCGAAAAACAATGACTTTTTTGTTGCTTTGGGAAATTTTTTCGGATATTTGTCCTTTTACCTGATCGGAATGCCTGAGGCTATGTTTTGTTAAATTTGATTTTTGCCAAATTTTCTCATCCATCTTTTTTCAAAATTTGTTTGTTTTTCTAATGACAGGTGCCATTTTCAAAGATTAAATTTATTCCGTTTTATATTTACCCAAAGTTGTTTTTCGTTTTCATAAGATGAAGAATTAGTTTATCTTTGAAAAATTCTCTTACAGTATTCCAATCACATGATATAAAACTTTAGAATTGTTCAAAAATGAATAAATGGTTTTAAAATTATGTAAAAATACTTAAATATTAAATTTTAGAGTTTTTGGTCCCGATTGGAAAATTTCGAAAATTCGTGTTGAGACTTTTTTTGGAATTCCGTAATTAAAATTTTTGTTTTTTTATAATAGTGAGATTTTGAAAATATGTAAAAACACATAAATATTAAATTTCAAAATTTTTGGTCTTGACTGGAAAATTCCAAAAATTCGTGTTGAGACTTTTTTGGAATTTCGTAATTAAAATTTTTGTTTTTTTATAATAATTAGATTTTGAAATTATGTAAAAACACATAAATATTAAATTTTAGAATTTTTGGTCCCGATTGGAAAATTTCGAAAATTCGTGTTGAGACTTTTTTTGGAATTTCGTAATTAAAATTTTTGTTTTTTTATAATAATTAGATTTTGAAATTATATAAAAATACTTAAATATTAAATTTTAGAGTTTTTGGTCCTAACTGGAAAATTTCGAAAATTCGTGTTGAGACTTTTTTGAAATTTCGTAATTAAAATTTTTGTTTTTATAATAATTAGATTTTGAAATTATGTAAAAACACATAAATATTAAATTTTAAAGTTTTTGGTCCTGACTGGAAAATTCCAAAAATTCGTGTTGAGACTTTTTTTGAAGTTTAATTTTTTTTTCAATGCAAATTTAGAATTTTTTAAAATCATCGAAATATTAAGTTTTATTTTTTTAAAATCTCGGTTGAGAAATTTGAAGCATTCCCGTCGGGACCATTTTTTTGGAATTTACGACAAACTTGTTTGTGAATTATAAGGTTATGAGATTTCGACCTCGTAAATCCATGTAAACAACGTTTTAAAATTGTCTGTTTTAACTAGAAAATTTAAAAATTCAAGTAGATTTTTTTCGAAATTTTACAATAAACATTTTTGTTTTTTTTTAAATACCGATTTTTGAACTTTTTGGAATTATATAAACATTAGATTTTGCAATCTTTGGTCCCGACTAGAAAGTTTGAAAATTTTTGATGAGCAAATTTTCAAATTCAGTAAATAGTTTAATTTTCGTAATTATGCAAATTTCGAACTTTTTAGAAAAACTTAAAAATTAAATTTTATATTTTTTGGTCTCGACGGGAAAATTTTAAAATTCATGTTGAGACTAATTTTTAAGAATTTTGTAATAAACATTTTTAATTTTTATAATTATGCAAATTTCGAACTTTTTAGAAAAATTCAAATGTAAAATTTTATATTTTTCGGTCTTGAATGGAAAGTTCTAAATTTTCGTTGTAAGATATTTTTTAAAAATTTTTATTTTTAATAATACCGTAATTTAGAATTTTTTTAATATTTTAGAAAAACTTAAAAATTAAATTTTATATTTTCCGGTCTTGACTGGAAAGTTTTAAATTTTCGTTCTAAGACAACTCACGAATTTTAATTTTTAATAATACCGTAATTTGGAATTTTTTTAATATTTTAGAAAAACTTAAATTTAAAATTTTATATTCTGGAAAAGTTCAAATGTAGAATTTTACACCTTTTTGGTCTTGAGTGGAAAGTTCTAAAATTTCACGTTGGGACAATTTTGAACATTTGTTTGCCTGGTTTTTTATTATTTGTATTTTGGTAAAATAGGAAAGTTAACGTAGGGGATGTCTCGGATTAGATCGAATTTCCTTGACAAAAGAGCGGAACTTGACCCAATCAACTCAAAATTGATTTTTATTTTTTGTCGTACGGGGGAGTTCCTCGGATACTTGAGAAATGTGAAAACTGTCTACTTCAAGTGATGTTAGATTTTTGTAAACGAATGATGGAGCCTGCCTTCGGCGGGTTTTTTAATTGCATGATAACGACTACGAAAAAATTGTCACATAAAATCAATGTAGAGGTTACTGTAGTTCTCACGAGGTTGATATTCGCGTCGAGACAATTCCATAATAATGTCCATTTTTGATCTTTTATAATATAAATCATAAAATCAGTCTCCGGCAAGTTTCTTAATTGCATGATAACGACTACGAAAAAATTGTCACATAAAATCAATATAGAGGTTACTGTAGTTCTCATGAAATCTCTGATTTTCGCGTCGAGAAAATTCCATAATAGTGTCCATTTTTGATCTTTTATAATATAAACCATAAAATCAGTCTCCGGCAAGTTTTTTAATTACATGATAACGACTACAAGTTTCATGTAAAATCAATATACAGATTACTGTAGTTCTCATGAGGTTGCTTTTCGCGTCGAGACACCTTTACAAAAACACCCATTTCTGCTTTTTTATAATATATAAGATAATTTTGTTTCTTTATTGACATCATACAAAAGCCCCAGGAAGACTTCAAAAGGCCAAGTCTGGTCAGAGAACAGGATTTATTAAATCCGTTTTGGTCCCGTTAATCCTGTCTAAAATAAAAAACATACTGTTCATTTTCTAAGTTTTTTAAAATTATTTTTTGAAAAAATTTTAAATTTCGAAATTTTTTAAGATTCTAGAAAAATTAAAAAATTAATGAAACTTTAAAATTTAAAAATTGCTGGAATTTTTAGAAGCTTCTGGAGCCTTTCAGAATCCCGTAGGAGATTTTAAAGATTTTCAAACTTGTCTAGAAAATTTCAGAATTCTTCAAAATTTAGAAAATTTTTGAAGTCTTTAATATTGAATAAAAGCTTCTGAAGCTTTTAAGATTTTTGTGGAAGTTTTCAGAATCCTTCAAAATTTAGAAAATTTTTGAAGCTTTCTGAAGCCTCCAAAATCAAGTAGAAGCTTTCTGAAGTCTGTAAAGTTTGTGTGGAAGTTTTCAGAATCCTTAAAAATTTTGTAGTAAATTTTTGAAGTTTCCTGAAATCTGTAAGGTTCTTATGGAAGTTTTCAGAATCTTCTGGGAAATTTCCGAAGGCTCCAAAATCAAGTAAAAGCTTTTTGAAGTCTGTAAGGTTCTTATGGAAGTTTTCAGAATCCTTCAGAATCTTGTAGGAAATTTCCGAAGCTTTCTGAAGTCTGTAAGGTTCTTATAGAAGTTTTCAGAATCTTGTAGGAAATTTTTGAAGTTTCCTGAAGTCTGTAAAGTTCTTATGGAAGTTTTCAGAATCCTTCAGAATCTTGTAGGAAATTTCCGAAGCTTTCGAAAATCTTTTTGAAGATTTCTGAAATCCCGAAAATTAAATAAAAGCTTTCTAAAACCTCAAAATATTTTTAATTTTAATAATTTTCAAAAATTAAAAATTCCAAATTTCGAAATTTTATAAAAATTTTTGTCAACAAGATTTCGTAAAAATTATTTTTAATTTTCATAATTTCATTATTTTTCGAATTTTCTCAAAAGTTCAAAAATCGTTAAATTCAAAAAAAAAATTTTTTAAAACGAAAAATTTCATTGTTGGATAATTTTTCGGTAGACTGGATCTTTTCCTTGTTTTTTTATTATTTTTAAGAAAATCCAATTGTGGATGTCGTAGAAACTTCCGGCTTCATTTCCTCAAATGACAAAATTTGATAATCCCAGATGGGTGTCCTTAGTTTTTCTGTTTTTTTATAAAAAAAAAATAACAATCAAATTTTTACTTTTTTATAAAAAAAATAATTATTAAATTTTTTACTTTTTATAAAAAAATAATTATTAAATTTTTTATTTTTTATAAAAAAAATAATTATTAAATTTTCTATTTTTTATAAAAAAAATAATTATTAAATTTTTTACTTTTTATAAAAAAATAATTATTAAATTTTTTATTTTTTATAAAAAAATAATTATTAAATTTTCTATTTTTTATAAAAATTATTATTAAATTTTTTATTTTAAAAAAAATGATTATTAAATTTTCTATTTTTTTTATAAAAATAATTGTTAAATTTTTACTTTTTTTATAAGAAAATTATTAAATTTTTTAATTAAAAAAATTATTATTAAATTTTAAATGTTTTTAAAAAAAATTACTAAATTTTCTATTTTTACTTTTTTATAAAAAAAATAATTATTAAATTTTCTATTTTTTATAAAAAAAATGATTATTAAATTTTCTATTTTTTTTTATAAAAAACAACTGTTAAATTTTGGAATTTTTCAATTTTAAAAGATAACTTTATATCCGCCTTCGAAAAATCCAATTTTTGCAATAATGGGATTTTCGAAAAAACCAAAAATTGAAACATATTTGATTTTTTATGGTTTTTTTCAGAATTTAAATTTTTTCGGAATTCAAATAAACGTCACTCTAAAAAGCTATAGTATTTTTTCGAATTCAAATTTTACAAAAAATTATTTTAAAATTACTGTATTCGATTTTTTCATTTTTTTTTAAATTTAAATAAACTTTTTGTTAAATTACAGTATTTTTAAAAATCAAGTTTTCAAAAAATTAAAATTACTGTATTTAATTTTTTTAAAATTTAAATAAACTTTTTTTAAAATTACGGTATTTTTAAAAATCGAGTTTTCAAAAAATTAAAATTACTGTATTTAATTTTTTTTAATTTCGAATTTTTTTGAAAATTTAAATAAACTTTCTTTAAAATTACAGTATTTTTTAAAATCGAGTTTTTAAAAAATTAAAATTACTGTATTTGGTTTTTTTACTTTTTTAACTTAAAAATTACGGTATTTTCGATTTTTTAAATTGAAATATTTTTTATTAAAAATTATTTCTGAAAAATTACGGTATTTTCGATTTTTAAGAAATTTGGATTTTTTAAATAAGTTAATGCTAAAAAACCACAGTATTTAAACAAGATTTTTTACGACAGAATTAGTGATTTCCTTTTTGGCTTTTCTCACGGATATTTATGTGGTATTTGTTTTTTCTGAATAATCGTGTTTTTAGTATAAATGTAAAGTAAAATACTAACTTTGGATTATCTCTGAAAAAGGTCAAACATTCGTTCTGGAAGTCACTTGACAAATTTTTAATTTTTTTTAAATTTAGTTAAAAAATAAATTTTTATATTTTAATTAAAAAATAATTTTTTAAATTTAGTTAAAAAGTAATTTTTTAAAATTTTAATCAAAAAATAAATTTTCAAATTTTAATTAAAAAGTAATTTTTTAAATTTAGTTAAAAATAATTTTTAAATTTTATTAAAAAAATAAGTTTTTAAATTTTAGTTAAAAATAAATTTCTAAATTTTAGTTAAAAACTAAATTTTTTTAAATTTTAGTTAAAAATAAATTTCTAAATTTTAATTAAAAAATAATTTTTTGATTTTGAATTTTTTAATATTATGATTTATTTAAAATAAATTTTAAAGAAAAATGAAAAAATTAAATTTCTAAAAATTCAATTAAAAAAGTAAAAATTTTCAGATACTCTCAAACAGAAAATTCTTTCTTTTTAGAAACACTTAGAAATTCATGTTTGTTTTTATAAACAAAAGTCTTTTATTCATTAATGAAAAAACATAAATATCAGATGATTTTCGAAAAAAAACAGATTTTCCATTTGAGACCATTTTGATTCAAACTTTTTAAATAAAAAAATAATTTTTAAATTTTCTTTAAATTTTTAAAAATTATTTAATTTTTTAAATTTTTTTTAATTTTTAAAAATTATTTAATTTTTTAAATTTATTTCGAAATTTTTTTAAATTAAAAAAAATTTTTTGAAGTTATTTAATTTTCTAATTTTTTAAATTTAAAAAAATTTTTTAATTTTCTTCAAGTTTTTTAAAATTTGTTTTTTGGTGATTTTTTTATTTTTAGTACCCGTAGAAGTTGAAGTAAATACTTCTATAAAAAAGGCAAACTAATTGAATTTTTTGCGAAATTAAACTAAAATAAAAAGAATTAAAAAAAGAAACTTGTTTGGATTCTCTTGAACCGAAAAATTTTAAAAAAGTATTTAAAAATTATTTTTTTAAAAATATTTAAAAATTTTAAAAAAAAGTATTTAAAAATTATTTTTTTAAAAATATAAAAAAAAAGTATTTAAAAATTATTTTTTTGAAGATATTTAAAAATTAAAAAAAAAAGTATTTAAAAATTATTTTTTTAAAAAGATTTAAAAATTTTTTTTTTCAAAGTATTTAAAAATTTTAAAAAAAAGTATTTAAAAATATTTAAAAATAAAAAAAAAAGTATTTAAAAATTATTTTTTAACATATTTAAAAATTATTTTTTAACATATTTAAAATTTATTTTTTTTTTAAATTTAAAATTTTTTATTTTGATCAATAATCGTCTGTACATTAATGCAGAAATGTTAATCTTAGATTATGTCAGAAAAATTTTTCCGTTCGGAATCATTTGAAATTCTTAACTTTTTTTAAAATTATATGTAAAAACAAATTTATTTTTAAATTTTAGTCAAAAAATTTTTTCTAAATTATGTTTAAAAATAAATTCATTTTTTTATTTTAGTTCAAAATAATTTTTTTTCTAATTTTAGTCAAAAATAAATTTTTCTAATTTTGTTTAAAAATAAAATTTTTTATTTTTTTTGATTTTAGTTAAAAATAAATTTATTTCTAATTTTTATAACTTCGATTATTATTGAATTTTAAAATTACAAATAATAAAAATAATTAATTATCTAACAACTCAAAGAAAATTTTCTCAAAATTAAAATAAATTTTAAAATTAAAGAATTTTTTAAATTAAAATAAATTTTAAAATTTTTTAAATTAGAATAAGTTTTAAAATCTTCTAAATTTAATTAAATTTTAAAATTTTTTAAATTAGAATAAATTTTAAAATTCAAAAATTCCTTAAACCAAATTTTAAAATCTTCTAAATTAAATTAAATTTTAAAATTTTTTAAATTAGAGTAAATTTTAAAATTCTTTTAATTAAATTAAATTTTAAAATTTTTTAAATTAGAATAAATTTTAAAATTATATTCTGTGGGTTGTTGTTGAACGAAAAAATTCCATATTTCGACAGTAATCCGAGGTCGAAGAATTTTCCCACTCCGACCAGATGGCCTGAGGCATTCGAAATCGTATTTTTGGATTTCTTCAAATATAATTCTATTTTTTTATAAAAGAATTATTTTTATTTTCCAAACCAAAAAAGACGGATTAGTTCATAAAACAAAAAATTTTGCACTTTTGAATCCTAAAAATCGATTTTTTAAATAAAATTTTTATTTTTCTAAATTTTTAAATTTTTGATTTATTTGTGGAATTTAATAATAGGTTAAAAAAATTATAAAAATATTTAAAAAATTTCAAAAATTTTAAATTTTTAAAGTTTTTAATTTTTTTAACTTTTTTAAAATTTTTAAAAATTTTTTTTAAATTTCTAAAGTTTTCTGAAATCATAAAATTTTCCATTTTTTTTATATTTTATGAAAAAATTTCGAAATCTTCTAAGATTTCATGAAAGTTTTTTTTGGAACATCCGGATTGCTGTACAAATTTCCGAAACTTCCTGAATTTTTTAGATTTTTATAGAAATTTTCGAAATTTAAAGATTTTTAAAATTTCGAAAATCTTTTAAAGCTAAAATTTTTTGGAATTTTTTAAAATTTTATAAAATATTTTTGAAATTTTTTTGACTTATTATTAAATTCCGAAAATTTTTAAAATATTTTTGGAATTTCGAGAATTTTCTGAAATTTTATAAAATATTTTTTGAACATCTCGAATGTTGTGCAAATTTTTGGAACTTCCTGAATTGTATAGAAAATTTTGGATTCTTAAAGACCCGGAATTTTAAAAATATCCTTGAAATCGCCTCGAAGCAATTTCGTAAAAACGGTTATTTCGAATTTTTGCAATAGGATGATTTCGATGACGTCATGGGGGACCTCGGGAAGCTCGTTTCGACATGTCTGGGGACTATTTATAAAAAACAAAAATTTGACAAATTTCGGCATTTGAGGAGAAATTTCTGACCTGTCAAAATCGTCCACGAGACCAGAGGGGCTAATTTTAGATTTTGTCCGATCGGCCAAAAGCCCTCCGGCACGCCGTTTGTTCAGCTGTCTTTTTTGATTTTTCTCTGACTATAGTCGACCAAAAAAAAAAAATCAATTTTTAAAATAATTTTTACGATTTTTAAATTATTGATTATTTTTTATTTTAAAATACATTTCTGAAAAGAAGCATCCGTAAAAGTTCCAATGCCAGAGGCAATTTGGTTTTCCGATATCTTTTTGGCTTTTGGCCACTACTGCGCAGCAAATTAGGCAAATTAAACTTGGCACTGGCCACTGCTTCCAGACTAGTCCGGAATTTTGCTTTTCTTCAGATTGTACTTAAATTTCACTTTAGTTATTCTTTATCGTCACGCGTTACTTGACCATTTTAGGAAAAATTTCGAAAAATTATTAAAAATAATCAAATTTTAAAATTAAATAACTAGAAAAAAATTTGATTTTTTAAAAATTTCCCGCGAAAAAATACCTAAATAACGTGTAACGGTAGCGTTACTATATTTATCGAAATTCTACCGTTATTCTAGAAAGGAAAATATTAAATTTAGCATTAGTTACTGCTTCCAGACTAGTCCGGAATTTTGCTTTTCTTCAGATTATACTTAAATTTCACTTTAGTTATCCTTTATCGTCACGCGTTACTTGACCATTTTAGGAAAAATTATTAAAAATAATTAAATTTTAAAATTAAATAACTATTAAAAAAATTCGATTTTTTTTAAATTTCTGTCAAAAACTACCTAAATAACACGTGATGGTAGTGTTACTATATTTATCGAAATTCTACTGTAATCCAAAAAGAAATTTATCATTGATTACTGTAGCTAGAGCAGTTCGAAATTCTGTTTTTTAAAATTATTCAAATTTTAGTAGATCTAGTCACGTGACCGTAAAAAAGATGTTTTTCCTTTGGCGGAGATTCAAAAGCGTGATCAAGAAATAAACAATCCCCGAACTTACGGTTGTAAACAATTTGCTGTTTTTAAATTTTCCGTCAAAAAATAAAAATGTGTTTTATTTTTTGAACTTAATCCAAAAATTAAAAAAATAAATTTCTGACGACTATAATCCTTCTTGGAAATAAATTTTTATAAATCACATCACTCTACCGTAATCCGTTTTTAATAAAATTCAAAAAATCGAAAATAAATGTTTAAATTTTTCGCCAAAGGACATTAAAATAACCCATTACGGTAATTTGAATAAATTCGTTAAAATCTAAATATAATTTTTAAAAAATTTGGAAATCAATTTTTTCCGAAATTTTTATAAATTAAATCACTCTACCGTAATCCGTTTTTTTTGTTTTTAATAAAATTCAAAAAATCGAAAATAAATGTTTAAATTTTTCGCCAAAGGACATTAAAATAACTCATTGCGGTAATATGGTTAAATTTGTTAAAATCTAAATATAATTTTTAAAAAAATTTGGAAATCAATTTTTTCGAAATTCTTCTTGGATCTTTACAGATCACGTCACTCTACCGTAATCCGTTATTTTTCTGAACTTTGATGAGATTCAAAAACATTCAATTGTTTACAGTTACAAAACTTCAAAGACTGTTTACTTTTTATAAGTTTAACAAAATTAAATTGTTTTTCGTAAAAGTCCAAAAATCAAGAATCTCAAATTTCTCGTCAATAGTGTCTTGATTCCAAAATAAATCTGTTTTCGTGATCTCAGTATTTGCAGATTTTCGATTTTTTTAAATATAAACATTCCAGACAACCCCCATCGTCGTTGGATTGGTCGAGTACGAGATCGACTCCATTGGGAAGTCCCAAAAAAAAACATAATTCTCAAATGCGCAATTTCGCTCCTGCTAGATCCCAGTCCTTCCGGCACAGATCCAGACCACCTATAGAAGTCCGGAGAAATGTGCTGGAAGACGTCTCAGGAGAACGACGAAAATCCACTCCTACAGTATCCAGAAGATGCAGTCTACAAAGGTGGGTTTCATTCCGGACCAGATACACAAAAAGAATATTTTAAAACGGCTCTAATGCATCAGATACATTACGTTTCATTTACCAATATACTAAATACAATATGCCGGTACCAGCTGAATGTATCTGATGCATGAATATATGTGATACATCAAAGCCGTTACAATACATCGATACATTGAAAACAATGTATTGATATTATACTTAATACATTGATATATTGAATATAATGTGTCTGATACATCAGAGCTGTTACGATATGTCAATATATTGAATATAATGTATTGATATATTAAAACGACTCTGCTATACTGGATATGTTATATTCTATGTATTGATATCAATTCAATGTATCTGATACATTGAATGTATTGTGTCTGATACATCAGAGCTGTTACGATATATCGATACATTGAATATAATGCATTAATATTATACTTTGTGCATTAATGCATAAAATATAATATATCTGCTATATCAGAGCCGTTTCAATGCACTATTTTTTGTGTATGGTGTCGATGCATTAAAACGGCTCTGATGTATCAAATATATTACATTTTATGGATTGATATATTGAATACAATGCATCGATATCAACTCAACGTATCTGATACATTAAATATAGTGTGTCTGATACATCAGAGCCGTTACAATACATCGATACATTGAATATAATGTATCTGATATATCAGAATCGTTACAATGCACCGATATCGTACTTTATTTGTCAATATATTGAATATAATGCACCGATATCGTGATTAGTATATCGATATATTGAGTATAATGTATCTGCACACTATATACTTGTTCATTGGCGTACTTGTGCGGCCAAATTACCTTTTGAATAAGCAACCGTGATGCTGACACGAATGTTTGTGTCAGCTATTTTTTATATATAGAATTGATTTTATAGTTGTTCCTTGTTTTTTCTTATTATCTTATCTTTTGTAATTCATAAATTACAACAAGTTTCTCGTCGAAGGACAAACAATACCATGTGCCCATTTCTTGTGTGTAGTCTAGGATTATCGGGGCTTTGGCTTGACTTATGTCTTCTTTGACTGTCCAACAGTTGCTCCTCAGCGGCGTTTCCTCTTCTTACTTTGTACAATTTACATCATTTGTTCGATTTTAAATAGTTTTTTGATAATTAAATCGCCTCAATGTTTTAGTTAAGAAAAAATTTCGAAATTAACCCAAATGTAAAAGGAACAATTGCCGCTGGGGATGAAATGTCACTAGGGAGTATTTGTCTTGTACTTGTCATTTTTTCAAGAATCAATCAAGGGATACTTGTTTATAATGGGTTTATCCCACAGTAAGACGGGTATTTAGCAACAATACCGAGGTGTATAAAACAATCAACCTCAAAGTTAAAGTTAAAAGTAAAAGTAAAAATTATCGGGCAAATTCGCCATGATTTAGAAAAAGTTAGCTTATTTTCGAGCGACTTTGCTATGATTTTAAAAAAGTTCGCTTATTTTCGAGCGACTTCGCTATGACTTAGAAAAATTTCGCTTATTTTCGAGCGACTTCGCCATGATTTAGAAAAATTTCGCTTATTTCCGAGCGACTTCGCCATGATTTTAAAAAAGTTCGCTTATTTTCGAGCGACTTCGCCATGATTTTAAAAAGTTCGCCACAATAGTTAATTTTTTAAAATTATTTTTACAAAAATACCCATTTCTATTTAGAAATTACCAAAATCCCTTCATTATGAGGAACTTTCGTGGCAGGAATCAGTTTCTAATTTCGTGACAGTAATAAAAGGTGAAAAATCAAAATTCAATAAAATTCTAAATTTTTTGAATTTTGTTTTGCTGTTCCGAAATTAGTTTTTCGACGTCAATGTTTGTTGTGAAAAACGTTTCTAACGTTTGAAAATGAAAATTGCCTCTGGCTAAGCTGTTTCGAACAATGAAAATTTTCCATTTTTAAAATTTTTCCATTTTTTTTTTAAATTTTCCATTTTTAAAATTTTTCCATTTTTAAAATTTTTCCATTTTTTTAAATTTTGAATTTCCTAAAATTCTAAAAATCCGGTCGTGTCCCAATTTTTTTCCTTTTTAGGTTGCAATTTTTATTTTTTTAAATTTTTCTTAAATTATTTTTTTTATTTTTAAAATTTTCCTAAAATTATTTTTTTTTTAATTTTCCTTAAATAATTTATTTTTCAATTTTTTCTAAAATTATTTTTTTGAAAACTTTTAAATTATTTTTTAAAAATTTTTCTAAAATTATTTTTTTGAAAACTTTTAAATTATTCTTTTTAATTTTTTTAAAATTATTTTTTTGAAAATTTTCTTTGCAGAAGTCGTGTCGAACTTCCGAGAACGGACGTTTGGCCAGAACCGAAGCAGATGAGCGAAATCGAAGAGAGATTTCTGAAGCTCCCGGATTCGGAAGACTACACCCGTGTCAGACAATTCAAAATCGATGCCAAAGGGGCAGTTGTGAGTCGAGGAGATTCTTTCAGAAGAAAACGAAATCACAAATGTTAGTTTTTTTAAAATTTAAATTTTTATAAACTTTTGCGTTTTTTTTTTCACAGATGTTGATCGAAATTTTTTTTTTCAGCAGACAATAGTCCGTCGCCTTTTCCTCTGAGCGAAAACGACAGTCCTCGGGGAACTTCGTCGAGGAGTGCCAGTGTCGCCAGCAGCTCCGGATCGGCCATGAAGCTCAGTGGAGAACGGACTTCTCCCGGAAGCGACGATATCGTCCCCGAGGCTCCTTCCACTTCGCATCTGTCTTACAAGGTTCGTTTTTATCCTCTAAATCCTCGAAAAAAGTAAATTCAACAAAAAATAATGTTTTACAGACAGTACTCAGGGTAAGATTGTGGGGAATGTAAATACCGATAAGTAGGGGAGTATCCAGGATCAGACCGGGGGTTTTGGGGTCTTTATTTATATTCTACCATTACACAAAAAAGTGTAACTTTTAGCTTCTTAACAATTCCGAAATGTGATGACAATACAACACAATCGTCACAATTTTTACGAATATTTAACAATTTCGACGAAAATCTAACATAATTGTCACAATTTTTACGAATATTTAGCATTTTTGATGAAAATTGAACACAATCGTCACAATTTTCATGAATATTGAACATTTGTAATGAAAACGTAACATAATCATCACAATTTTTACGAATATTTAACATTTATGATGAAAATTATAAAAAATAGTGATGATTTATATTTGTTATTGTTTCAAAAGTTATCTTTTTGTGTGTATGAGTTCTCGAATTTTGAGGATAACTGTTCTCCTGGATATGTTAATCCTCTTTTTTTTGAACTTCCCAATTTTATCAATATTGTATTACAAATTTTTCGTTTCAAGAAAAATCAAAATTCAAATTATTTGGTTTAAAATAAAAACTTTTTTAAACTAATTTTTTAAAATATTATTTTTTTTAATAATTTATTTTTAAATTTCTTAAATAATTTATTTTTTTTTTATTTTTTAAATAATTTATTTTTTAAATTTATTAAATTTTTTTATTTTTTTTAAATTTATTAAATTTTTTTATTTCTTAAATAATTTATTTTTTTTTTAAATTTTATTTTTTAAATAATTTTTTTAAATTTTTTATTTTTTAAATTATTTTTTTTATTTTTTGTTTTTTGTTTTAAAAGTAAAATTTAAATTATTCGAAATTCTCGAAACGAAAACAAATTTTTATCGATTAATTTTTTTAAATTGAATTTTTTTTACCGGGAGACTTTGAATTTTCGAAAATGTTCAAAAACCAAGCTTCAAAAAATGCATAAATTCGATTTTCTCAAATCTCGTCAAGTGAAGAAAATCGAATTTTTTTGGATACTCATCTTTGAAAAACTTTGAACTTTATTTTTTTCAGGGATTTTTATAAAAAAAATAATTTTTCGAAAAAATTTAAATTTTTAAAAAATAATTTTTCGAAAAAATTTAAATTTTAAAAAAAATAATTTTTCGAAAAAATTTAAATTTTTTAAAAATAATTTTTCGAAAAAATTTAAATTTTAAAAAAAATAATTTTTCGAAAAAATTTAAATTTTAAAAAAAATAATTTTTCGAAAAAATTTAAATTTTTTAAAAATAATTTTTCGAAAAAATTTAAATTTTAAAAAAAATAATTTTTCGAAAAAATTTAAATTTTTTAAAAATAATTTTATAATTATTAATTTTCGAAAATAAATAGAAAATTGTGTACTGTAATTTAGGGACTTCTGGAGAAAACTAAAAAGAAAATAATCCCGAAAATTTATGAAATAAAAATCAAAAAATAAAATTTCCACATCGGCTAATTCAATTTCTAAAAAGTTCCGGAAATTCCTGTCGAGACCATTTTGCAAAAATACTTTTTTTTTAAATTTTAGAATTGGAGAATTTCAAAACTAATATTTAAAATCGAAAATTTTGGAAATTTCTAAAAACTTTAAAAAATTCGCGTTAGAACCATTTTATAAAAATATTTATTTTTAGCATACTGTAACTTCTAGAAATTCGCGTTAGGACTACTTTATAAAAATCTTTATTTTTAGCATACTGTAACTTTTAAAAATTCGCGTTAGGACCACTTTATAAAAATCTTTATTTTTAGCATACTGTAACTTTTTAAAATTCCTGCCGGGATCATTTTTTAGAAATCTCAATTTTTAGGATACTGTAACTTTTAAAAATCCGTTTTAGGACCATTTTTAAAAATTTTTATTTTTATAAAAAATGAAATTTTGCAGATATTCATCCTTGGACAAGTGGGATCGGGCAAAAGTTCCCTTATTTCGCAGTTCATCACTTCTGAATACCGTAATGCTTTTGCTGACGAAGTAGAAGATATCGAAAATACAGTATCCATTTGTATCGGAGGTACCGAATGCGAACTTACTTTTCTCGAATCAGATCCGACGACGGACGAGAGCTGGAAGCAAGAGGACGTTCAAGCTTATCTCCTTGTTTATTCCATCGACTCTAAATCCAGTTTTCGGACAGTTTTGAACGTTATCGAAGACCTCAGACAAGAAAAAAACGACACTCCTGTGATCCTCGCCGGAAACAAAGTGGATTTGGAACGGAAAAGGGCAGTTGCGGCTTCTGAAGTCAAAATGATAGCTCATCAACACAGCATCGCTCATTTCGAAATTTCCGTGGCTCTCAATCACGACGTCGATGAACTCCTCGTTGGAATCGTCGCTGAAATAAAAGAAAGTGTAGCCACAAGTCCATCCATGGATCAAGAAAATAGTCCAATTACTGTAGGTTTTTATGTAAAAATCGGCCATACAGCAATTGTTAAATTTCGATTTTCACTTTTTTTGAAATTTTTTTTCTAAACCAGTCTTCGATTACTGTATTCTCACATAGAGTAATTAAATTTCTAAAAATTCGTGTTAGGACCACTTTCTAGAAAAATTTTACTTTATTTCTACAGTAATTAAATTTTTAAGAATTCGTGTTAGGACCATTTTGTAGAAAAATTTCATTTAATTTCTACAGTAATTAAATTTTTAAGAATTCGTGTTAGGACCATTTTCTAGAAAAATTTCACTTCATTTCTACAGTAATTAAATTTCTAAAAATTCGTGTTAAGACCACTTTCTAGAAAAATTTTACTTTATTTCTACAGTAATTAAATTTTTAAGAATTCGTGTTAGGACCATTTTGTAGAAAAATTTCATTTAATTTCTACAGTAATTAAATTTTTAAGAATTCGTGTTAGGACCATTTTGTAGAAAAATTTCATTTAATTTCTACAGTAATTAAATTTTTAAGAATTCGTGTTAGGACCATTTTCTAGAAAAATTTCACTTCATTTCTACAGTAATTAAATTTTTAAGAATTCGTGTTAGGACCATTTTGTAGAAAAATTTCATTTAATTTCTACAGTAATTAAATTTTTAAGAATTCGTGTTAGGACCACTTTCTAGAAAAATTTCATTTAATTTCTACAGTAATTTAATTTCTAAAAATTCGTGTTAGGACCATTTTCTAGAAAAATTTCATTTCATTTCTACAGTAATTAAATTTTTTAAAATTCGTGTTAGGACCATTTTGTAGAAAAATTTTACTTTATTTCTACAGTAATTTAATTTTTTAAAATCCATGCCAGGATCACTTTCTAGAAAAATTCTTATTTTTAGAGTACTGTAATTTCTGAAAATTCACGTCAAGACAATTTTACGAAAATAGTTTTATTTTTAATTTTAAAATTCTTATTTATTTTTAATTTCAGCCTCGATCGGATTCGATCCACGAACCAGAAGACTTCAGAGCGGCGATACGGCGATTTTCGCAGCGAAAGAAGCGACAAATGGGAGTCGCGGTTGTGGAATCAGACGCCGGCAAATGTACCAATCTTTCTCCAGGAGGTCTATTCGCCAAATTTCGTCAATGGAGAAAAGGAACAAAGTGCTGAATTTTGTATTTTTTAGAATTTTCCAAAGTGTAAAAAAAAAACCAAAAATTAATTTTTTAAATTTCTAGTCATGTGCAATTTTTGACGAAATTTGTTTATTTAGTAAATTTCGATTTTTTAATTGGCATGATTTCGACATACCCGTGGGAAAAAACAGGGAATTTTACTGGAAGTAATCTTCTGAAGTATACTGTATCTTGTTGAATGGATATTCAGAATCCGTTTTTAAAGTGAAAAAGTTGGAGAAATTTGGAAATTTTTCACACTTCAAATGTCGCCAAATCTAAGCGAATTTTTAAAAAGTTATTTTAAGGTTTCTTAAATTTCACTTTTTGTAATTTACAGTACTTTTTACTTTCCTGTAATAAGAGAATTATACAAATTTGTAGAATTTCGTATTTCAAATGTCGCCAAATCTAAGCGAATTCGCTTATTTCGTCAGCGAATTTTTGGAAAATTATTTTAAGGTTTCTTAAATTTCACTTTTTGTAATTTACAGTACTTTTTACTTTTTTGTAATAAGAGAATTATACAAGTTTGTAAAATTTCGTATTTCAAATGTCGCCAAATTTGACCGAATTCGCTTATTTCGTCAGCGAATTTTTGGAAAATTATTCTAAGATTTCTTAAATTTCACGTTTCGTAATTTACAGTACTTTTTACTTTTTTGTAATAAGAAAATTATACAAGTTTGTAAAATTTCGTATTTCAAATGTCGCCAAATCTAAGCGAATTCGCTTATTTCGTCAACGAAGTTTTAAAAAGTTATTTGAAAACTATTATTTTCATTTTAATAATTTATTTTTAAATACATTTTTCCATTAATTGTAGTTGTCTAATTTTCCAAAATTTCCAAATTACTTCAGAAATGTTTAAATTCAAAACTACGGATTCTGAATCCACCTTTTGGAATTTCCAAATTGATATATAATTAATCCCAGAAGATCACTCCGAATAAAGTACCCTACCTTGTAAATAAAAATTATTTAAAACATTTTACAAAAAAGTAAATTTCCAACAATCTGTCGAGGTCTATAAAGAAGTCGGCATCAAAATCAAACTAAAAATAAAATTCGCACTTTGCTTGCAACATTCAAGCAGGCATATTGGTATTTATATTTTTATATTTTAAAAATTACTAAATCAAAATTAAAATTCGCACTTTGCTTGCAACATTTGGGCAGGCTTATTGATATTTATATTTTTATATTTTAAAAATTACGAAATCAAGGTTAAAATTCGCACTTTGCTTGCAACATTCAAGCAGGCTTATTGGTATTTATATTTTTATATTTTAAAAATTACGAAATCAAGGTTAAAATCCGCACTTTGCTTGCAACATTTGGGCAGGCTTATTGATATTTGTTTTTTATATTTTAAAACTTTCGAAATCAAAATTAAAATTCGCACTTTGCTTGCAACATTTGGGCAGACTAACCTACCTAATTTTTGTGCAAAAATTAACTTTGATTTTGATGCCGATCTCTTTATAGACTTCGGTACTGACATTTTAAAATTAGTTATGTATGATTTTGAATTCTTAAAATGCTGATTCAGAATCTAGGCTCCATTTTTGTGGAACGTCCTTCTAGAACGAGAAAATTGAGTAAAATATAAAATATCAAAAGTTGAAAAAACAAAATCCCTAAATTTGGATTTCTCAGATTATCTCGTTCCAAAAGAACGTTCTGCAAAAACATAATGCAAATTCAGAATCAGCAGTTGGAGAATTCAAAACCACATAACTAATTTTAAAAGATCAACATTCTGTATCATCAAAAATTACGGTCAGAATTCAAAGTAAAAATTTAAATTTTTCGTGCTGAGACGTAACTTTCAAAATTCAGACTTTTCACGACAAGACATGATTTTTGAAATTCTGATTTTTCGTGATAAGACATGATTTTCAAAATTCAGACTTTTTACGACAAGATATGATTTTCAAAATTCAGACTTTTCACGATAGGACATGATTTTTAAAATTCAGACTTTTCACGACAAGACATGATTTTCAAAATTCTGATTTTTCGTCTTAAGACAAGATCTATAAATCATAGTGATTCTAAAATTGTAGATATCAAGTTCCATCAATTTAAGCAAAAATTCGAAATAGACAAAATCCATTTTCTCAGCACGAAAACTAAAATTCCAACTTCGAACTTTGTCAACTTTGGTAATACAGAATCCAGATCGCCCGAAACTCACTTCCTTGTCAGACTACAGGAGGACTTATATGAGACATGTTCGTCGGTCTGTACTGTAGATCGATGGCTTCTCTGTCGTCGAACAAAGTAGGAGCTTGAAGAAGGATCCACAAAGTCGAAACAAAACAAGCAACTGAGAAAATAATCAAAAAAAGTCTATCAAAAACCATAGCCACAAATTTCCAATCTTCATCCACTTTGTCATCTCTGTCTTTTTTCTTCAGAAGTTCCGCAATAAAACAAATATTTTCAAACGCTTTCACAACCGGCGGAGAATAATACAGCTTCTGAATCCGTTCATCTATCGGAGCATTGGCCAGAGTCCTCGTCAAGTCCCTCGAGACCCTGTGCTCATGATAGTTTATCATTATTTGTTCTTTTGCAGCACTTTTGTTGTGTTTCACCTGTCTGAAGGATTCCTCATTGACGTCAAGAGGTCTCCTCATAAACAGTAGTTTCGGCAGCCAGATTAGGAAAATTTTCTTGACCCATTTCGACATCCTATGAGTTGTCGGGGTTCTCCAATGCAAGTTCAACGCTAAAATTACCAAAGTAAATTCTTCCACATATAAAACCATCAAAATAAATCCCCTCCATATATGAAAATACCAAAACAAACTTTCTTCATATATGAAATTACCGAAGTAAATTTTTTGATATATGAAATTATCGAAATAAATTTGTTTATAGATAAAATTTTCAGAGTAATTTTTTTGATATATGAAATTAGTAGATTTTTTCATATATGAAACTACCGAAGTAACTTTTTTGATATATGAAATTATTAATTTTTTGATATATGAAATTATCGAAATAAATTTGTTTATAGATGAAATTACCGAAGTAATTTTTTTGATATATGAAATTATTGAATTTTCTCATATATGAAATTATCGAAGTAACTTTTTTGATATATGAAATTATCGAAATAAATTTGTTTATAGATGAAAATAGTAGATTTTTTCATATATGAAATTATTAATTTTTTTCATAAATGACTCAAACTTACACATGACGGTGATGACAACACTCAAGGTGACCATAATCATCGTGAATAATAGATATTTTCCGATCAATGGAAGTGTAATGCTTGTCGCGGGGATTATTTCCATCTAAATTCATTCATCAATCAAAATAAGCTAGGATTAACTTACCAGAAGCAAGAAGAACAAAGTCAAGGCGACAAGAATCGAAATACAAAGAGAAACTTTTTCTCCCGAGTCTGAAGGCAAATAAAACACCAATATAGTCAAGAATGAGATTCCGACACATGGAAACACCAGATTAACAGTGTAGAAAAGTGGTTTTCTCCGAAGAACGAGGAAATACTGAAAATCGATATATGGAAAACAAAAACTATTTTGGGTTTTAGGTAAAATTTTAGGTATTTCCAGATTCGAAAAGTACCTAAAAAGTAATTATTTCTCTGCATTCTGATTTCGGAAGTTATTATTAACAAAAAAACGAGATTTCAAAAAGCGAATGTTATTTTTTTTAAAAATTAGTTTAACTTTATCTAGTGGATATATGATATCCCAAAATCGAAATCCAGGATTTCACATATCTGAATTTCGAAAAACATTTTTAATTTTACATTTGAAGTTTTTAAATGTTTTTTAATTTTAAAATACTTAAAATTCTACAATTTCTTGTAAAAATTAAATCATTAAAATTAAATAATTATTGAAAATAAATAATTATTAAAATCAAATAATTATTAAAATCAAATAATTATTAAAATCAAATAATTATTAAAAATAAATAATTATTAAAAATAAGTAATTATTAAAATTAAAAAAAAACAAACCATGATGTCGACGTAGGCTCCGCTTCCAGGACAACAACTCGGATAATTTTTTGCTCGTCTTCTGGCTTTTCTGGCCATGATGTCCCATTCGACAGAAGGATAATAATCCGACAAATCTGAAAAAATTTTCGAAAATTTAAAAAATTAACAAAAAATATAAAAATTTAATTAAGAAATTTGAAAAATTATTGATAAAAAATTTCTAATTTAATAATTAAGACATTTGGAAAATTATTGATAAAAAATTTCTAATTTAATAATTAAGAAATTTGGAAAAGTTATTGATGAAAAATTTCTAATTTAATAATTAAGAAATTTGGAAAAGTTATTGATAAAAAATTTCTAATTTAATAATTAAGAAATTTGGAAAATTATTGATAAAAAATTATCAATAAAAAAATTTCTAATTTAATAATTAAGAAATTTGGAAAATCAAACCTATTCCGTCTTCGACGATCGTCACGTTTTCGACTTCGCCGTATTCGTTGACAATTTGCTCCGTTTTTTCGTCGGCATCCAGTAATTCGAGATTTAATAGATCTTCCGAGTAAGTCCAGGACCCAAACTTCAGATGACATTGCTGTTCGTCGAAAGGAAACCATTGGACGTCGATTTGACAAAGAGATTTGAAAATTGCCGGAGGTTCCCATGTGACTTGGCCGGAATAATGTAAAGTGGCTTTTGTGGAAATAGTAATGTTGTAATTACTGTCAGCATTATTGTACAAAACAAGATCCGGGACCCAGATCATCTCGTAGGGGACGTACAGGACGGACACTCCTCCGTAATTTTTAGGATTCCAAGCCAGCTTCTTGTCGATCCAAACCTGCTTCAACCAGACCGAACAGGTCATAATTTGGTCAATCTCATGCTGGAAAGTAAAATTCATATATGAAACAACAAGCACACGTCACAAAAAAGCAAAAAAAAATAATAATAATAAAAATAAAAATTTCGAACGAAATTGTCTCGAAACGAATTTCTAAAAACCAAAACAATTTCAATTTCTTATTTTAAATGATGATTATTTCGTAATCAATCGTATATTACAAAAATTATATATCAACTTTTTATAAAATTGTCTCAGAAGGAATTTTTGGAATCCGCAGTAATCCAAGTGGCAATTCCGATTTGAATTAGTTATTTCGCAATTTTATGCAATTTTGTGGTTGATTACATTGTAAAAATTGAAAATCAGATTTCCTACGAAGTGGTTTCGACGAGAATTTCTAAAATTTACAACTTTCTAGATTTAGGTAAAAAGAGTAATGAGGAAAATGAGTTGATTTCGAAATAGCATTGCCAGATTTACCATTTTTCATTTCTAAAACTGTCCTATAAGGTAAAAAGAAGAGCGAGTCGATTTCGAAATAGCATTGCCAGATTTACCATTTTTCATTCCCATAATTGTCCTATAAGGTAAAAAGAAGAGCGAGTCGATTTTAGCAAGAAACTTGCCAGATTTACCGTTTCTGAACTTTTACTCGCCCTTTGCGCGGGAATTCAAAAATTTTAAGAAATTTTTCACCGTTTTTATTCAGTTTTAACGTTTTATTTTTAAAAATTGAATTTTATATAAAAGCAAAACCAACCACATCGATAATCTGAGACAACCTCATTTTTAATTTTATCGTGATGGGTTCTCTGGGGCTCGGGGCCGGTCTGCGGTGTCTGTTGTAGCTGACCATCAAGTCATCGTAGAGTCTTTTAGCGTCTTCGTTTCCAGATATTTCAACAATGAAATACAAAATAAAAAAAATCAAACAAAACCGCATTTTTAAAATCCAATCTGGTTATCGGCCATTCATTTATCGGGAAAAAGAAAGAGGAATGGCATGTCGTTTATTTGACGGGCCTGCTCTTCTTCAAGGAGCTTTTCCGGACACACATTCAAAGAAGATTCCCTCAGGCGTTTCTTTGTCTTTAGTATTAGCTAGACAAACAAGCAACTTGCCTGGACGAATAACAACCAAACTTTTCGACAATTTTAATTAAAAATTGATATGCAAATTTTCGAATTCTCATGCAAAAGTTAACAAAAATAAAAAAATAACAATTTAAATCAAAATTATTTCGTATTTTTTTTATTTTCAAAATTTCCAGAAAATTTCAATCGGAATAATTTTTTAATTTTTATGAAAATATGCAAATTTTTGGGATTTTTGAATTCCCGCACAAAAATGAACGAAAATGGAAAAACTGGCAATTTGAATCGAAATCAACTCGCACTGTCGTTATTTATTTCTTCTTCTTTTACCTAAATTCTCGGTGTTTCCAGATTTTAGATGTTCCCGAAGTAACTTCTTCAAATTTTTAAATTTTTGTAAGTGTAGTTTTTTAGATTTTTGAATTCCCGCGCAAGGGCGAGTGAAAGTAGAAAAATGGCAAAACTGGCAATTCTACCAAAACTGACTCGCTTTGTTTCCACTCGCGCTTTTTTTCTTCTTTTACCTAAATTCTTCAACTTTTTAGGAAGTTTTTCTCGATACAGTTTTTTTTAACTTTAATTTTATGATTTCTGGAATATTCAAATTCCCGTGTGAGAAAAAAGATACAAAAACGGCAAATCTGGCAGCTATTGCAATGGACTCGCACCGTCGCTATTCTTTCTTCTTCCTTTACCTAAATTCCCCAACTTTTTAGGAAATTTCTCTCCTTGTAATTTCTTAACCTTTTTAATTTCTATAATTTTATGATTTTGGAATTTTTGAAGTTCTTCTTAAGGCAAGGAAAGCGTAAAAATGATAAATCTGGCAACCCATCTCCGAAATTGACTCGAACTTTTTCCTTTTTTACCTATTGTTCAGACGTTTCTAGAAAAACCCTGAACATTCCAGTTGAGACAAGTTTGTAACTTTTTTATTTTAATTTTTACAGTAATCTAAAATGTGTGACTCAATAGATGAAATTTTTTTAATTTCAAAATTGATTAATTTTCTGAAGTATCCTAAAATTACACAAAACAAGTCATTTTAGATTGCATTAAAAAATTTTCTTTTCAAGAATCTTCAAAAAATTTTTATTCATTTTTTTGAAGTTTAATTTTCCGCAAAATTGAGTTATTTTATTTTTTTAAATATTTGTTCATATTCTAAGAAATATGAAAGCGAAAAAAAAGTACAATTTTAATAGAAATTTTAGAAAAAAAAATAAAAAATAAAAATTTAAAGAAAAAATAAAAATTTAAATTTAAAAAAAAATAAAAATTGTAATTTAAAAAAAAATAAAAATTGTAATTTAAAAAATTAAAATTAAGAAAAAATTAAAATTAAAATTAAAAAAAAATAAAAATTTTAATTTTAATTTTTTAAACGGTCCCGAACGGAAGATTTTTCAAAGAATTTAATATTGATTTTTTAATGTATAAATATTTATTAAAATAAAAATTTCAACTTTTAGATTAATTTTTAAAAAAACTTTTCACTTGAAACTATTTAAAAATTTTTAAACGGTCCCGAACGGAAAATTTTTCATTTTCAATTTAATCTGAAGTTGACGTTTATCCACTAATGTATGAAAGAATATTCATTGAATAAAAGCATTACTGTCGGATTATTTCTAAAAGGAAAAAATTTCTGTTCTAGAGTACCTAAAAAATTTCTAAATGGTCTCGAGTGGAAAATTAAAAAAAATTGATATTGATTTTTAATGTGCAAATTAATATTTATTAAAATAAAAAAATTAATTTTCAAATTAATTTAGACATTTTCCGTTTGAGAGTATCTAAAAAATTTCTAAATTGTCTCGAGTGGAAAATTTTAAAAAATTGATATTGACTTGTAGTGTGCAAATTAATACTTATTAAAATTTAAAAAATTAATTTAAACATTTTCCGTTTGATAATATCTAAAAAAAACTTTTAAATGGTCTCGAGTGGAAAATTTAAAAAAAATTGATATTGATTTTTGTTTTTTTACGTATTTAATGAATTTCAGTTGTGTTCAATAATTAAGTTCAATTGGAATTCTACGAAAGTGCCAGCGGTTCGTTTGTCATTTGCGACCTTTTTTAATCTTTTATTTGAGTCTTGAATAAATGCCTGAGGGACGAACGGCCAAAGGACGGCCTCCATGAGCTTCGGTAACGGGTGTGCCGGAGCGCGTGCGCTCTTCGACGACTTGTTTGGCATTCAAACATTGATTCGAGTCCCTGAGGCAGTCCACTTCTGTTTTTCAACTTTCTGGCTTTATTTTTTGGAAGATTTCAGAAAATTTCGAAATATGCCGATCAATTTTACAGAATCCAAGAATCTCAGTTTTGGTGAGTTTTCTCAATTACAGTATTCTTCAAAATTTCCAAAAATAACGAAAAGTGTTTTTGGAAATTAATTACTTCCGTATTTCGTGTCCAAGTTTCGAATTTTATTGTTTTTTTGCAAGTTTAAAGCACCATTACCCACGCAAACGGCTAGTAGGCAAATTAAACAACATTCGTGGCGGGACCAGAATTAGGTATTTTTCGAATAAAAACTTTTAAAAAGCTTCAAAGAGTATCATTGGCCTCGAAACGAATGAAATTCAATGATCTGTAATTATGTAAAATAAGGATAAATAAATTAAACAACATTCGTGGCGGGACCAGAATTAGGTATTTTTCGAATAAAAACTTTTAAAAAGCTTCAAAGAGTATCATTGGTCCCGAAACGAATGAAATTTAAAGATTTATAATTATGTAAAATAAGGATAAATAAATTAAACAACATTCGTGGCGGGACCGGAATTAGGTATTTTTCGAATAAAAACTTTTAAAAAACTTTAAAAAGTGCCATTGGTCCCGAAACGAATGAAATTTAAAAATCAATATTTATGGAAATGGTTAGTAATTTAATTGTCGTGTCAGGACCAGTATGTACTATTTTTGGAACATCAACATTAAAAAAATTTTTGAATAAAAAACGCCAGTTTTGTCACTACTGAAACTTAAAGACCATCGACCATGAAAATAGTTGAAAAATAAACAGCATTTTCGGTAAAAATTATTACCTGGTGTTTTTAGAACATAAACATCTGAAGATTTCCAAAATAAAAAAACACCGGTCTTTCCACGAATAATTTCCAAAAATCACCACGAAAATAAGTAATAATTTAATTAAGCATTCGCGTCAGGACCGTCGCTTGATATTTTTGGAACATAAACATCGAAAAGAATTCTCGAAAAATAAAATTGGTCCCGCAGCGAATAATGTTCGAAAATTGTTAAATAAAAATAGTAACTTTATTAATCATTCGTGTCAGGACCCATGTTTAATTTTTTTTAAATATAAATATCAAAGAAATTTCGAAATAATGTAGTCTTGGTCCCGCAGCGAATAATGTTCAAAAATTGTTGAACATATAAATCGTCAATAATTTCATCAATCATTCGTGTCAGGACCCATGTTTAATTTTAAATATAAATATCAAAGAAATTTCGAAATAATGTAGCCTTGGTCCCGCAGCGAATGATGTTCGAAAATCGTTTACCAAATTTCTGTTTCAAAAATGAATTTAGTTTTTTTGAATTAAAATCATTACGTAAAATTTCGCATTAGGGAATAAACATGGAAGAAGCCACTAAAGGACATTGATCCCGCCATGAATAATCCTCAGGAAGAATTAACCGAGCTCCTGGTCGAAAAATGAATTAAACATCATCTTTGAAGCCAAACCTTTTTTATTTTTTGTTTTTTTGAAGTTACATTTTCTAAAACGGTCTTGACGTGAATAATATTTAATTCCCAGACGTCATTCGTGCTGGGACCAGTAGTTATTAATTAAGTAAATTTTTTAATTTTCTGAAAATAAATTAGAATGGTCCCACCACGAAAATTATTTATCATAATTATTCGTGCTGGGACCAGTAATTATTAATTTAGTAATTTTTTGACTTTTGTTTTCTAAAAACAAATTCCAATGATTTCACCACGAAAATTATTTAATTGTCAAAAATATTCGTGCTGGGACCAGTAGTGATCAATTATGTAAATTTTTTAATTTTCTAAAAATAAATTTCAAATAATGATTCCACCACGAAAAACTTTTAATTTCTTTTTTGAAAATAAACTTTATTGATGATTTTTTAAACATTCGTGGTGGGACCAACGATTTTTGAGGTTTTTTAATTTTTTGTTATTTAAAAATTTCTAAGTAATGATCTCAGAACGGAAAAATTATTCATCCTTCTACCGTAAGCTTAATTACTGATTTTATTAAACACTCGTCGTGGGACCTATGTTCTTTTGAAAGTCATTTACTTTTTAACAATTTCTAAGTAGTGGTCTTGTAGCGAAAGAAATTATTCATCCTTCTACCGTAAGCTTAATTACCGATTTTTGTTAAACATTCGTCGTGGGACCTATGTTCTTTGAAAATTTTTAAAAAATAAAAAGATTCGAAAGTGGTGGTCTCGTCATGAAAAATGTTCCATCCATTCCTCTACCGTAAGCTCGGCTAGTGATCCTTTAAGATTGTCTTTCGTGAAAAAGTGAGAATTGCCGTGGGCGTCATGGACCAGTTATTCCGGTCCAGAAAAAGAAAAAATTGTCCATGTCAATTCCTGGAAAGATTTCGACACGTTTTATAGACCAAAATTAAACATTCCAAAAAAATAAGACAGTAATTATTGTTTCCATAGCTACAGTAATCTCCAGATGTTGACTTAATTTTTATAATGACGAAAAAACTATTTTTTATAATTTAAAAATCTTACGAAATCGAGATAAATTTTATATTTTTTGGGGATTTTCGAAAATTAGGTAAAAATAAGAAAACAAAGCGAGTGGATTTCAGTGGTGGATTGCCAGATTTGCCATTTTTCACTTTTACTTTCCCTTGCGCGGGAATTTGAATATTTCAAAATCATAAAATTATGAAAATTAAAAAGCTTTAAGAAATTACATAGAGAGAAATTTCCTAAAAAGTTGGGGAATTTAGGTAAAAGAAGAATAGCGACGGTGCGAGTCGATTGCAATAGTTGCCAGATTTGCCGTTTTTGTACCTTTTTTTCTCGCGCGGAAATTTGAATATTTCAGAAATAATAAAATTGTAAAAATTAAAGTTTTAAAAAACTATATCGAGAGAAACTCCCTAGAAAGTTGGAGAATTTAGGTAAAAGAAGAAGAAAAAAAGCGCGAGTGGGAGTAAAGCAAGTCACTTAATAGAAAATGCCAAATTTGCTTTTTTTCTACTCCTACTCGCCCTCGCGCGGGAATTCAAAAATCTCAAAAAACTACACTTTTACAAAAATATTACAAAGTTTCGAAATCTAGGTAAAAGAAAGAAGACGAAAAAAATGCAAATAGTCGGTTTTGCGCGGGAATTTAAAAATTTTATATTTTTTTAATTTTAAATTTTTTATTTTTTATTTTTTTAATATTTATAAATTTAATTTCAGAATCACAGTTACTCTTTGCCGGAGGGGCTTTTGTGGCTTTCGTAGCTTTGGTGGCGTTTTTGGTCTCCAGAAGACGTCGAAGATTGTCCAGAGAATTTTCTTCGCCGTTGATTGCCCAACATCCCCTCGGGGGACTCAAGGCCCACGGGGTCAAAGCAGGAGCTCCTCCAGTTTCTGCCTTCAGAAAATCCCTCACACCGATCCAGAGCCCTGTCGGCAGTGATGGCACCATCAGTCCCCAATGTGTGCCCCTGACCCCCAGCTACTCCTCCATCAACGTCACCAACGTCGAAGGGGTCCAGCCAACGAGAATCAGCCCCGCAGAACTCGGGCCCGACAGAGGAACAATTACAGTATCCCTACAGTACGACCCCAGTTCCGCCGCTCTCCAGGCAAGTCTCAAAACGAAAAAAATTAACTTTTTAAAATTCTGCAAATTTCCAAAATCTTCGAAAATCCATTTAAAAATCCCAAATTTTTCAAAAATTCATTTAAAAATTCCAAAATCTTCAAAATCCCAAAATCTTCAAAAATTTCATAAAATTTAAAACATCCTAAAAATTTTTAATTTATTCAAAAATAAAAATTTTAAACTTAAAAAATTCCAAAATTTCGATTTGAAACAATTTAATGAAAAATATTTTTTTATTTATAAAAATATTTAAATTTTTGAAAAATTTCTTTTTGAAATAATTTTATAAAAATATACGAATTTTTTAAAATTTTTTAAAATTTCAAAAATTTTTAGAATTTTCTAAAATTTAAAATTTCTGACTTTTCTGAAAATTCGTTTTGAGATAACTTCCTAAAAAACAATTACTTTTACTTTTTTACAACAGTAGGATTTTTTTATGGGAAATTTAAATTAAGAAAAAAATGTTTTTTTTGAAACTTTTTTTAAAATTTAATTTCTATTTTTAGATTACAGTATTTTCAAAAATTTTTTAAAAATTTAATTTATATTTTTAAATTACAGTATTTTTGAAGTTTTTTTAAATTTAATTTTTACTTTTTAGATTACAGTATTTTCGAAGTTTTTTAAAAATTTAACTTTTACTTTTTAGATTATGATATTTTCAAAATTTTTTAAAATTTAATTTTAATTTTTAAATTACAGTATTTTCGAAAACTTTTTAAAAATTTAATTTATATTTTTAAATTACAGTATTTTTGAAGTTTTTTTAAATTTAATTTTTACTTTTTAGATTACAGTATTTTTGAAGTTTTTTTTAAATTTAATTTTTACTTTTTAGATTACAGTATTTTTGAATTTTTTCATTAAATTTAATTTCTGCTTTTAGATTACGGTAGTCAAATGCGACTCGTTGCCCGAAGTCGCGACGAGTCCCGCTGGGGGTTGTCTCCTGGACCCCTATGTCAAGGTCAGAGTCATGCCTGAGAACCAGCACAGAATGAAGACCAGGGTCTTGAAAGGAACTAATAATCCTTATTTTGACGAAATTTTTACGGTATACGGTATCGCTGCGAACAAACTCAAAGACCACTGTTTGCATTTGGCTGTTTTGGGATTTGACAGATTTTCGAGGGATATTATCCTTGGGGAATGTGTATATCCTCTGGGAATCACTGATGACTTGATTAACAACAACGAAAAAAGGGCAGTTACTCTTCCCCTCAGGGCCCGGGACGAGGTCTCCGAGACCCGCGGAGAGGCCCTGGTCTCCCTCGCCTACAACAGACAATCGAATTCGATCAATTTTGCACTTTTGAAAATCAAAGATCTTCCTCGAGATTCCACCATCGGATTAGCGGATCCCTACGCCAAAATTTACATGCTTTACAACGGACAAAGAATGGCAAGACACAAAACTCATGTTAAAAAAAAAACAACAGATCCAACATTTAATGAATCATTTTCGTTCGAACTTCCTGCAGGACATACGACTCATGATCTCGACAAAATAAGTTTCGAAATTATTGTTCTTAATAAAGATGGCGTCACACGTAACGAACTCATCGGACAAGTCCACATCGAAACCGGAGCCGAACAGTGGGTTTCCTGTCGAGCCCAACCCGGCAAACAAGTCGCTGAATGGCACAGAATTATGAAATTCAATTAAGCCCTATTATTCCATCTCTACAGTATCCATCACCTACCACCCAACCTTGGAGTCCTTTTTCTACAGTATGCAATCCTTACAGTACTCTCCATATAACCATCTACCATCCACAGTACCCTCATCAACACCCTATAGTACCCCTTAACTACCGTATCTAACTCCTACAGTAACCCTTAATCACCGTATATAACTCCTACAGTACCCCTTAACTACCGTATCTAACTCCTACAGTAACCCTTAATCACCGTACCTAACTCCTACAGTAACCCTTAACTACCGTATATAACTCCTACAGTATCCACTATATGCTCGTCTACCAGCTACAGTATTCTTTTTGTATCGTATCTAACTTCTACAGTATCTAACCTCCCAGAATATCATCTACCTACAGTATCCGATTCCCGCAGTACCCATTTGTCAACGACCTACCCACTACAGTATCTTTCTTCTACAGTACTCCCTACCCTATAGTACCCAATCCCTTAGAGTACTTTGGTTTTACAGTATTCCTCTACAGTATTTAATCATCTACAGTAACTACCCCTTACAGTACCCTTGACGAAGTTACCTAACCTTCCGAGGAACCTTGGAAGTCCGGCAACCACTTGACCTCCTCTGGCCTCTCTTGACCCTTTGAGAGCCGGATCAAAGGCGGGACAGAGGGGTCCTCGGCTTCGTGCCCGAAACGCAATTCCTCACTACTCTACCACAGTATCCCCACCACATAGCTCTGAAGAGCTCTCCATGACTCGGCTTTAACATGGATATATTACTGTATTTACTTTTTTGGCGTTGTTACGGTATTATATTTTTTTCGCGGTGAGATTCAAAAATAAACATTATTTGTGAATGAATTTAAAATTGAGCAGAAATTTACACTTTAATTCTGGAGTTAAAACTGAACAAAAAGTGCTTAAAATAGAGGAATCAAACCCATAAATTCCGGACATGAATCTAGAATCGGACCTTCAGAATCCTGGATTTTTGCTTTAGATTCATGATCTACAAGTTAGAGTGTCTCATTTCGAGTACTTTTTGTTAAACTTTAAAGATATCCAAAATTAGGTAAACGACATTCGTGTCCTATGACATCTATATCTCAGGTACTTGTGTCCCATGACATCTATATTCCAAATACTTGTGTCCCGGATATTTGTCTTCCATGACATTTATCTAAATACTTGTGTCCCATGATATCTCTACCCTGATTACTAAATCTCAAAGATTTCTGTCCCAGACACTTCTATTTCTCGATATCTAAATCCCAAAGATTTCTGTCCCATGATATTTCTGTCCTGATATATAAATTACAAAGATTTCTGTCCCATGATATTTCTGTCCTGATATCTAAATCCCAAAGATTTGTGTCTCATGATATTTCTGTTTCAGACACTTCTATCCCCCGATATCTAAGTCCCAAAGATTCGTGTCCCATGATATCTGTCCTGAATACTTGTGTCCCAAATATTGTTCAATTCCGGATTTAAAACTGAACAAAAGTACCTATAATACAGTAATCAAACCCCTAAATTCGGATTCCAAAAACACCATCAATAATTGATTTTCAGAATCCTAAATTCCCAAGACTAATCCCCAATTCCAAAAACATCTAAATCTCTTCCCGAAACTTACAAAACTAAAAATTCGTCAAAAATAATTTTCAAAATTCCATAAAAAACAAAATTTAAAACATTTTCGATTTTTTCATAAAACAAAATTGAGCAGAAATTTATTAAAAAATTTCAATTTAAAAAATATCTTTAAAAAAATAAAAAGCAAAAGTGATTTCCCTCAAGATGCCTGAGGGCTTACTCCATTCCGATGATGTGGACCATGTCGTTTCCGTGCATCGTGTTATTGCTGCCGTTTCTCGGATTCAGATGAGTTCTAGAATGTTTTGAAAGATGATCTGATCTCATGAATTTTTTTCCACATTCTTTGCATTGGAATCGTTTTTCGCCTGTGTGAGTTCTTCGATGACGTTGAAGTTCGTCTGACCTCGTGAATCGTTTTGTACAATTAGTCCAATCACATACAAACGGCTTTGATCCCGCATGACCTCTCAAATGAGCTCGTAAATGTGACGTTTTACCGTATGTTTTGGAGCAAATATGACATATATGAAGTCTCTGTTTGTTGTCTCCGACTGTCCGCGGTCCTTGGTTCGTGCAGTTGGGACAGGCGCAGGCCACTCGTTTCGTGTGCCGTTTTTGTCCGTTTATGTCGTAATCCAGACTGGCACTCAGCAGCGGATCGTTCAAAGCCGCCGGATCGATCGTCGGCGAACTTTCCTTCATTCTCGTCGGTGGAGCATTTGCAGTTGTGTTATTTGTCGGAGAATCAGAATCATTCGTGATGATCCATTTCTGAGGATCATTTGGATCTTGTTGAAAATGCAAATTTCCAAATTTAATTTTCTGTTGAGTAGGTCTAGGTGGTGTTGATTGCGGCATCCCAGGGGGTACTTGTTGGACTTGCGACGATCCAGGACCAGGTTCCCTTTTCAACATAGTAGGCTGAGGATTCATCGGAGCTCCAGTAGAGAACGTAGTCCCCGTGTTGGACGTTATCGTGATCGGTTTCATCTGAGGTTGCCCATTCACAGGATTCGTCAGTTGGATAATCGGCTGTCCAGTGCTCGCATTCACAGGGATCAACGCAATCTGAAAAATCCACATATCAAAAACGTGAGAAAAGCAAAAAGCTGAAAATCCACATATCAAAAACCCTCAAAAATTGAAATTCATATATCAAAAAAGTGGAAAATTCAAAATTTTTCTGTAGAAATCTCGAAAAATTGAAATTCATATATCAAAGAAGTAGAAAAGTTAAAATTATTCTGTAGAAATCTCAAAAAATTGAAATTCATATATCAAAGAAGTAGAAAAGTTAAAATTATTCTGTAGAAATCTCAAAAAATTGAAATTCATATATCAAAAAAGTGAAAAATTCAAATCTGATATATGGAAAGCAATTTAATTCAAGTTTGGTGGAAATCTTTAAGAATTAAAGTTGATATGTGAGGAAATATAAATGGATGCATGGAAAAGTTAAATTTCAAAACCAAACCTGTTGTTGTTGATTTTGCTGTTGATTTCCTTTGAAAACATATAACGGTTGTTGTTGAGGTTGCTGTTCATTGTTGGCAGTGCTCGTTGTTGGAGTTTTCTGAATCAAAATGAAACGAGGCTGCTGATTCTGTTGGCCTGGTTGTCGAACGAGTGCGTTTGACGATGATGGCAGGATTACCTAAAATCAATCATTTTTTGAGTTTTTTAAATTACAACTTACTTGGATTGATTTTTGTCCATTTGCTTGGAACGGAACGATGTTGTTGGCAGGTAGGGTGATCGTGTTCGGGGCGGTCACGTGGGCCGTCGCTGAGGTCGAGGGGCCGGCGTCCGAAGCCCCGCCTGTTGGTTTTCTCGGCATTTCTAAACTACTTTTCATATATCGATATTTCGTAGAACACTCTAATCCTATTATATCCTCTATATAAAAGGTAAATTGACGCCAAAAATACCAAAAAACAAGGAATCCGCGCAACATCTATCTAAACGGAAAAAGCGGTTACTCTCGATACGCCCGTCTTGACAAAGATACACGGACAAGGCGGGCCGTACAACCAGTCATTCCCCTCTGCAGCCAATCAATGATGTCCGTCATTCCCTCTCAGGGCGGACGCAAGGACAATCAGTCTTTCCATTTTAATAGGGCGGACACAACTATAAGAGAACCGTCAAAGGGGCTGGACTGGTGGAAGAAATGGGCGCGTCCTACTCACAAAAACAAAACGGACCGGTCTCTTGAATCGCCAGGGGCTGCTCCTCCTGCTGATTCAACATTCGTGTTGGCTCTTTTAAGAAAATCGCGCAAACGAAAACGGCCTGTTCAGTCAGAATCACCAAGCAAGGGACCGAAGAGGACGGTCATTCCTTAAGTTCCAAAAAACAAGCACCATATTTGTCGAAAATTGATATAAATTCTCCTACATGTTCAAATTCCCGCTCAAAGAACGAGTAAAGTAAGAAAAGACAAGTCATTATTGAAATCAACTTGCATTTACTGTCTTTTTCCCTGAATTTCGAAACTTTAATTTTTATGAATTTTGAATTCCCGCGCAAGGGAGAGTAGAAGCGGAAAAGTGGCAAATCTGGCAGCTACTGCAATCGACTCGCACCGTCGCCATTCTTTTTTTACCTAAATTTTCCTACTTTTTAGGAAATTATATAAAATTATGTCGACATAATTTCTTAAAACTTTAATTTTTACAATTTTATGATTTTTGAAATTTTTAAATTCCCATGTGAGAAAATAAAGGTACAAAAATGGCAAATCTGGCAACTATTGCAATGGACTCGCACCGTCGCCATTCTTTCTTCTTCTTTTACCTAAATTTCCCAATTTTTTAGGAAATTTCTCTCCCTGTAATTTCTTAAACCCTTTTAATTTCCATAATTTTATGATTTTAAAATATTCAAATTTCCACGCAAGGCAAAGTAAAAATAAAAAATGGCAAATCTGACATTTTCTATAAAGTCGACTCGCACCGTCGTTATTTTTTACCTAAATTCTTCAACTTTTTAGGAAATTTCTCTCGGTGTCATTTCTTAAAACTTTAATTTTTATAATTTTATGACTTTCGGAGATTTTCAAATTCCCGCGCGGAGGCGAGTGAAAACAGAAAAAAGGTAAATCTGGCAATTCTCTACTGCAACCGACTCAATTTTTTACAATCCTAAAATTCAAAAATTCGCGCATAAACAACTTCGAAAAACTTTCATTTTTGAATTTTTTTACAATAGTGATTTTCCGTAACTTTTGAATTCCCGCGCAAGAGCGAATAAAAGTGCAAAAATGATAAATCTGGCAATTCTATTGAAAATCAATTTTTACTTTTTCGATTTTTCTAGAAATTCCTAAAAATTGATATAAACATTATGATTCTTTTTCTTTCATCAAATTGCATTTTTATTCAAACCTTATAAACTAAACCAGATGTATAAAATAAAACTAAATAAACACTTATCTAAAAATAATCAATTTTCCTTAATTGAAATTTAAAATTTCACTTTTTTAAAATAAAAACAAATTTAAATTTTACTTTTGCAAATAAAAGTATTATTTTAAAGATAAATTTAAATTTAAAAGTTATACTTTTTAAAGTAAATTTAAATTTAAAAGTTACTTTTTAAAAATAAATTTAAATTTAAAAATTACTTTTTAAAAATAAATTTAAATTTAAAAATTACTTTTTAAAAATAAATTTACAAAAAAACCACAAGCCGTTTTCCAAGACGACATAAAAGGGCTAAATTAAAAACTACCAACAAATCAGCCAGTTAATTGACCGGAAATTGCCTATAACCACGTCCATCCAAACCTAGAATCCCGAAATACATATCATCCAATTTCCATCATTAGAATTTTATAAAATTAAGCCAAAAACATAACAATTTAACCTTACGATCTGGTTTAACCAATTATTTCTTCTTTCCTGCAGTCAATCCTGCTCCAGCATTGAATTTAAAGAGGATTACATCTCCATCTTCCACAACATAATTTCTACCTTGTTGACGGTATTTTCCAGCAGCTTTAACTGCAGATTCATTTCCCAATTCCATCAAATCAGCAACTTTCATGACTTCAGCCATGATAAATCCTTTTTCAAAATCAGTATGAATTCTACCTGCTGCCTGCGGAGCTTTCGTTCCTTTTTGAATCGTCCATGCTTTAACTTCATCTTTTCCAGCCGTAAAGAAATATTCCAATTGAAGAGCCTTGTAACCAATCTTCACTATTTTGTCCAATGCACTTGTCGTACCATTCTAAACCCACAATTAAATAATCAATTAATTAAATCAAAAACTTACTTGCTTCAAAAACTCCTCCCGTTCCGTTTGTTCTAAATCGAGCAATTTGAGTTCAAAAGCGCCAGAAAACGGGATCAACGCAGCTCCTGGATCGTTTGCGTCAATAAAAGCCTTAATTTTCGGCAACCACTTATTTTTCTTCTTGATGTAGTCAAGTTCAGTTAAGTTAACCAAATAAACCAATGGTTTACCAGTAAGGAACAGGTGTTTGTTCAGGATTTCAATTTCCTTTTCATTCCAATCTCCATGACGAACTGCTTTGTTTTTCTCAAGCATTTCCTTTACTTTCATCAAGCAATCGTATTCGGGTTTCTTTGTTTTGTCATTGGCTCTGACGGCGATCTTCTCCACCTTATCTAGAGCTCCCTCAAGATAGGCCAAATCCTTCAATCTCAATTCGTTTCCGATGATTTCCAAATCCCTGATCGGATTGACATCTCCTTCAACGTGAGTCACATCTTCATCCTCAAAAGCGCGACACAGATGGAACAGAGCTTCACATGCACTCACGTGGGACAGGAAAGCATTTCCTAAGCCTTGTCCTTCAGAAGCTCCTTTGACCAAACCAGCAATATCGACAACGTTCAAAAACGCAGGAACCTTGCTAGCAGGTTGATAATGCTTACAAAGCCAGTCAAATCGTTCATCCTGCACGGCAACTCTAGACTCATTCGGGTCAATTGTACAGAAAGGAAAGTTTTCGGCTTGAGCAGAACTCTTGGTCAGGACATTGAAGAAGGTGCTTTTGCCGACATTAGGGAGACCCAAAATACCCATTTTTAAGTTGGTGCCGATACGGCCCAGAATGACGGGTTTCTTTTCTTCTTCCTGCTTCTTCGGCGGCATCTCGATCGTCAAAATCAACCCAGACTGAAAAACACTTGAAATATTTCCAAAAATGAAATACAAACGGCCAAAAAACCGTAAAAATCGCACCTTCGGAATCCCCGTCTGAGATCCTTTAAATGATTATACCGACGTGAGACAAAAGATAAATTACAAGCCAAAGCAAATCAACAAAATATGAAAGTGAGTTGATTACAAAATGAACACTTGAAATTCAATATGGTGGTCTTGCTCCAAATCCTGGTTGCATCATACCCATTCCGGGACCGCCGACACCACGAACAGCACCTTGAAGACCTGGAGCAGGCATTCCCATTTGAGGAGCTCCTGGAGCCATCATCGGGGGCATTGGACGAACAGCGGGACGAGCAGTGCCTGGGCCGCCGAGGGCACCGACCTTGGGAAGCTTGATGGCATCGTCATCCTTCTGTGGAGGTCCATCAACGGAAAGGGAAATAATCTTGTCTCCTCGGAGCAGAACTAGTCCAAGAACTCGTTTTTCTTCTGTATTCGTTGGTTTAGGTTTGTTTGGCTTCGGTTTGATGACTCTTACTTCCTCACAATCAGCCAAAATAATGTTCATATGCTTGTCGAAGGCTAAAGAACAGACAATTACTAGAAAGCCGGAAAATTGATATATGAACTCACCCTTGAAGTATCCAACAAACGTCCGGCTGTCCTGTACGATGGCCTTCATCCTGTAATTCAGGTGAGACATCATCTTGTTATTCTTACTGATCGTCTGAAAGGATTCATTTGATATATGTCGAAACAATACAAAAACTCACCATTTTGGTAGGCCTGGCTCGAGTTGGATTTCAAAAACTTGTGAAAATCAAAGAAAAGCCTAAAATTGTCTAATTATTTATTTCAATTCTCCGCCGAAGCTTCGCGATATCATTGTGGTGGAGAATACGGTAAAATGACGAAACCAGATAAGATAGGGATAAAAAAAACCGGGAAAATTGAGAAATTACACTTGATTGAAACGAGGCGCTCGGGGTCCACTGTCTGTCCGTAACAGTGGTTCCCGCCGCGAAAATTGGAATTTGGCGATCATTAAGAAGTTCGAAGATCTGGCGGATTCTGAAGTTCCTTTTTCCTGCTATGGTCCTTCTGAACTCATCTATGTCACTTATTCTTGTCTTCCTCACGTCCTAAATAACATTATGCAAATTTTATTTCCGTTAATTTTTTATTTACAAAATCCTGATTTCGTTCTTGAAATTTTCAAACATGTCCTAATTTATCTCTTTCTTCATCCCCGTATTGTGTTATTTCTTTTAATTTCAGGAATATTAATAGTATTATTAAAACAAGACCGATTATGTTTTTGCTACGATGGGTTCTGTCGCGAAAATTGGAATTTGACGATCATCAAGAAGTTTGAAAATTTCAAAGATTATAAAACTCCTAATTTCCGCTGTAGTCTTTCTAAAACCACCTCCACTATCTGCTTTTACTTTCCCGATTGTCCGTAAATTGCCCCATGACTTTTATTTTTTATTTATAAAATTTCGATTTTTAAAATTTAAAAATTTTGTAAATTCAAAATCCTCAAATTTCTTCTAATTTATCCCTTTTTCGTTTCCTTGTTCAATTATTCTCGTGCAATTTCAGAAATGCTGATTATCGATATATGAAATCATTATGTAAATGAATTTTAGATGAGTTTCTTCAGTAATACGGCTTCTTCGAATGGCTTTTCTCGTCCGACTTCCTTCTTCGGATCGACGAAATCATCGACGGTCACGACTCCTACGAATGTGAACGCCGCCAACCCTATGAATGCCATCGAGGTCACTGGAGCTCCAGAAGACACAGTACAAGATATGAAGTTTTCTCCCGCCGTCCCGAATTCCTCAATGTTCCTAGCAGCTGGATCCTGGGACAACACCGTCAGAATCTGGCAAGTCAGCGATTCTGGAGCCGTAGAAGCAAAAGCGATGCAAAACATAGGAGCTCCAGTTTTATCTATCGATTGGACCGAAGTAAGTTTTTTTTTGTTTTCCCAGCCAAAAGCGATGAGTTCCCAACAGAGTATTTAGTGATAGTTGTAGTTACATACTTGTGCTTTTTGCATGGTTACTAGTCCTCGAGGTTAAACAGGTGGGATATCCTATATACTCCAATCCAGAAGTTTCTAAATCTAGGTTGAATTCACTTTTAAAAATCGCAAAATTCCATAAAGTTACGAAATAATTATAAATAACCAGATTTTTGAGCTAGATTGGTTTTTGTTAGGTTCTAGAAATTCGTTTTAAAACCATTTCGTAACAAGAATTATTTCTCGTTTTTTACAATACTTGATTTATTGCGAAATTATCGTGTAATGCCGAAATTTTGAGCTACTTTAATTTCCAAAAATTTCTAGAAAATCCTATCGAAATCATTTCGTAAAATCCATATTTGATTTTTGCAATACGTAATTGGTTAGGAAATTACCACAAAATTAAGCTATTTTAGTTTTTGCAAAGTTCTAAAAATTCGTCTCGAGATAATTCCGTAAAGTTCGTTTTCGCTTTTTGTGATAGTATAATTTTTGCATAAATTTAAATTTAGGATGCATCTAAAGTGTTCATTGCGTCAGCAGACAAACAAGCCAGAGTCTGGGATCTTGCTTCTAATCAAGTTGCAGTTGTTGGAACTCATGATCAACCTATTAGGAGCTGTCATTGGATTAATTCTTCTGCTTATAGCTGTTTGATGACAGGATCATGGGATAAAACACTTAAATTTTGGGATATGAGACAACTTCCAACTCAAACTGCCCTTGCTACGATTGACTTGAATGAAAAAGTTTATTGTTCGGATGTAGTATTTCCCATGGCTGTTGTGGGACTTTCGAATAGGAAAATCAAAGTTTTCAATTTAGAAGGAGAACCGAAGAAAGTTACAGAAATTGAAACTCAATTAAAACATCAAATGAGATGTCTAGCTATTTTCCGAAATAAAATCAACAATCAACCCAATGGATTCGCCCAAGGATCGATCGAAGGAAGAGTGGCTATTCAATATATTGAAAGCAGTAATCCGAAGGATAATTTTACTTTTAAATGTCACAGATCACCCGAACTTGTTAATGGATCTCAAGAAATCTATGCTGTTAATGATGTATGTTTTCATCCTCAGCATATGACTCTTGTCACGGCTGGTTCTGATGGTAGATATAGTTTCTGGGATAAGGACGCGAGAAACAAGTTGAAAACAAGTGAAAAACACCAGATGCCAATTACGAAAGTTGCAATTCATGGATCTGGGAACATATTTGCGTACGCTGTTGGATATGATTGGTCCCGTGTAAGTTTATTACTTTTTTATTGCTTTGTTTCGATAGCTTATCAAGTGCTTTTCCGTAAATTTCAACATCAGTTTTTGGCCTATTTTTGCATTCCAAACATTAAGCAAGACCCCTTTTATTGCTTTCGTCGCATATTTCCAAGTACTTTGAGCATTAAAAGGTACTTATCATTGCTTTTTTCTTAAAATCGTCATTGATGCTTATAGCACCTGAATAATCGATTTAAAAGATTAGCATTAATGGTTAATTTTTCAGGGCCATGAACAATATCAACAAAATCAAGGAAGCAAAATCTTTTTATTATCTTGTGGAGAAGACTTAAAACCAAAGAAAAAATAATTTTTATATAGAATGTTTTTGTAGAAATTTAAAATTTTTTGAAATTTCCAGATGACTAAATTTTGTTTTTAAAGGTGAGGCCAGCTTCTTACGCAAAATCAGATTTGTTTTTGGAAGAGTCGGCCCCCCCTTTTTTTTAAAGAAAATTTCAAGATTGTTTGATGAAGCGACGAAAGCGGCAGCAATCAGGGAATTGCTTACACGGGTTTTCGGCACGAGAAATTGGATTACTTGTCCTCCGACTTGAGTTAAAGACGTCCCCGCATAAGCCTTTGAGCGATCGAGGGCTTGACGTCAAAGGACAGTATTTTCAGTTGCAGTATAAAAAAGATTACCTGGAATTTAATTATGTCATAATTGTAGAAATATGTGAAATTGAGATATTTTGGGATTTTTTGAATAGTGTTAGGTTGGGAGAAATTATTTTGGATTCGAAGGAGTTTTGGGTTTGAAGATTTTTACTGGATTATGGAAAGTTTGGAAATTTTTTATTAGATTCTGGAAAATTTAGAAAGTTTCATAGGATTCTGGAAAGTTCTAAAATTTCGATTAAGTTCTGGAAGATCTTAGAAAATTTCACAAGATTCTAGAAGATCCTAGAAAATTTCACAAGATTCTGGAAGACTAAAAACTGATTAGATTCCAGAAAATCTTAGAAATTTCTACTAGAGTCTAAAATTCGATTAGATTCTGGAAGATCCTAGAAAATTTCACAAGATTCTGGAGGACTCTAAAAACTGATTAGATTCTAGAAAATCTTAGAAATTTCTACTAGATTCTAAAATTCGATTAGATTCTGAAAGATCTTAGAAAATTTCGCAAGATTCTGGAGGACTCTAAAAACTGATTAGATTCCAGAAAATCTTAGAAATTTCTAGATTCTAAATTCCGATTAGATTCTGGAAGATCCTAGAAATTTCTACTAGATTCTGAAAACTTCACTAGATCCTAAAAATCTCCTAAATTCTGAAATACTTTAAAACTTTATGTTGACTCCTGCAATGTCCCAGAAACTTCCACTCAATGCTAATTCTAAAAAACATTATTTTTAAATTTTTTATATAAATTTTAACTCGGAATAATATCAAAACACTTTCGAGAATGAGGACTCGCCGGCCGCGAGTACTAATTGCCAGATGAACTAGAATAAGAACATCATTATAATACTTATAGCTTCAAGGTCGATTTCGGAATGGATTCAGTGAGACGCATTTTGACAAAAATAAAATCTAGCATAACTTTTTAGAAAAAAAATACGAGTGCTTGCTCAGGTTACTTTTTGACCTCGTTTGTGAGTATGCTGAACAATTCGCGATCCGCTAAGCAGCCATCGACAAATTCCTTGAGCGTTAATTCACGATCATTGTTGACGTCCATCTTTTCAAAAATCATTTTGGCTCTCTTTCTTGGAGAATCATCTGCCGATTTTGTTACTTCTGGTCCCAACATCTCATAAATGGCCTAAAAACCAATACAGTAATTTTAAAAATATCAAATTTCCTAATTCTCATGTACTTCAATTTTTCATAGAATTTCTCATATAAAATTCAAACATTTTCATATAAGATTTTAAATTTTCCATATATGAATTTTAACTTTTCATATAAAATTTAAACTTTTTCATATAAGATTTTAAATTTTTTATATATGAATTTCGACTTTTCATATAAAATCTTTAATTTTCCATATATGAATTTTGACTTTTCATATAAAAGTTCTACTTTAAATTTCACATAAATTCAAACATTTTTATAAAATCTTTAATTTTCCATATATGAATTTTGACTTTTCATATAAAATTTCTACTTTTTAAATTTTACATAAATTCAAACATTTTTATAAAATCTTTAATTTTCCATATATGAATTTTGACTTTTCATATAAAATTTCTACTTTTTAAATTTTACATAAAATTTCCCACACATGAATTTTAACTTTTTATATAAAATTTAAAATCTCCCATATATAATCCCCAACTTTTAAAACTATTTTTCATCTATTGGCATTTTGCCAAGTAACAAAACGTCCAAACAAATTCCAATCAATAAAAAAATTTTAAAATTTCCATTCTGCCTAAAACCTCCGAAAAATTCCGAATTATCTTTGACAAACTACTGTCAATGCCCTAAAAATCTCGCGTGCAGTTCCTCTTAATGTTGTCCTTATTTCGGACTCCTAGAGCAGCAATAATTAAATTATTCATAATTTTCTGTTGAAAAAAAATGCAACTGTCAAATAACACGCAACTTGTTCATTGATTCTATTTCTACTGTGACGCAAGTATTTCTAAAAATAGTAATAAAAATCTAAAATAAAACAAAAATTAAAAATATTTTTGCAAAAATTAAAATTTTAATAACCATAGTTACTTAGTCACGTTTTTTTCATCAATACTTGGGGGGTCTATTGTTAAACTTGTTTGAAAAAATTTCTTTTTAAAAATTCAAAAAACAACTTTTTTGTCCCTTTTTCAAAAAACGGAAAAACAATAAAAATGGTCCAGCTCTAAAGCAAATACAAAACTGTCACGAGTTATTTGACTTACCTCGATAATCTTTATCATTTCTTTTTCGTCGATAGTGCCATTGCCATCAATGTCGTACATTCTAAAGGCCCATTCTAATTTCTGTTCTGGCGTTCCAGAACTCGTCACATTGATTGCCAACAGAAATTCTTTAAAGTCGATGAAACCGGAATTGTCTGTATCAAAGGTCCGGAAAACATGTTCACAAAATCCTTCAGCACTACCTGAGGGGAAAAAGTCTTTATAAACTTTGATAAATTGTTCCTTGGTCAAATGGCCTTTGGGACAATCTTGCTGAAAAAAAAAACATAATTATCAATAATTGTACCTTTTTTCAATTGCTTTTGAAAGAAAATGGGCCAAAATGCACTTGAACTTGACTGTCTTCAAAATTGACTCTTTAGCTTTGTGGAATTTTCCCATAAAATAGGGATATCTCGAATTGAAATTTGGCACGCATTTTAAAAGCTGTATTTGTTTGCTTTTCCTTTGGTGAAAATTTGCGCAGCTGACAGATTCCGGAATAATTGTACATCCAGAACAATGCCAAAATTAGACCTCCGCCTTCGGTAAATAATACTAACATTTAAAAACCCAAAAATAAACAATATCACAATTATCTCAACATGGCATTTTAGGATTTCGAAAAAACTTGAAATTTAAATAAAATTTTCAATATTTATCGTTTTTTGTGGAATTTTTTAATTTTATATTATTATGGAAATTGTAATTTTTGCGAAAATCATCATGACATGAATTTCTGGATTTTTCTGAAATCAGGCAAATGAAATAAGAACCGAAAGCGTGGACAGAGCGAGTCGATTTCAACAGCAAATTGCCAGATTTATCATTTTTCTACTTTCCTCGCTTTACACGGAAGTTCAAACATCTTGAAAAATCATAAAATTATAAAAATGAAAAGTTTTAAAAAACTACATTGAGGAAAATTTGGGAAACTTTCTAAAAAGTTGGAAAATTTAGGTAAAAGGAGAATGGCGACGGTGCGAGTCGATTGCAATAGCTGCCAGATTTGCCGTTTTTGTACCTTTTTCTCACGCGGGAATTTGAATATTCCAGAAATCATAAAATTAAAGTTTAAAAAAACTACATCGAAACTTCCTAAAAAGTTGAAGAATTTAGGTAAAAGAAGAAGAAAAAATAGCGACGGTGCGAGTCGATTGCAGTAGTTGCCAGATTTGCCGCTTTTCCGCTTCTACTCTCCCTTGCGTGGGAATTCAAAAATCGTCAAAATTTCCATATTATAAAAACTATAAATTGTACAATATTGTTTCAGGACAAATTTCAGGAAGATTCTGAGCATATTTAGAATTATCCTAAAATAAAAAATGTGCGATTCGACCACAACAGAGAATTTTCAAATTTTTGCGTGAAAATTTCCAAATTTATAACTTATTGTAAAATTATATATTGAAATTATATGAAAACTTAAATATGGTTCTATTCATCCATCCGAAATGGAATTTTGAAGTCAGAAAAGCCAAATCACGGCACGTTGACAGGTGTCAAGTTTGTATTGCGCTTCATTGACTTCTATTTTTGCTTTTTTGCTTTTTTTCGTTGTCGTCAAAAAAGCCGTTAAAAAATCGTTTTTCGACGCTTTGACGGAACTTAATGAGGACAATCAGGAGCTATCAGGTCGATAAAAAGCAAATCTGATAAGAAACGGAGCAAATTGTCCAATTTACGATCAACAATACAGTTTTAAAAAATATTTTCTATAACTGCCAAAATCAGAGGTGTTTAGAGTTTTCCTGAGGCAGTTCGGGAGCGGAAGATAATTATGAGCTGTCAGTCGCCTCGTAGGGCCCGGAAACCAGTGGAACAACTCCCTCGGCACAAGATTGGATCGGGAGGTTCTCTTGTTTCTTGCGAAACAGAAACGCTGCCGGAAAAACATCTTCCGGAAAAAAAACGAACGTGGGCAGAAAAAAATTTAAAAAAAAAAATAAATATTTAAACTTACCACAAAACCCTTGTACCATTCCTTGATCTGATCTTCGGTGAAATTCGTGTTTTTCTTCAAGAATTCTAAATCTTCTTTTGAAAGCTTCGGTTTCGAGGATTTAAGTCCCATGGCCTCTGAAAATTATTCCGTCGTCAGCCGATTTATCGCGAAAAACAGAAATAGAATCCTGAAAAAAATTTTTTGCAGCTGATCCAGGCCTGAAATGATCGGTAATAAAGAAAATGCAAAAGACCATGCACGAGACAACGTTGAGGAGAACGAACAAGAAAGCCCAACGCGTATGTCCCAGAACTAGGGGCTATGGGGCGTGGTTATATCGCGACAAACAACACGGACAACCAAAAATGGAATAACGGAGGAATTGATTCAAATGTGCGGCTGACAAGACGTGCACTTCAACGAAAAACCTCAAGTCTGAAAAATGCCGTTTCAAGTGAACACACAGAAATTGCCTAGGGGGTCTTTTCAAATTTAGGCAAAGAATCGATATATGGACAGCTAACTCTTTTTTCGCAATAGCAAAAAAGGACACACGCCGGTTTTTCTTTGGCATAGTTGAAAGCTTTTTTTGCAACTTGATCGTCGCCAATAAGTCTCTTTCTTTCACGGCCAAAGCCACTCAACAAGTCAAAGCAACCGAAAGAAGCTTTTTAAGCAGCTTCTGGCTGTTTATGTCTTTTCCCGAAAATGGCAAGCAAGGAAAACTTGGCCCGGAAAATGCCAAATTGTGCACATGTCCAAAAAGGGATTGCGCGACCAGAACTTAAACCAATTTTTCCTGAAATATACCAAGAAAAACAAACAAATAATAATACAAAAGAAAAATTGGCAAAAATAAGACCAAACAAAAATAACTTTCGGATGACTTCCTCCGCAGTCTCGAAACGAAAAATACGACTCGGGCTTCGACGCTTGAATGTCGCTTCTCATTTGTCGTGATTTCTCTCGTTCCGCTTCGATGAAGACGTCGTTTATTCTTTGAAATTTGTAATTGAGATAAGTAGAATTCTGTGGAATTTTCCAGAATCTTCGAAACTCGAGAAATTCTCAAGTTTTCGGGAATCTCAAGTTTTCAATTTTCTGGAATAGAGATTTTCGAAATTAACATCGCAAATTGAGGATTCTGGAAGCTTCTGAATAATTGTGAAACTTTGTGTTGAGACTGTTTCGTGCTGATCGTTGGTTTGAACATGTATATAAAATTTGAATTTTTTAGGAACTTGTAGAATCTAGTCAAAGTTTCCGAAACTTTTGAAACTCACAAAATCTGGAGGTTTTTAGAATATTTTAGAAACTTAAAGCTTAAATCAGAAATTTAAGATCCTGGAAGTTTCTAGAAAGTTTTAGAATTTCCATCGAGATTTGTTTTTGGTAATTTTTAGTTTGAATATATATCAAACTGGAATTTTTAAAGTTTTCAGAACTTTGTTGAATCTATTGGAAAGTCCCTAGAAGTTCTTAGAATGCTTTAGAAAGTTAAAACCACAAAGATTCTGTGATTTTTTTAAAAGTTACAGAAGTTCTATAAAAAAAACCCCTAGTTCGGACATATATCGAACTGGAATCGCCCAAAAGTTTCTGAAATTTTAGAATCTTCCAAGATTTTTAAATTCAAAACTTGAAAAAATCAAAATTTGAATATTCTAAAAATTCCTACAGAATTCAAAAACGCCGTGTCGAGATTATTTCGTAATTTTAATTTTTACAATATTTTTGATTTTATGATTTTTCAGGATGGATGAAGTACTGCGAGCATTTGGCCAAGCAAGGAACTACGTCCATATAGGACGGTATCAACTGGCCCTTCTTTCTTATGACACTGTTTCTAGCAAGCTGAACAATCTAATTATGAGAGAGAGGAATCCGGAAGAAAGGAACAAACTGGTCGAAGTAAGGATTTCATATAAAAAATTGATAATTTCTACGTTTTTTAGTTGAGACAGATAGCAAGAGACGAAAATGACAGTGTTGCTGAACTTTTGACAGAACTGGATGATTTGAAATGGGAAGACGTGCAGATGAGCAATGCGGATACTCCTCCATCCGACCCTGAAGTATGGCTTCCTCCTGCTGTCAAAAGTGGAAGTTTACTGAAAAAAACACCTTCACCGTCTGTTGTGACGAAGAAATCTATCCCAGCAAAACCTGCCCCTAAAACTACAGAAATAACGAAGAAGAAACCAACTCCGAAGATTCCGACTAGTTATGCTACGGTTGCGGTCCCTACGCCGTCGAAAGTTACTCGCGAAAATTCGGCAGATACTGCTCCTGTAGAGGACTCCAATGCTGATGAGGAGACTGAAAAAGAATTTGATTCTACTGGATGGGATGCGGAACTGGTGGAGATGGTCAAAAGAGATATGTTGCAGAAAGCTCCTTCAGTCCATTGGTCCGATATATCTGGACTTGATGAAGTCAAAAGATTACTGACAGAAGCAGTTATCCTTCCGTCTATGCTTCCAGGATTCTTCAGGGTAAGTAATATAGAAAAACTAATACAGTATGATTTATATTTTTGGAACTATTGGTTGTGATGTGTTCCGTAGATATCAGTTTTTGAAGCGATAACTTTAGAGATTTTAGAATTTGGATTGTAGAATGTAGTCTAAAACTTTAAGAATGTACAGTACTTTCTTATTACTGTGTAATATAGGAAATTACGGTTAATGGTTGCGGAAATATGAATCATACTGTTTTTGAAGTGTTGTCAAATTGAGGCAGTGATATCTGCCCGAGGGTGGGTGTAATTCTAACCTGTGACTAATATTAGTTTTTTAAGATTTAGTTCAATGTAGTCTGTAATTTTAAAAGTATTAAGTATGGTTTTTTCGACAAAACAAGTTGTGAAAGAATAGTTTTATATATAGTTTGAATTGCAGGATATTTGGAGCGTATTTGAATTACAAAATAGTTTTCTAATGGGATATTGTAATAGGAAATTGCAGTAGTTTTAGGATTATGGACCGTATTGTAGTATGGAATGTTTTTAGGGAATCAGACGTGCTTGGAAAGGCATATGTATGTGTGGACCTCCAGGAACAGGAAAAACTATGCTAGCTAAAGCGGTTGCAACTGAATGTAATACGACGTTTTTCTCAGTTTCGTCGTCTACTATAACGTCGAAATATCGTGGTGATTCTGAGAAACTTGTGAGACTTTTATTTGCAATGGTAAGGGATTGAGATAGTGGAATTTGGAATATGGTGATTTTTAGGCAAGATTTTACGCTCCATCGGTGATTTTCATAGATGAAATAGACAGTGTTGGATCTCAAAGAGGTGGTGATGGAGAACACGAAGCTTCTCGTAGAGTTAAATCCGAACTACTTGTTCAAATGGATGGTGAGTTGTTTAATTACGTTTTGTTTTGAAAAATGCAACAGCTGCTGAAAATGTTTTCGCTGGATATAAGATAGATTACCCTCTTGTTGGTTGGATAATGTCATTTTTGAGACGTTTTGTTATAGGTTGTATTGAGGATGGAAGTGAGAAAGCGGTATTGGTTTTGGCAGCAACAAATCATCCATGGTCACTTGATGATGCTCTTCTTAGAAGATTGGAAAAAAGGATTTATATTGGACTACCTGATTTAGAAGCAAGGATTGGATTATTAAAATTGAATTTTAGAGAATTAAAATTGGCTCCTGATGTTGATTTTAATGTTTTGGCAGAAATGTTGGAAGGTTATACAAGTGCTGATATTGCGAATGTTTGTAGAGATGCATCATTAATGCCGATGAGGAATCATTTGAAAACTTTGCCAATTGAAGAATATATTAAAATTGATGTTTCTAAATGTGATTTGCCTATTGCAATGGAACATCTTGAAGCAGCAATTAATAGGATTTCTCCAAGTGTTAATGAGAAGGATATTGAACGTTACAAGGAATGGATGAAAGATTACGGGGCTGAATAATTATGACATGTGGAAAATGACAATGTGCAATATATGAATGCTTTCCTAAAATTTACTCACTTTTGAATGATTTTCTGTGATTTTTTATGTTTTTAGAATGATTTTTGGGGTTTGTACAGTTTTTGGATTTTGAGGAATGAAAAAAAAGTGAAAAATGCGTTTTTTCGCGGATTTATTTTTTAATTTTTTTGTTTTTTAAGGAAATTGAATTTTGCAGGATGATGGATAATCCAGGGACGAGTTCGGGAAGTGAGTTATTTAATTACGGTAATTATGGTTAGTTTGGAATTTTAGGTAAAATTCCTCAAGGATTTTTGAATCCTATATTGATTAATAAACATAGACAACAAGGAAATCCAATGTTGAAGTTTATTCGGAATGTACCGTATGAAATGACAGTTATTAAACCGGATTTTGTATGTGGTAATTCGTGTTGTGTACTGTATTTGGCTTTGAAGTATCACAAACAACATCAGAATTACATTGAAACGAGATTTGGAGATGGCAATGGTTACGAAATTAGGATTTTGTTGATTTTGGTGAATATAGATGAACCGACGGCGTTTTTGAGGGATATGAATATGTATTGTCTAAGGACGGGATGGATTTTGATTTTGTGTTATTCAGAAGAAGAAGCGGCAGAATACTTGGAAAATTTAAAAATGTCAGAAAAGAAAAATCCAGAAGAAATAATTTTTAATAAAGAAAAACAAAAATTTCAAGGAAAACAAGATTTAAAAAAAAATGAAATATATGAATCTGGAATAAAATTTTTATCGTCTATTAGAGCAATAACGAATTCTGATGCGAAAATGCTGTTAAGTGAATTTGGATCGTTGAGGAATATTGCTATGGCTGAGAAAAATGAACTTTCGGCATGTCCAGGTCTCGGACCAGTCAAAGCGGATAATGTTTATAATTTTTTTAGAACACCGATGATGAAATAGTTTTGGAAATTTAAATAAAGTTTTTAAATCAATAAAAAAGTAATTTTAAAAGTTGGATTTTTTAGAAATTTAATGATAAAGTAATTTTAGGAAATTCAATAATAAAATAAATTTAAAAACAATGACTTTTAAAATTAAATAATGATTTTTGGAAATTGAATGATTTTTGGCGAAATGTGAATAAAATTGTTTTTTTGAAGTTGATGATGAAATAATTTTAGGAAATTGATTTTTAAAGTTCAATAATAAAGTAAATTTAAAAACAATGATTTTTAAAATTAAATGATGATTTTTGGCGAAATGTGAATAAAGTTGTTTTTTTGAAATTCTAATAAAAAAAGTTTGGCGAAATGTGAATAATTTTTCTGTTTCGAAACTCCAAAATGTGATCCTTTGGCGAAATGTGAAAAAAGTCATCTTTATTTTTTGAAGTTGCCAGAAAAATTAATTTTTTACTTTTTATGTCATTCTAATTTTTAATCGTTTTATTTTTGTTTTAATACACTTTTTAAAAATTTTATTTGCATTTTGATATATTCGTTGAGATTTTTGATTTTTTTAAACGTATTTTTTAAGTTTTTTTTGTTTTTTTATATAATTTTTTGTTTTTTGTTTTATATGAATTTTTAGATGTCTGACATTCCTGAAAACGCGCCAGAATCCTGTCCAGGAACAGGATCAGAAAACGCGGGTAAAGCCGCGCCTTGTGCCGGATGTCCTAATCAAGGAACCTGCGCCAGCGGTCAGAAGCCGGTGGATCCCAACATCGACGATATCCGGTATAGAATGGACGCAATCAAACACAAAGTAAGTGTGTATTAGTTGTTCATATATGGAAATTAATTTTTTCAGATTTTAATTCTCAGTGGTAAAGGCGGCGTGGGTAAAAGCAGTGTGACGACGAATTTGGCTTATGCTCTGGCTGCTGACCCCAATGTTAAGGTGGGAGTACTGGATGTGGATATCTGTGGTCCTTCCCAGGCAAGGATGTTTGGAGTCGAAGGCCAAGTCGTGAACAGCACCGAAAGCGGATGGGCCCCGATTTTCGTCAAGAACAACCTCTGCGTCATGAGCATTGCTTTCTTGTTAGATAACAGAAACGAGGCTGTCATCTGGAGAGGACCTAGGAAAAACGGCCTAATTAAGCAGTTTCTGAAGGACGTGGATTGGGAAGAACTCGATTTCTTGCTGATCGACACCCCTCCCGGCACTTCGGATGAGCACATCTCCGTAGTCCAGTTCCTACTCCAAGCCGGAGCCCTGGATGGAGCAGTGATCGTGACTACTCCTCAGGAAGTTTCTCTTCTGGATGTCAGAAAAGAAATCAACTTTTGCCAAAAAACAAAAGTACCCATTCTCGGAGTCGTAGAAAACATGTCTTACCACGTTTGTCCCTGTTGCAACAACAAGTTGATCATTTTTCCGAAGACGACTGGAGGTGCCAAGAAGATGTGCGAAGAGTTAGGTCTGGATCTGCTTGCTGAACTCCCACATGACACCGAACTGGCAACTGTTTCGGACAACGGCGAAGTTTACTCCGAGAAAAACGCCGAAAGTGAACTTGCCAAGAAGTTTGGAGAAGTGGCGAATGCTGTGATTGCTAAATGTCAAGAACAATAGAAATTTCAGTGATTGCCATTTTTTGTTGAATTGAAGAAAAGTTTATTTTTATATTTAAAAAATTTAAATTGGTTGATTCCGGATATTTATTTTCATATTTTTTGATTTAAAAATTTGCTTCAGATGACAGGAGTTCATAGAGTTGTGATTACGGGTATAGGGGCCATCTCGCCCTTTGGGGTTGGAGCAGAAGTATTCTGGAATGGCCTGAAATTAGGAACTAATCCTCTTATTTTTAATAAAGAACTGAAATCAGTCGTTGGAGTTGTTCCATCGGCTTCAGATCCTTGCTTGAATTACACCTCTGGCCAGTTGAGAGAAATGAACAGAAGCAGTGTTTTTGCGATGGAAGCAGCGACAGAAGCCTTGAAGGATTCTAAGTTAATTGATGTAGAAGAAGGATTTCATGATGATACGGCTGTGAATATCGGTAATCACCATTATTATAAAAATTAAAGTTTTTGCGAAGTTATATAGAAAGAAATTTGAGGAATTTCCTAAAAAGTAGGAAAATTTAGGTAAAAGAAAAAGAAAGAATGGCGACGGTGCGAGTCGATTCCAATAGCTGCCAGATTTGCCGTTTTTGTACCTTTTTCTCACATGGGAATTTGAATATTCCAGAAATCATAAAATTGTAAAAATTAAAGTTTTAAGAAGTTATATCGACGCGAATTTCTGAGATTTTATGAAAGTCGGGAAATTTAGGTAAAAGAAGAAGAAAAAAATGACGGTGCGAGTCCATTGCAATAGTTGTCAGATTTGCCATTTTTCTAGTTTCATTCGCTCTTTGCGCGGGAATTTGAATATTTCGGAAAATTTATATATCAATTTTTGTTTCATTATAACAGTTATATGAAAAACTGAGTTTACATGGTTATTTTCAGGAACGTGTGTCCCTGATGTGGAATCTGTATTTGATGCTGGTCAGAAGATTTCGACAAAAAATGAAAGAAGAATCAGTCCGTATTTTATCCCGAGGATCTTGACTAATATCCCTGCCAGTTATGTCAGTCTAAAGTTGGTTTTCATATATCAATTTCAATAACAAAGTTTAAATTTCCTGGAAATTTGTAAGATATTTTAAAATTTAACGAAAAAGTTTGAAATTTTCGAAGATATTACGGACGTTTTTAGAAATTTCAGAAATATAAAAATTTTAAATTCTAGAAGTTTTCAGTGTATTTCAGGATTCAGCGGGAAGTTTTGAGATTTCAGAAGTTTCTAAAACATCGAAATTTTAAATTTGGATTTCGACGGATAGTTGTGAAATTTTAGGATGTCCTGAAAGTTTTCAGAATTCGGTGGAAATTTTTTAAGATTTGTAAAAACTTCCGGAATCTAGTAGAAACTTTTAAAACGCAAAAAACAGTTGTTTCTAGAATCTCCCAAATTTAATCAACTTTCTGAAATTTTCAAAAGTATAAAAAATCCCAAAAATGATATAAAAACTTCCGAAATTTCAGATTTAGAAGTTGTATAATTTTACATTGGAAAATTTACAACGATTTTTATTTTAAATTTGCATAATTTTATGATATTGAATTTTTAGATACAAAATGCGAGGAGGAAATTCATCATCTTCGACAGCGTGTGCTACTGGAGCTAGTTGTATTGCTGAGGCTTTTCAAATGATTAAATATGGACAAATAAGAAGAGCCGTGGCTGGAGCAGTTGAAAGTTGTGTCAATTCGATTGGAGTGGAGGGATTCAAAAGAATGAGAGCTTTGGCGACGTCGGAGGACCTGGAGATTTCTAGACCTTTTGATTCTGGAAGACAAGGTTTTGTTTTGAGTGAAGGAGCTGGAATTATGATTTTAGAAAGATTAGAAGATGCCCTGGAGAGAAAATCGAAAATTTATGCTGAAATTTTGGGATTTGGAACAGGTAATGATGCTTATCATTTGACTGCCCCAAGGGATGACGGTTTTGGATCTGTTTTGTGCATGAAAAGGTGCTTAAAAAACTCGAAAATTGATTCAAATCAAATTAGTTACGTTAATGCTCATGCTACTTCTACTCCTGTGGGAGATAAAGCTGAAGCTATGTCAATTGCGGATGTCAAGAAAGGAATCCAGGTTTCGTCAATTAAAGGCCACATTGGACACACTCTCGGAGCTGCTGGAGCACTGGAAACGGTATATACGGCGATTTCTGTAAAGGAAGGAATCATTGTTGGGACGAAAAATTTGAAAAAAAGCGATATTTTTGCTGATGTTGAATTGGTCAATACGGTAGAATCGCCGACGAAGAAATGGATATCAGAAGACAGAAGAATAGCTTTGATGAATTCGTTCGGATTTGGAGGAGCTTTTGTTTCGATTGCTTTGGCTGAATATAGGATGTAAAATTTGGGAATTTTGGAATTGGTTGTCATCGGTTTGAATCCGATAAATTATTTATTGTTTTTATTTATGAATTTCTTAGGTTTTTTATATATGAATTTTTTAGTTTTTATAAGTTTTAAAAATTTCTTGTATGTGTGATTTTTTGGTTTTTTTATATATCAATTTTTACTCGATTTTTTATATATGAATTTTTTAGTTTTTATATAAGTTTTAAGAGTTTTTTGTATGTGTGATTTTTTGGTTTTTTATATATGAATTTTTATTTTTTTTTATTTGTTTTTAAAAATTTTTTGTTTTTTTTTGGATTTTTTATATATTGATTTTTTAAATTTTAGGATGAGTTATTCTGGAGACTTTTTTGAAGATGATGATGATGAAGAAGAAGTTAGTCAAACTGTATACATAGATGATGATGATGAGGATTCTGAAGATGGATCGGAGGAATCGGAAGGGGAATCAGATGAAGCAGAAACATCGGTTTCTAGTCAATCTCCGGAGAAATTGGCTTCAGAATCCTTCAAAAAAAGAAAACCATATGGTCCGAGGAAAAAGAAAATTTTTGAAGAACCACAACTTCCGGAACGACCAATATCTCCTGTGAAATTGGAAGATGGAATGATTTTGACAGCTCAAATGAGGTTGAAAAAACGAATAGAAGAAGGATCAAAAATTAAAAAAGGAAATTGTCCCATTTGTGGAAAAATTTTCGAAAGTATCAATGCCAGAACGAGACACATTTTCGGACATGACAACGCCCTGTCGTTGCTCCAGATGCACGCGGCCGAAAGGGATCCCTCGATAATCCAGAATCGAGAACAAGAAAAATTCGATCAAATTTTGGATGAATACAAAGTATTGCCTGTGGGGAATACTGTAGAAGGAGGGGAAGTCGTCCCTAAGGCTGTGACTAAAATGATGGAGAAATTTACGGTGGAAAATTCAAAAAAAAATTTAATTAAAACAGAAGACAAAATTTTGAAAAAAGTTGGAAAAAATTGGACAAAATTAATTTTGAAAAAAAAATTAAATTTAAAAAAAAAGAAAAAATTGATTACTGTAATGGAATCTCAACCAGATGAGCAAGATGAAAAAGAAGAAGATGAATTTGAAAATATTACGGTAGATACATGGGAATTACCACCATGTATTATTTGTCTGAAAACAGGAAAAAGTTTAGGATTAATTACAGTAACAGATTTCATTAAACATAGTAAGTTTTTTATTTTTTTTAAATTCAAAATTTTTTATTTTTAAATTTTTCAAATTTTGAATTTTAAAATTTAAAATTTGAAATTTTCTAGATTTTGGATTTTTTTATTTTTTTTTAAATTTAAAATTTGAAATTTTTAAATCCTCCAAATTTTGAATTTTTTAAATTTTTTTAAATTTAAAATTTTTTATTTTTAAATTTTCTAACTTGTTTTTATTTTTTAAAAAATTCAAATTTTCTTACTTTTTAAAAATTCAAATTTTTTTGTTTCTAAAATTTCTTATTTTTTGAATTTTTTTGGAAATTTTGTAATTTTTATTTTTAATTTTTTAGTTGTTGTTGATCATGGAATCAGAATCTGGGGATGTTCGATTGGACACGATAAAGAAGCAATCACGACGATTCTGGAGCCGAGACCGGATTGCTTGTTTTGTGATTTTAAAGAATTAACACCTACGAAATTTTTTTTCCATTTATTAACGAAGCATTCTGGGAGGCTTTTCGAAGACTTAAGTCACTATATATATGTAAAATTTAACTTGATTATTGAGGAAGAAAATCACTATTATGTCGACTTCACGATGGACAAGGTTTCGATGTCGGTTCAGTTTTCGGATTCTCGATGTGATTTCGGGGAATTTCCCGAGGAAGAAATCTCGTCGGATCAGACGGAAGTTATGAAAGAAAGGACGATTGTAGTCGGGGAATTGGATAAAGAAATATCCGAAATCCAACAAGAATTAACAACGGGACATAATGAAGGACTTCTGGCGATGTCGAGAGAGCAACTTCAAAGAGTCATTGTTAGGCCTAATCCTGGATCTCAAGTCGTCATGGTTCCGATGAATACTCAAGTTATTATGATTCAGAAATCTGGACAAGATTTAATGCCTAATTCTGGTGGTGTGGAAAATTCGGGATTTTCACAGGAATTTTTACAAGATGATTCGCAAAATTTACAAAGTACTTCAAATTCTGTAATTAATCAAGTTGTTCAAGGACCTACTGTTGTTAGACCTGTTAGAATGCCAGTGATTATTAGGAAACCACCATTGAGACATCCTGTTAGATTTGTCAATAGACCTGGAGGACCTAGAATGGTAATTAGACATGTGACACCGGTGAGACAGATTCGACCGGTGATTATGCCGGTTAAAAGTCAAATAAGAGCCGTGCCTGTTCAATCAACTCAGGTTCGGAATCTCGAAGATCAACTTCCTCAATCAACTCAAGGCCGAAATCTCGAAGAACAACTTCCTCAATCAACCCAAATTCAGAATCCTGAAGATCAACTTCCTCAATCCACTCAAGGCCGAAATCTCGAAGATCAACTTCCTCAATCTACCCAAATTCAGAATCTCGAAGATCAACTTTCTCAATCTACCCAAATTCAGAATCCTGAAGATCAACTTTCTCAATCTACCCAAATTCAGAATCTCGAAGATCAACTTTCTGGAAATTTTGAATCTACAGTATCTGGAGAATCTCAAGTTTTACCTCAAGAAGAAGACGACACTGAAATCAATGTTGTTGATTAATTTTTTATTTTTTATTTTTTTGTGATCGGAAATGGAAATTGAACAATGAAAGAGAAAATTGAAAACTGGTTTTGTAAATTGGAATGCCTGACTATAGGCCTCGGATAATCTCAGATCGACCTTTTTTATTTTTTGTTGGATTTAGGAAATAATATTTTTAAAATTTTTATTTTTTAGGATTTTTTATTTTTTTTAAATTCAAAATTTTTTAAAAATAATTTTTTAAATTTTTTTAAATTTAAGATTTTTTAAAAATTATTTTTTAAATTTTTTTAAATTTAAAACTTTTTATTTTTTTTAAATTTTATATTTTTTTTTCAATTTAGAATCTTAAAATAATTTTTTAAAATAAAAATTGTCCTTGAATCCAAAAAAAAATCTCAATTGTATCTCAAGTTTTTTATTTGAGTGTTTTTTATTCAAAAAATTGAAAATCCGTAAAAATGAATTCACACGTTGGTCGTGAGAGGATTGATCCGGCTTTCTTAGATCTGATTTTTTCGAATAGCATCTTCAAAAATTAAATTAGTTCTGGAGAGGCCTAGAATTTCGAAGATATTTTTGGAACATTCCGAAATCAAGTAGGATCTTCTGGAACCAAAGTTCTTAAAAATCCGAAAATTTCGTGTTAGGACCATTGAAAAATTTATTTTTGCTTTTTTTTTTTATCAATTCTAAAATATATGTAAAAATTTTAAAATTTAGAAATTCCTAAAAATTCTAAAATTTCGTGTTAGGATCATTTAGAAAATTTATTTTTATTTTTTTTATTAATTTTAAAATATATGTAAAATTTAGAAATTCCTAAAAATTCTAAAATTTCGTGTCAGGACCATTGAAAAATTTATTTTTATTTTTTTCTTATTAATTTTAAAATATATGTAAAATTTAAAAATTTCGTGTTAGGACCATTTCGTAGAAAAATTTATTTTTATTTTTTAATGATTTTAAAAATTTAAAACTTCTACTTTAAATTTTCTACAATAACGTATTTTATTGAAAAACTGATATCGATTGTTTTGATCAGAGCTCTCATCTAGAGATCCAGCGACCTCTCGACGGAAATAACAACTTCCGTCATAGCATTCCAAAGTTCTGGAATTTTATTGGGGAGATTTAAAGATTAAAATCGGTTTTTTACTTCGGGAGAAAGTAAGAGTGCCCAAGGGAGGGGGGCAAAGAACGGGGTACGGTACTCTAAGAAAACTGAGGGTTTTTTAAGAAGTTGGATAAAGTAGTCTAAGAAGTAAAATAAGGTACTTCAAAAAACCAAAGTATCCCATAGGATAGGGTAAGGGACCCTATATAATGGAACAAAGTACTCCATAAAATAGAGTAAGATACCTCAAAAGAGTAAATACCCCAAAAAATAAGATACTGTACTCCAGAGAACAGGATAAGGTGTCTCCAGAAATAGGACAAAGTATCCCCAGGGAGTGGAATAAAGTAAGATATCTCAAAAAAGTAGAGCAAAGTACCCTAAGAAATACGGTAGGTACCCCATACGATAGGGAAGGTATTCTGGGAGGTACAATAAAGTAAAATATTTAAAAATAAATAAAATGCAATACTCCAAGAAGTATAGTAAAGTACCCCAAAAGGTAAAGCAAGATAGGATACCTCGAAAAAGTAGAGCAAAGTACTCTAAGGAATACAGTAAGTACCCCATACAATAAAGTAAGGTACTCTGGGAGATAAAATAAAGTAAAATATTTAAAAAAAGTAGAACAAAGTACTCTAAGGAATACGGTAGGTACCCCAAGGAGGTACAGTAAGTACCCCATACAATAGAGAAGGTACCCTGGAAGGCGAAATAAAGTAAAATACTTCAAAATAAGTAAAATGAAACACCTTAGGGAACACTGTAAGTACTCCATATAATGACGTAACGTACCCCAAAAAAGTCAAATTTTTAAATAACATGCACAATTTTTTTATTTTTGTAAAAACTTTAATCAAGATTATTTTCAATAAAAACTGCAAATTATCGAATATTTATCAAAAAAGTATCGTCGGATTTTGAGGAATGTTTTTCTAAAATGAGAAAATCGAATGTGAAACTTTATCGCGCATCGGGAAAACGAAAAGCAATTGCTCACCTGTTCGTCGAGAACTCCGTCATATTTCTAAAATGTTCGTTTTCAATTTTGAGTTTAATAATTCTTTTTAATTTTTAAAAATAAATAAATGTGAAAAACTTCAAATTAAAGAAATTTGAGCGAATTTTCGATTTTTTAAAAAATTTGTTTTCGATTTTGAGTTTAATAATTCTTTTTTGTATTTTAATTTATTTTTAATTTTTAAAAGTAAATGCGTAAAAAACTTCAAATTGAAGAAATTTAAGCGAGTTTGCTTAATTTTTAGGGAATTTTCGATTTTTTTGAAAATTTATTTTCAATTTTGAGTTTAATAATTCTTTTTTGTTATTTAATTTTTAAAAATAAATAAGTGTGAAAAACTTCAAATTGAAAAAATTTGAGCGAATTTTCGATTTTTTAAAAAATTTGTTTTCGATTTTGAGTTTAATAATTCTTGTTTGTATTTTAATTTATTTTTTAATTTAAAAAAATAAATAAGTGTGAAAAAATTCAAATTGAAGAAATTTGAGCGAGTTTGCTTAATTTTTAGCGAATTTTCGATTTTTTTAAAAATTTGTTTTCGATTTTGAGTTTAATAATTCTTTTTTGTTATTTAATTTATTTTTAATTTAAAAAAATAAATGTGTAAAAAAATTCAAATTGAAGAAATTTGAGCGAATTCGCTTATTTAATTGGCGAACTTCCAATAAATTTTTCAAAGTACTTTTTTCTTTAATTTAATCAATGATTTTTCTTTAATTAGATTTATTTTTCTTTTTTTTTAAATAAAATAGAAAAAAATAAAAAATTTTATACATCGAAAGTTAAATGAATTTAAGCGAATTCGCTCATTTTTAAGCGAAATTTCATTACTTTTTAAAATTTACTTAATTTTGATTTTTTTCTTCATTTTAATGTATTTTTATTTTTTTTTAAATAAAATAGAAAAAATAAAAAATTTTATATATCGAAAATCAGACGAATTTAAGCGAAATTTCATTACTTTTTAAAATTTACTTTATTTTAATAATTTTTTTTCAATTAAGTTTTTTTAAATTTTTTTAAAAAACAAAATAAATAAAAAAATTTTATATATTAAAAATCAAAAAAATTGAGCAAATTCTCTCATTTTAAATAATTTTTTAAAATTTATTTAATTTTTTTTCTTGATTTTAATGCATTTTTGTTTTTTTAAATAAAATAGAAAAAATAAAAAATTTCACATAAGATCGAAAAAACGGAAGCGGATTACTCATTTCGAAATTTCTCCATCGCTTTAAATTTTTTTCAAAGTTACAAATTTCGATATTTTTTAAAATAAATTTTTTTATTTTACTGTAATTATTTAATCATTTTTATAAAAATAAAAAAATAAAAAAATTTTAAATATTTTAAATTTTTAAAATTAAATATTTTTAAAAATCAAAAAAATTTTAATTATTTAATTATTTTTATAAATATCAAAAAATTTTAATTATTTTTATTTTTATAAAAATAAAATTAAAAATTGTAAAAATATTTTTAAAAATGTTCGAAATTATGTTTTATTTTTTTTAAATTTATTAAAATTACTTTTTGCTGGATTTGAGTGATTTTCTAAATCCACATATCTTTCTGATTTTTTAAATTCTGGATTTAATTTCTAACAATTTTAAAGTTTTTAAAATTTTTGAATTCCCGCGCGAGGGCGAGTGAAAGTAGAAAAATGGCAAAACTGGCAATTCTACCAAAACCGACTTGCTTTGTTTCCACTCGCGCTTTTTTTCTTCTTCTTTTACCTAAATTTCCCGACTTTCTAGGGAGTTTCTCTCGATATAGTTTTTTTAAACTTTAATTTTTACAATTTTATGATTTCTGAAATATTCAAATTTCCGCGCGAGAAAAAAAGGTACAAAAATGGCAAATCTGGCAACTACTGCAATCGACTCGCACTGTCACTATTTTTTTCCTTTACCTAAATTCTCCAACTTTTTGGGAAGTTTCGATGTAGTTTTTTTAAACTTTAATTTTATGATTTCTGGAATATTCAAATTCCCACGTGAGAAAAAAGATACAAAAACGGCAAATCTGGCAGTTATTGCAATCGACTCGCACCGTCGCTATTCTTTCTTCTTCCTTTACCTAAATTCCCCAACTTTTTAGGAAGTTTCTATGTAATTTCTTTAAAAATTATTATTTCGAATTTTAAAAATAATGTAATTCTAGAAATTCATGTCGAAACAACTTTTAAAAAACTCTTAATCTTTATAATAATGCAATTTTCGATGAATCATAATCCCAAAAATGATTTAATTTCGTTGATGTCATTCTCGAGGGAAATCATTAAACTTTTTTAAAATCGAAAATTTTAAAAATGAAAGAAATTCAACTTTGTTTATTTTGCGACAGCTGGTTCGTCATTGACCAAAAGTCCTTTTTCAACTTTCGATGAACACTTTGAGAAAACAATTTCCTGAATTTGTAAGTTTTCATCTGGTCGACAAATGTGTTTTCTAGCACTGGTCATCTGTCCTTGGGAAATGCGATTTTGGCTAGTTCCGGTCGGGCTTTTCGGATTGACTCACTTTGATCTGGCAGGTGATTCAATCAACGACTATATGACAGTTGCTCCCCATCGATAGTTGCTCCTTAGTGATATTTATTCCCTGCTGACGGTTGATTCCCATCGATAGTTGTCTCCATCGATATTTATCTTTATTAATATTTACTCATCGATATTTTTCATCGATAGTTGTCCCTATCGATATTTATTCCTTATTAAAATTTACTCCCCATCGATATTTACCTTTATTAATATTTACTCCTCATCGATAGTTGTCCCTATCGATATTTATCCCTTATTAGTATTTACTCCCCATCAACATTTTTCATCGATAGTTGTCCCCATTGATATTTATCTTTATTAATATTTACTCCTCATCGATATTTACCTTTATTAAAATTTACTCCCCATCGATATTTATTCCTTATTAAAATTTACTCCCCATCGATATTTATTCCTTATTAGTATTTACTCCCCATCGATATTTATCTTTATTAATATTTACTCCTCATCGATATTTCCCATCGGTATTTATCCCTTATTAACATTTACTTTTCATCGGTATTTATCCTTTATTAACATTTACTCCTCATCAACATTTCCTATTAATAGTTGTCCCTTATTAAAATTTACTCCTTATTGGTATTTATCCCCTATTAACATTTATTCCTTATCGATATTTATCTCATATTAACATTTGCTCCCTAGTGATATTTTTTTCTATTAATATTTTTCCCTATTAACATTTGCCCCCTATCGATGTTTACTCCCTATTGATATTTGCCTTCTATCAATATTTTTCCCTATTGATATTTATCCCCTATCGATGTTTACCCCCTATTGATATTTATCCCCTATTGATATTTTTTTTCTATTAACATTTACTTCCTATCGATATTTTTTTCTATTAATATTTATCCCATATCGATATCTGCCCCCTATCAATATTTTTTTTCTATTAGCATTTGCCCTCTATTGATATTTGCTTTTTTTTGACTCGTGCTGGTTTTGAAGTTATTTCTTTTAAATAAATATTTTTCTTCTTTGATTGAGATATTAAGTTAAGTATCGAAAAAATAATATAAAAACGAAAGAAATTATATAAATCTTGGAAAATAGGGAAAGCAACTGTTATAGCTCAATCAACGAAACTTTTACGATTTATTTTCTTTTTCTTATAGCCAATAAAATACTTTATTTTTGGGTGATTTTTAGTTTTACCGTATTTAAGTAAAATTATAAATAATCAAAATTTAAAATTTCTTCAAAGTTATTCAAAAAATTTTAAAATTTTGAAATTATAAATAATCAAAATATAAAATTTTTTCAGAATTAATAGATTTTTGAATATATTTCTTTTTTAATTTACAAATTAAATTAATTTAAAAATTCTCGATGAGACCGATTTTTAGGATTTATGAAATTTTTAGAATTTTTAAATTTTTAAATCTTTAAATTTTTAGATTTTTGAATATATTTCTTTTTTTAATTTGGAAATTGAATCAATTTAAAAATTCCCGATGAGACCGATTTTTAGGATTTATGAAATTTTTAGAATTTTTAAATCTTTAAATTTTTAGATTTTTGAATATATATTTCTTTTTTTTAATTTGAAAATTAAATTAATTTAAAAATTCTCGATGAGACCGATTTTTAGGATTTATGAAATTTTTAGAATTTTTAAATTTATAGATTTTTGAATATATATTTCTTTTTTTAATTTGGAAATTGAATCAATTTAGAAATTACGCAACTTCCTTCCGAGAAGGTAAAATAAAAATTTTAATCGATTTAAATTTGAAGGTCTTAAAATTGTTGAACTAGTTCCCTAGGCCTCTTGAATTTAATTGAAATAAGCAAATCGGACTTCATAACAGTCATCGCACGTTTCGAGGATAAACTGGTTTTAATTGCAATCATTCCGATTTTTTTTGGTCAATTTTTTTTATTTTTAATCATGATCAATTTTTTTATTTTTAATCATGGTCAATTTTCTGCTTCAATAATTCGACCATTTAAAGAAAATTAGTTTTCTTAATTTTTTAAATTGTTTTGACAATTTTCGACTTGTCCAAATATGTCATTTTTATTTTTGTCTTTACCAATCAAATTGTTTTCAAAACTGTCAAAATAAAGACGGACAAAGCTGTATCTCGAGAGAATTTCTTTTTTCAATATGGTTTCCTAAACCTAAAATTTCGAATTTCTGGTGACTCATAAATGTAAAATGTACTTAGTATTATTGTTGTTTTTTGAAAAATCACTAAGTTCATAGTCGAAATTTAATTAAGGAGTTTTCGTGGTGGGACAGTTTTTTGAAATTTCTTAGAATAACAAAAAAATGATTCAACAAAAAAATCAATGGTCCTGCCACGAATGATTCTTACAAGTTGATTGAAAATTTAAGGATTTTTCGTGGTGGGACCATTGTTGAAATTTTTTGTAAAATAAAAAAGTAATTTAACAAAAAAATCAATGGTCCTGCCACGAATGATTCTTACAAGTTGATTGAAAATTTAAGGATTTTTCGTGGTGGGACAGTTTTTTGGAATTTCTTAGAATAAAAAAAAATGATTTAACAAAAAAAATCAATGGTTCTGCCACGAATGATTCCTACAAGTTGATCGAATATTTAAGGATTTTTCGTGGTGGGACCATTGTTGAAATTTTTTGTAAAATAAAAAAATGATTTAACAAAAAAAATCAATGGTTCTGCCACGAATAATTTTCAAAAGATCGATTTAAAGTTAATTAAAAATTTTTCGTGTTGAGATCATTGAAATTTTTAATTTTGAAAAAATTTAATTTTTGAATTATATTTTTATTTTCAAAAATTTCCGAAATTCCCGCGATTTTTGGCGTTGTGTGAACAATAACAATTATTTTTCACATTTCGCCAAAATTGAATTTTAATTTTGAAAAAACTTTGAATTTTATTCAGGTCAGATTTTTATCGTTATTTTTGCAGATTTTTGGATTTCGATTTTTGAAAGACCTTCGTGTCGTCAGAATTCTCGTTATTTAGCCGCTTTTGGGAAGATTAAAGATAAATGCAAAAATTTTTAGAATATATTTTTCGCGCCCTATATTCCTCTTTGGGTCAACCTGGAGGCAATTTGGAGATTAGCCCCTTTTTCTCGAGTTTTTTGAAAAATGACGGTCGATCGATCACTGGCCAAGGCTGTCTTCTGTGGCGTCCATGACCGATTGAGGTTTTCTGTCTTCCCCTGTTTTCTCGTTTATCTTTAATTTTTTTTGTGAATCAAAAATTTTGTTTTAATGTTAAAATTTTATAAAAATTTATGGAATTTTGTAGAAATTTACAAACTTTTATAAACATGGAATTTTGTACAATTTTATAGAATTTTATAAAAATTTATGGAATTTTGTAGAATTTTATAAACTTTTGTAAACATGGAATTTTGTAGAATTTTATAAAAATTTATAAAAATTTATCGAATTTTGTAGAATTTTATAAAAATTTATGGAATTTTGTAGAATTTTATAAACTTGTGAAAATTTATGGAATTTTATAAACTTTTGTAAGATTTTATAAAAATTTACAAACTTATAAAAATTTATAGAATTTTGTAAAATTTTATAAAAATTTATGGAATTTTGTAGAAATTTACAAACTTTTGTAAACATTTATGGAATTTTATAAAAATTTATAGAATTCTGAATTTTGTGAAATTTTCAAGAAATCTGGAGCTTTTTGAAATCTTCCAGAATTCAATTAAATTTCCGAAACTTCGATTTCTGGAAATTTGTCTCGAGAAAATTTCGTAAAAATATTTTTTAAAATTATTTTTTTAAAAATTAAATTTTTTAGATGCTCAAATACCAGGTCCGTCGTCCTCCCCTGGGTTCCGCTTCCCCCTCCACCTCCTCCCACAGGACCATAATCACGATCAAGGGGGACGAACCCCCGTCCATATCCCCCATCAGAGCCTCCAGCACTTCCCTCTGTTCCTCAACCGGCTCCGGGAGTTCTTTTCTAAGTACTTCGTCGACGAGACGGTACTTCTTGACCCGATCCAATTCTTTATCCTCCTTGAGTTCCTTGGATTCTTCTGATTCCGCAGAATGGGTAAGTTAAAAATCATTAAATTTTAAAACTTTTCTAAATTTAAAAAATTTTTTTTCAAATTTTAAAAAATTAATAAATTTTTTTTTAATTTAAAAATTTTTTTTAAAATTAAAAAAAATTGTTTTTTTTTTAAATTTTTAAAAACTAATTTTTTTAAAATAAAAATTTTGAATTAAATTAGAAAATTAAAAAAGTTTTATTTCAAAAATTAAGAAATTTAAATTCAAATTAAGGGTATTTAGTCCGGAATTTGAAGAATGCAAATTAAAATTTAAAATCAAATGGCTCAATTTCAAAAAAAATAAAATTGGAAAAATTTAAAATTTAAATTTTGGATATTTTTAAAAAAATCAAAATTTCGAAAATGTTTAAAAATTAAAAAGGAAATTTTAATTTTAAATATTTTTAGAAAATTTAGAATTTTAATTTTGAATATTTTTTAAAATTTCGAATTTTAGAATTTTAAGAAAATTAAGAATTTTAATTTTAAATATTTTTTAAAATTTAGAATTTTAAAAAAATTAAAAATTTTAATTTTGGTTATTTTTAAAAATTAAGAATTTTAATTTTAAATATTTTTAGAAAATCTAGAATTTTAAAAAAATTAAGAATTTTAATTTTAAATATTTTTAGAAAATCTAGAATTTTAAAAAAATTAAGAATTTTAATTTTTGGTTATTTTTAAAAATCTAGAATTTTAAGAAAATTAAGAATTTTAATTTTGAAAATTTAAAAAAATAAATATCTTTGTTTACTGCGGACCATTCCCCAAAGGGACAATGACGGCCTAGCCGTCAAGTTTGGCCATAAATCACGGCCGGGCCTTTTGGCCCAATCAGAGACCAATTTTTCACTTTTTTCGTCTTACAAGGAACAAAGAAATCTTTTTTTACACATTTTATAGATTTTGAAATTTTTTCAGGGATATTTGAGAGTATTTACTGGAAACATTAAATCCGACACTGATTACAAAACTTTGAAAATCAATAATCAGACGACTTCGAAGCAAATTGTGGACCAATTGTTGGGCAAATTCAGACTGACAAGTCGGGATTCTAATTTGTACCAATTGTGGATGGAAGTCTCGACCCGCAGAAACGGCCAAGAAATCAAGACCCTCCTCGAGTTGGACCACCTATCCCGACCCCTGGAGCTCCAGAGATGCCATCCGGTGAACCAAAGTAGATTCGTCCTTCATCAGAACAACACCGGAATCCTCGTCAGAATCCATGACTCTGAAATCTGCAGAGAGGTAATTCAATTTTTTAAAAATTCGCTCTGAGACAATTTCGAAAAAAAAATTATTTTTTAATTTTTACACTTGTCAAATTAAAACTAGGGAATTCTAGAATCCTCCAGAATCCATTCTTCACTTCTGAAGTCATCTGAAACTTTGATTTTTGGGATTTTCTAAAAAATCTAAAAATTCGTTTCGAGACAGTTTTTAAAAAAAATTTTTTTTTAATTTTTATACTTGTTAAATTGGAATTCTAGAATCCTCCAGAATCCATTCTTCACTTCTGAAGTCATCTGAAACTTTGATTTTTGGGATTTTCTAAAAATTTGAAAAATCGTTTCGAGACAATTTTGAAAAAAAATTATTTTTTAATTTTTACACTTGTCAAATTGGAATTCTAGAATCCTTCAGAATCCGTTTTATAATTTTAAGACGATTCAAAATTTCTAAAAATCTGAAAATTTGTTTCGAGACAATTTCGTAATAATGTTCATTTTTGCTCTTTTGTAAAATATCTGAATGGATTTCAGAGCAACTACAAATCAGTCCTCGTCTCCCCCAAAACGACCGTGATTGAAGTCGTCAATTTGGTCCTCCAACTGGCCCGGATCCACGGAAACCCCCTCGACTACCATCTGTTTCTTCTCGACGAAAAATCAGAAGCCCAAATTCCGGATGAAATCGTTTTGGCTCCAATCTACCTGAATCTGAAACCAGGACAGAAGATCGTCATCAAAAAATAAAAAATTACAATTTTGGAAAAGTATATTTTTTACAAAACCTTAAACATGGTATTTGATTGAAAAAGGTCACAATAAAAGTTATCATGAAAACATTAAAATTTCAGAACAATCTATTTGCATATTCTAGTTTATATAAAAATCGAACTTTAGCCATATATTTATCAATTTGTATATTTGTCAGTTTGTCTCTTTGTCCATTTTTATTTTGTCCGTTTGTCCGTTCGTCTCTCTGTCTGTTCATCTATTTGTCCGTTTGTATATTTCTTAGTTCGTTTCTTTGTAATCGCTTCTGTCCATTTGTCCATTTGTCTGTTTGTCCGTTCATCTCTCTGTCTCTTTGTCCGTTTGTCCGTCTGTCCGTTCGTCTCTTTGTCTCTCTGTCCGTTCGTCTCTCTGTCCGTTCGTCTCTCTGTCTGTTCGTCTCTCTGTCCGTTCGTCTCTCTGTCCGTTCGTCTCTCTGTCTCTTTGTCCGTTCGTCTCTCTGTTTTTTTTTTTTCATTTTTTGTGAATTTTATTCAAACAGTTATCTTCCGGAAATTCTCATAATCGGGATGTCAAATGCATATCTTAAATGCTTCAGACAAAAATTGCAGGATATAAAACTTTGAAGGTTCTAACTTACATCCCCTGCATCAATCGAATTAACTTTGTTTGTATATAGACTTTAAACCTGACAAACGAGTACTCAATCGGGAACTCTCAGAACGCTGGTTTTAAATCCAATCCGAAAATACTTCGGACGAAGAAAAACTAAAAAATAAAAATCTTGAAAATTACAACTTTCATATATTAATTTTTTCAATATGAATTCTAACAACTGTTTGAAAATGATTTAATATATCAATTTTCATTAAAAACTACTTTTATAAAAATTATTTTATTTAATTTTAAATTTCGATTAATTTTAATAACTTTCAAAAATTACTTTTTCGGAAATTAAATAATGATTTGATTAGACTAGAAATCTTCAAAAATTACCATTTTTATCAGAATAAGCCTCAGGGAATAATTTTGTTTAAAAATTTATTTTTTTATTTTTCCCGCGGTTTTTGGCAAAGTGTCCAGAACCATTTTTGCAAATGTTCTTTTTCGTTTCGAATTTCTGCGTTTCTAGTTTCCCGCATGGATTCCTCCAGTTCAGCTCCGAAATCGGCTTCTCGACGGTCAGACAGGGGGGTTCCGTCGACGAGTGCACTGCAGTCAAATGGGATCGACAAGAAGATTCCTGAAATCGGCAAAATTCAAAAAAACAGAACTTCAGGTAAGTTTTCATATATAAATTTTCCTTCCATACCTTGTTTAATCGTCGTTCCAGCTAGAACAGCCTTTGCTTTGACTGTCGGACTTGCTGCAAGACAACGAGAAACAAAATTTTTCAACGAATTATTTAATGAAAACGTGGGACCAGAGCCGGTGACGATAGTGAACAGAATCCGGGGAAATTACGACCTGAATCCCACCGGAGCACCGACCAAAGTCAAAGCCGGTGAGTTGTTTTCCGTTATTTCGGAAATTTCATATATGAATTCCAGTCGGAAGAGCGAGCAAACGAGTCCTAGGAGAGGCCGGCGGGAGATACAAGAAAAACTTCGCCCATCACAGACACAACTTCCTGCTGAATCACAAGGATGCCAATCGTTACGACAGTGCTGCTGCTGGTAACTCAGTCAGCCAAGAAAGGATTTGCCTCACTTGCTGCAAATTTATGTCGTCGATGAAGTGCAGCAGTTGTCTGAGTCCTGTTTGTGAAAAAGGATGTTATATCCTCCACCGAGAACAATGCAGTATGTAAAACCGTGTTCCTTACCCAGGTAAACATTCAATACAATTGATTCCTGATGTCAGTGTCGGTTATATGGACATCACAAGTGTTCTGGAAGTTTCTGAAAATTCGAAAAATTTCTGTCCAAACAACTTTATAAAAGTGTAAATTTTTGAAGTTTTACAACAGACTGATTCTAAAGGCATTTCCAATTCTAGAATGTTCTGACAAAATTTGAAAATTCATGTTAAAGTAATTTTTTAAAAATTTGGATTTTACAGTTTCGTGATTTCGGAATTATCTAAAACCCTAGTGTCTGGAGAATTCTAAAAAATCAAAAAATACATGTTGGAAAAATTTTTAAAGTTATTTATTTTTGAATTTTTACAGTATTCCTTTCCTGAAATCATTTTCAATTTCAAATTTTTAAAGATTCTGGAAAATTCGTGTTGAAATAATTTTTAAAGTTATTTATTTTCGGATTTTTACAGTATTCTTTTCCTAAAATCATCTTCAATTTTGGGAAATTTGTGTCGAGATAGTTTTGTAAAACTTTTTCGAATTTTTTGTTTTATTTATTTTTTGAATTAAATCATCAATACCCGGCAGGTTCGCTTTCGCTACCTTTTCTAAAATCAGAATTTGCATATATTGCTCCATCAGAAGCCTTATGGACTCCGGTAACGACGGTGAAGTTATCTGCCATTTTGAAGGTGTGTCCTTTGAGTTTCAGGGCTTCAATGTACTTCTGGGGCATTCTGGATTCCACAACGGTCGTGTTTGGCTGGAGTTGGTTGTGGAATCTCGGAAAATCGATGGAAGTTTTGATGTCCGTTTTCATCCAGAGATTATGGTAAGCCACGTTTGCGACTCCGGAGATGATTGTTGATCCTCCGGCTCCTCCTACAGTAAGCAATTCAGAAGTTTGTTTGTTGAAAATCACGATAGGACTCATCGACGACATGGGCCGTTTTCCGGGTTTTATGAAATTGGCCGGGGAAGGGGGAATGTGGAAGTAGTTCGGATGGCCTGGAAGCGAAAAATCGTCCATTTCGTCATTCCACAGTATCCCCGTGGATTCAGACATGACTAAAGCCCCCAGGATAAGGTTAATCGTAGAAGTGACAGAAACCGCGTTTCCGTTTTTGTCGATTACACTGATGCTCGTCGTTCCGTGGTCTTCTGGAACTTGGAATTTCCCACCGTAATAGGCATCTGGATGAGATTCAGATGTGATTAATTTTCGGATTTTTTCTCCCCATTTGGGATTCGTTATATTTCTGGCTATTTCAGAAGCGTTTTTTACGAAATCCATATCTCCTAGTTGACTTCTGGCCCCGTAGGCAAATTTACTTGCTTCGATAAATCTGTGGAAAAATGTTGTGAAATCATCGAAGGAATTCAATTTTTCAGAATCGTATCCATCGAGGATATTCAAAATCGCCTCAGCAACCGCCGCTCCGGAAGGCGGAGGAGGTCCGCAGACTTGTCTTCCTCCTTTGAGGCTCATCTGGATCACATCCTTGTCTTTCCGGATAATGGATTTGTATTTAGCAAAGTCCTCATGAGTCAAAAGACCACCTGAAATTAAAATATTAAATTTCAAAACGAAAATTTTACTCTAATTCACTTTAAAAAATCATTGTTTATTTATATTTTTGTTTTAACACGAAAATTTGACAAACGGTATCGCGCGAATTTCAAAATTAATTTTTAAAGTATCTTGATTTTCGAAAAGAATTCTTAATTTTACGGTATCGCGCGGGTTTCAAAATTTACTTTTTTCAATTCTTGGAGAGAATTCTTGATTTTACGGTATCGCGCGGGTTTCAAAATTTATTTTTCTCAATTCTTGAAGAGAATTCTTGATTTTACGGTATGGCGCGAATTTGAATTTTTTAAAAGTTTTTGTTGTATTTTTCAATTTTTTTGAACTCACCGTGCATTCTGAACTCTTCTACCATGGCATCCGTCAACTTGCCAGTGTAGAATTCCTTCACTGGGTCTTCAGAATCCGCGAGAATCTGGAGAGTTTCCATCAAGTTGTTCCTGGTTTTGATCTGTTCCCCGACTTTGAACACTTTTCCCGTCTTCGGATTGATGAATCTCTTCATCGTCGGTTCTGCCATGATCTGTTTTTCGAAAGCCGCCAAAGAATGCCCCAGGGCATGAGAAGTGGGATATCCTTCTTTCAGAAGATTAATTGTTGGTTGAATTAAATTTTTCCAAGAAATTTTTCCTCCAAAATTTCTGTATTCTGTCCAAAGTCCATGAAGTTCTCCAGGAACAGCCACAGCCTCCCATCCGTACTTGGAGTTGTTCCATTTGTCCTTGTACATGTTCACCGAAGCCTTCAACGGAGCCACTTCCCTGGCATCCACTACATGACAAGATTTAGTTGTGGAATTATATATAGTCATAAAGTGCCCTCCCCCCAGACCCGCCGACTGGGTGTCCATGATCCCAATGCAGAACAAAGTCGCGATCGCCGCATCCACCGCGTTTCCTCCCCTCAGGAGGATGTCCCTGAAAAAAATTTCCGAATTACAACATGATATTTAAAAAATCACAACAATATTTAAAAAATCAATAATTTTTGTAAAAATTATAACTTTTGTAAAAATCAGAAATTTTTGTAAAAATCATAACAATCCTTACAAAAATAATAACTTTTGTAAAAATTATAATAATTTTTATAAAAATCAGCAATTTTTGTAAAAATCACAACAATCTTTATAAAAATCACAATAATTTTTGTAAAAATTGTAATAATTCTTGCAAAAATCATAACAATCTTTATAAAAATCAGCAATTTCTGTAAAAATCACAATAATTTTTATAAAAATCAGCAATTTTTATAAAAATCAGTAATTTCTGTAAAAATCACAATAATTTTTGTAAAAACAATAACTTTTATAAAAATCAGCAATCTTTATAAAAATCAGCAATTTTTGTAAAAATAATAACTTTTGTAAAAATCAGTAATTTTTGTAAAAATTACAAATTATTTCGATTAATCAAAAAATTCTGCTTTTGTATTTCATCAGTACTGAAATCTATAAAGTCGTTAAAACCAAAATCAAACTGAATTTTTTCTAATAATAAGATCTACCGAATGTTGCAAGCAAAGTGCAGATTTTAGTTTGATTTCGAAATCTTCATAAATGGGAATGTAGAAATGTCGACTAATCTGCTTAAGTGTTGCAAATTACAGATTTGATTTTGATCGTTTTACAGAATTCAGTACAGAGTGGATTTTGGAGAAGTCGACTTAATCTGGCGTAAATCTGTTTAGAAATTTTTGAACTGGATTGTTTTAGAAAGTTCTGTTCTTTTTTGAAATAGATCTTTTTAAAAACTTCTGGTTTGGATATTTTGGAAAATTCAATTTAATCAAACAAGATTTAAATAGAAAATATACAAGAAGAATTTTAAATATTTCAGAAATCATCAAGTTTCGAAAATTACTCAATGAACAAAATTTCGGATTTTTTGGATTTTGAAATTTTGGATTTTTTGGATTTTTTGAATTTTCTGAATTTCGGATTTTTTGGATTTTGAAATTTTGGATTTTTTGGATTTTCGGATTTTTTGGATTTTCTGAAATTTCGGATTTTTTGAATTTTCTGAATTTCGAAATTCATATTTCTATTCAAATTTGATTTTTTTAAAATAATTTTTTCAATTTTGAAATTCGAAATTGATGATTTTGATGTTAATAGTTATAGTTAATCCAGTCGGGACCAACCTTCCGATATCCGAGCACATTTCGTTATCAGCAGCGACGGCGGCGGTGGAGTACTCGCCCAGGACGCTCGGGGACGGCTTGGGCCACTCCGGAATCCTGTCCGTCGACTTCAGAAGTTTCACATATAAAACCGCAAAAAGTACTGTAGAAATCACAAAAATAAAAATACAAAGAAGTCCAATAACTGCAATTATGGAAAGTTTGGCTTTTTGATGGTCTTTGATCGGACGATAAATTTCTTCTTCGTCTTCCGGAGGCAAAAGTGGCAGGTCTTCGTCGTGGTCATTTTCTCGATTTTCTTGTATCCTTCTGAATTTATTTTTAAAATTTAAAATACAGTACGAAACTCACGTGATCGGAGGTCTCATAATTTTGGGTCAAATTTATCCTAAAATTTCCAATATCAAAAAATCAATCAAAATCTGAATAAAAACGCAATTTTTTATCACAAGTATCTTATCTTTTTTCGTCTTTTTCTCCAATTAAAGTCGTTAACAAGACCCGGGGGCTCGTCCAAAGACCACAAGTCTGCTGGAAGATCATCAACGAAAAATCCAAAAAAATCAGAAAAAACAAAATTTTTAAAATCTAAAATTCTAATTTTCTAAAAAATTTTCGAAAATTCAAATTTTTTAAAATATTTTAAAATTCTAATTTTTTTAAAAACATTTCAAAATATAAAGTTTTTAAAATATAAAATTCTAATTTTTTTTAAATATTTCAAAATTTAAATTTTTTAAAATATTTTAAAATTCTAATTTTTTTAAATATAAAATTCTAATTTTTTGCATATGATGATTTTTGACGATCTGTGTTGGGGCCTATAGAGGTCAAAATGGAACTAAAATCTGCAGTTTGCTTGCAACGTCCGAACAAGCCGGATATTAAGTTCTTTTGCGAAAATTTAATTTGATTTTGATGTTGACTTCTTTATAGATTTCGATACATTTAATAAGAAATTTATTTTTACACTTTGTTTTATTTTTTCAAGATTCAAACCAGTGCGAGTCACTTCTGGTGATCTGTTCCATAAACTATTATTTTTTAGGATTCAAATCAGAGCGGGTAATTTTTGATGATCTGTTCCGAATAGTTACTTATTTCGTCATATCAAGTGCGATGAAGGCCAGTTATTCTTTTTTTTTAAGATTCAAACCGGCGCGAGTCACTTCTGGCGATCTGTTCCGAATAGTTACTTATTTCGTCATATCAAATGTGATATAGGCCAGTCATTCTTTTTTTAAGATTCAAACCGGCGCGAATTATTTTCGGTGATTTCTCTCATAAACTATTATTTTTTAGAATTCAAGTCAGTGCGAGTCACTTTTGGTGATCTGTTCCGAATAGTTACTTATTTCGTCATATCAAGTGCGATGTAGGCCAGTTATTCCTTTTCTTGAGTGCGAGTTGTTTTCAGTGATTTCTCCCAGACAGTTTTTCCTCCTCATCGAATGCATATTTGGCCAGTTACTCCTTTTCTTAAAACTGAAGCCAGTGCGGGTAATTTTTGGCAAACTGTTCCATTAAACCATTCATTCCTATGTTGAATGCATATTTGGTCAGTTATTCCTTTTCTAGAGATTCAAACCAGTGCGAGTTATTTTCAGTGTTTTTTTCTCGGACATTTTTTCCTTTTTTTTAAATACATATTTGGCCAGTTTTTCCTTTTTTTTAAACTGAAGCCAATGCGAGTAATTCATTCAAAATTATCTTGATTCATGTGATTTTATATAAAAATTATTTTAAAACATTTTTTCCAAAAATTCCCATATTATATAAATTTAAACAAAATTCAATATTAATAAAAAAAACTAAATTTACAAATAAACTTTTAAAATTACAAATTTATAAAGAATTTAAAAAAAATATAACTTTTAAAATAAAAATTTTAGAAATTACAAATTTTTTAAATTTTCGAAACTTTTAAATTATTAATTTTAAAAATTATAGATTTTCGAAATTATAAATTTTCGAAATTTTTAAATTATTAATTTTAAAAATTATAGATTTTCGAAGTTTTTTAAATTACAAATTTTCGAAATTTTTCAAGTTATAGATTTTCGAAATTTTGAAATTATAGATTTTTGAAATTTTGAAATTACAAATTTTCAAAGTTTTAAAATTACAAATTTTCGAAATTTTTGAGATTTTGAAATTATAAATTTATATAAATAAATAGCTCAATAAAACCGTTAATAACTGACTCGTTGATCCCAAGAACGATGATTATTGATTTCGCTCTCGAAAAACCTCGACCTCTAATGTTTGTTCCTGTCGGATCTCAGGAAACAAGAGCTCTCGAGGAATAACCGTCATCTTGCTCGTAGACTGTCATGTGAACTTCACTAGATTACGAAAATCTATGAACTGTACTTATTCAAAATTTGCATATCAAAAATATTCCAAAATGGCTGTGACTAGGAAGATCAAAAAACCGGATACTGTAGTCATCACTTTCGCCGTCGCTTCAAGTGAGGATTCAGAAAATTTATTTTTTTTTAAATTTCATCAAAAATCAAAAAATTTTTCAAAAAAAATCAAAGAATTTTTACGAAATTTTTTCAAAATAAAGTTTTTTAATATTTGAAAAATTTTTAATTTTTTTTAATTTTTAAAATTTTTATTGAAAAATGAATCTTTCTCAATTATCAACTTATTCGAAGTTGTTACTTGTACATAAAAAACGTAACTTTTGGTCCAGTAACAAATATAAATTGTCACTATTAAGTTACTATTTTCGTCACAAATGTTAAAATTTATGAAAAATGTAACGATTATTTTTTTTAATTTTTGTTATAAATGTTGAAATTTATGAAAAATGACGATTGTGTTAGTTTTGTAATTGTTACGGTACCAAAAGTTATTTTTTGTGTATTGTTTGGGTGATTTTTGTACATTTCGCAGCTGAGCCCGGATTTCAGTTCGAGGTCATCGTCCTCTGGTGGGGTTCACGGAGGAGGTCGAGAGGGCGTGGGAACAGTTGAAACGAAAACACCGGATAAAAAATCGAAAGTCAAAAATCCTTCAAAAGATATCCAGTTCAAGTCAACTCGATAATCGATTAAATTTAAATGACAGTTGTTCCGTGGATTATGTCAAGGGACTTCAAAGAAGCAATACACGTAAGTTTTTAAGTTTTATTTATTATACTTTTACTTTTATCCCTATTTCGCATTATATCAAATTTACAAACAATATAAGTTCAAATTTAAACAAATTAAATTTTCAATTTTAATTATTTTCTTCTTTGATCCATCTGTTTCGTTGGTGACGTGCGTAGGTGTTTTTAAATTTTATTTATAGTTCTACTTTTATCCCTATTTCGCACTATGCCAAATTTACAAACAATATAAGTTCAAATTTAAACAAATTAAATTTTCAATTTTAATTATTTACTTTTTTGATCCATCTGTTTCGTTGGTGACGTGCGTAGGTGTTTTTAAGTTTTATTTATAGTTTTACTTTTATCCCTATTTCGCACTATGTCAAATTTACAAACAATATAAGTTCAAACTTAAATTTTCAATTTTAATTATTTACTTTTTTGATCCATCTGTTTCGTTGGTGACGTGCGTAGGTGTTTTTAAGTTTTATTTACTATAGTTTTATAAAATTGCGCGAAAAACTTTTTTAAGTGGATTTTTGGGGTTTTCGAGTAGGTTTAGAAGTCAGTTTTAACTTCGGGACAGATATCATGCGGATGAACAACTTGGCTCCTGTTTCAGTCTCCGACATTGGGAAAGTTTTTATAAAATTTCGGAATTTGGAAGCTTCCGAAATCGAAGGCAAAAAAGAGGACGTCTACAGCCCCAATTACATCCCCAAGAAGTACTCCAAAATGGACGCGGAATACGGTAGACCCAAACCCGGGACTCTCAGCGAAGCGAGGGCGAAAAAGGCCTGTAAGTTTTAATTATAATATTAAAATTTAAAATTATTAAGAAGCAATCTCGACATGAATTTTCTAGGATGTTCGGGAATTCTACACTTCAGATTTTCTGAAACCAGGCCTAACTGAATGAAATCAACATGTAGGAGTTCTGGAGTACAGTTTTCATATTATTTGATTTTAATTGAGTACAATCGATGACAGGATTGCATTCCAAAAGAAGATTGATCATAACTAAATTTAATCAACGTGTTTGGACCATGTTTGTTTCCAGCTAAATAGATATTGTACGTTGATTAAATTTAGTTATATTCAATCTTCTCTCGGAATGCAATCCTGCCATTGATTGTGCTCATTTAAAACCAAATAATGTGAAAACTGTACTTCAGAACTCCTGCATATTAATTCTATTCAGTTAGATCTGATTTCAGAAAATTTGTGCAGATTATTTTTTATCAAATTCTAGACTTCTGTGAGATCCTCAAAAGCTTCAGAATCTTTCACTAAATTCTAAAAGTCTCTAAGATTTTATATAAGATTCTAGTATGATGTTAAAATTTAAAAAATACGAAATAGTGTTGAGAAGAGTTCTCAGAATTTCTAGAATCTTAATTTTCAGATAATTTCAAATATTTTTATTAAATTTTAGGAATTTTTAGAAATTTCGAAAAATTTCATGAAATTTTGGAAAATGCTAGAAACTTATGAAAGATTCTAGAAAATTCCACAAGATTTTTGAAAATTTTTAAGTGTTTTAAATTTTATTAATTTTAAAAAAGTATTTTCAAAAATAATAAAAAATTTCAAAAATAATAAAAATTTTTAAAAAATAATAAAAAAATTTTAAAATAATAAAGAAATTTTAAAATAATAAAGAAATTTTAAAATAACAAAAAGTTTTAAAAATAATAAAAAAATTTTTAAATAATAAAAAAATTTTAAAATAATAAAAATTTTTAAAAAATAATAAAAAGTTTTAAAATAATAAAAAAATTTTAAAATAATAAAATTTTTAGCTGCTCATATTGCTCGTGAAATGATCCAGCTCTGTGAAGTCATTCAAGAATATGGAAAAACTGGAAAATCTGGCAAAGTAGAAATCACGTTCAAAGATCTCTTCGACGTCTACACTTACATCTCAGATAAAGTAAATAAAAAAAATAATTAAATTTATAAAAATTAATTTTTTAAATTCAATTCTTTAAAAATTAAAATTATTCAAAATTCAAAATTAAAATTTTTAAAAAATTTTATTTTTTTTAAATTAAAATTTTTTGAAAATCATATTATTTAATTTTTTTTTAAATTTTATTTTTTATTTTTTTTTTAAATTAAAATTTTTCTAAATATTATTTTTTATTTTTTTTTAATTTAAATTTTTAAAATTTTATTTTTTATTTTTTTAAATTGATATTTTTTGGAAATTATATTATTTAAAAATAAAATTTTTAAGGTTGTGGGAATGCTGCTCCGGGCCAGGAAACACAACATGGTCGATTTCGAGGGAGAAATGTTATTTCAACGACGTGACGACCATGTTATCATCACGTTGTTGCTGACTTCGGAAGAAATAAAAACGGCTCAAAATAATCACGGAAATCCAGAATGAACAAAATCAAACTCGAAAAAAAACAAAAAAACGAGTTTTTTTCAAATCTTCGCCAGATAATTTTTGATGAATATAACACGACAGATCTCTGTCTTGATAAATAAATAAAAATTTAAATAAAAAATACAGTAATTATTGAGAAAATTTAAAAATTTAAAATTATAAGATCGAACAAGTTTGCGCTCGAATTTCGGCTTTGGCGTTCTGTGACAAACCGGAGCTTGACGTGTCTCTGTCGATTTCGGAATTTTCGAACTTGATCGAGCCCGATTGCTTACTGTAAATTTCCATCTTTATTACTCCCAGAAGTTCCCTAAAACTTTAGCAACACCCAAAAACTTCCA
>SWDT01000021.1:181950-211493 GCA_009193035.1 Halicephalobus mephisto | reverse complement strand
TGGGCTCGAGACGTGTGGAATGATCGCTGCGCTTCCACAGATGTAGAAGAAGTTGGGCTCGAGACTGTGATTGATGCGGCTTCAGATGTAGAAGAAGTTGGGCTCGAGACGGTGGATAGATGCTGGCTTCAGATGTAGAAGAAGTTGGGTCCTGTGATAGACTCGTTGGATTGATGCTGGCTTTCACCAGATGTAGAAGAAGTTGGGGCTCGAGACGTGGAGATGCTGGCTTCACAGATGTAGAAGAAGTTGGGCTCGAGACTGTGGAGATGCTGGCTTCACAGATGTAGAAGAAGTTGGCTCGAGATCGTGGATGATGCTGGCTTCTACAGATGTAGAGAAGTTGGGCTCGAGACTGTGGTGATGCTGGCTTCACAGATGTAGAAGAAGTTGGGCTCGAGACTGTGGATGATGCTGGCTTCACAGATGTAGAAGAAGTTGGGCTCGGAGACTGTGGATGATGCTGGCTTCACAGATGTAGAAGAGTTTGGGCTCGAGACTGTGGAATGACTGGCTTCGACAGATGTAGAAGAAGTTGGGCTCGAACGACGGTGGAAGACGTTGAAAGAGCAGCTATTAGTGGTAGAACCAGGAGTTGTAGTGGTAGTAGTAGTAGTGTTGTAGTTTGTAGTTGTAGTACTAGTAGTGGGTGGTGGTCGGTGGTATTTCGCTGGGTGGAGCTCGTTTGGGTTGGGACGACATCTTGGATGTTAAGTGTTTCGCAACATCTGTCACATTTTGAGGGGCGTTGCATACATACACGCGGGACGACATTGTTTAATCGTAGGCAAAATTCGCCAGCATGTCGACGACGCCACAGAGGCGGGCTTGGTTGGAGTTAGAGGTCGAATTACTCTGTTTTGCATGATTAGTTCAACCTCCTTTAGCGTCAATTGGTTAAAAGCATCACTGTCAGTTCTATATAGCTGACGACTGGAGGAGAGCAAAAAGACCGAGAACTTTGTTTCTGGTGAAGTTCGGCGGCTAATCTCTCAGAATGATTTCGTCCGCGAAACGAGAGCACAGAATGAGCGCCTGCTCAGCGATTAAAAGTCGAGCACTGCGACTGCTTTTGTCTGGTTCGGGTTATTTGTATGAGTGATGTACGCACCGATGTGGGCTTTAAATCAGCAAGCGAGCACCAGTCCTGCGGCCTGTGCTGTCAGTTTTTCAGCACTGTCTGAAACGTTTTTGATAGTGTACGCGTAACCAAGGTGACTCAAGTCTTGAGCGAAGTTAGGTGAAATTTCACATCGCGTTTAATCTGGAGTGCGGTAATGTCTAGTTTGTTGTCTCGAAATTGCGGTTTTTAGGGTATACAGTTTTAAGGAAATTGAAACTCACCTTAGTTTTAATTGTGTCGTCCTGTTGTGGACGCATTTTATAGGCGATGTTTATTATAGCAATAGTCAGCACGTCTCATTTTGGTACTCTTCTCGAGAGGTCGGTCTTCGCATGTTGTTCTTCCATATCAAGAGGCAAGCCCAGAAATCATTGCTATGGTATAAGCACACAAATGAAGACAATTCCTAATATTTTCTTTATTCGTCGTTCGAATCGTTTTTTTGTAACGTTTCCGGATCTTGCACATTGTATTCCCAATCCATTATAGAAATGCCTCTTAAATTGTGAATTAATTGAAGAAACGACTTGTTTGCTTGAATTGCGAGAAAAATAGGGTCTAACTTAAATGGACACCTCTCCGAATCATAAAAAATTTTACTTTGCCATGCCAAAAAGATATCGCAATACTCGAGAACAAAGACGGATGCAAACTTTCAAATTGTTTGAAGTAATCCAAAAATGGGAAGAAGATTATTGGAGATGACAATAATGTCGCCCAACTTCTTCTACATCTGTGAAGCCAGCATCTTCCACCGTCTCGAGCCCAACTTCTTCTACATCTGTGAAGCCAGCATCAACCACAGTCTCGAGCCCAACTTCTTCTACATCTGTGAAGCCAGCATCATCCACAGTCTCTAGCCCAGTTTCATCCTCATCTGTGGAGCCAGCATCATCCACAGTCTCTAGCCCAGTTTCATCCTCATCTGTGGAGCCAGTTTCATCCACAGTCTCGAGCCCAGCTTCTTCTACATCTGTGAATCCAACAGGAAGTACTCAGACACCTGAAGCTACAACTCCATTCACTGGAAGTACTCAGACACCTGCAGCTACAACTCCGTTCACTGGAAGTACACAGACACCTGAAGCTACAACTCCGTTCACTGGAAGTACTCAGACACCGCCAACTACTGCTGGATTCACTGGAACTACTCAGACACCTGAAGCTACAACTCCGTTCACTGGAAGTACTCAGACACCTGAAGCTACAACTGGATTCACTGGAAGTACAGAGACACCGCCAACTACAACTGGATTCACTGGAAGTACAGAGACACCGCCAACTACAACTCCGTTCACTGGAAGTACTCAGACACCTGCAGCTACAACTCCGTTCACTGGAAGTACTCAGACACCTGCAGCTACAACTCCGTTCACTGGAAGTACTCAGACACCTGCAGCTACAACTCCGTTCACTGGAAGTACACAGACACCTGAAGCTACAACTCCGTTCACTGGAAGTACTCAGACACCGCCATCTACAACTGGATTCACTGGAAGTACAGAGACATCGCCATCTACAACTGGATTCACTGGAAGTACCCAGACACCGCCATCTACAACTGGATTCACTGGAAGTACCCAGACACCGCCAACTACAACTGGATTCACTGGAAGCACCCAGACACCGCCAACTACAACTGGATTCACTGGAAGTACAGAGACACCTGAAGCTACAACTCCGTTCACTGGAAGTACTCAGACACCGCCATCTACAACTGGATTCACTGGAAGTACCCAGACACCGCCATCTACAACTGGATTCACTGGAAAGTACAGAGACACGCCATCTACAACTGGATTCACTGGAAGCACCCAGACACCGCCATCTACAACTGGATTCACTGGAAGTACAGAGACATCGCCATCTACAACTGGATTCACTGGAAGTACCCAGACACCGCCATCTACAACTGGATTCACTGGAAGTACAGAGACACCGCCAACTACAACTGGATTCACTGGAAGTACAGAGACACCTGAAGCTACAACTCCGTTCACTGGAAGACTCAGGACACCGCCATCTACAACTGGATTCACTGGAAGTACAGAGACATCGCCATCTACAACTGGATTCACTGGAAGTACCCAGACACCGCCATCTACAACTGGATTCACTGGAAGTACAGAGACACCGCCAACTACAACTGGATTCACTGGAAGTACAGAGACACCTGAAGCTACAACTCCGTTCACTGGAAGTACTCAGACACCGCCATCTACAACTGGATTCACTGGAAGTACAGAGACATCGCCATCTACAACTGGATTCACTGGAAGTACAGAGACATCGCCAACTACAACTGGATTCACTGGAAGTACAGAGACACCGCCATCTACAACTGGATTCACTGGAAGCACCCAGACACCGCCATCTACAACTGGATTCACTGGAAGTACAGAGACATCGCCATCTACAACTGGATTCACTGGAAGCACCCAGACACCGCCAACTACAACTGGATTCACTGGAAGTACCCAGACACCGCCATCTACAACTGGATTCACTGGAAGTACAGAAACATCACCATCTACAACTGGATTCACTGGAAGTACAGAGACATCGCCAACTACAACTGGATTTACTGGAAGTACAGAGACACCGCCATCTACAACTGGATTCGACTGGAAGCACCCAGACACCGCCATCTACAACTGGATTCACTGGAAGTACAGAGACACCGCCATCTACAACTGGATTCACTGGAAGTACCCAGACACCGCCATCTACAACTGGATTCACTGGAAGTACAGAGACATCGCCATCTACAACTGGATTCACTGGAAGCACCCAGACACCGCCAACTACAACTGGATTCACTGGAAGTACCCAGACACCGCCATCTACAACTGGATTCACTGGAAGTACAGAAACTCACCATCTACAACTGGATTCACTGGAAGTACAGAGACATCGCCAACTACAACTGGATTTACTGGAAGTACAGAGACACCGCCATCTACAACTGGATTCACTGGAAGCACCCAGACACCGCCATCTACAACTGGATTCACTGGAAGTACAGAGACATCGCCATCTACAACTGGATTCACTGGAAGCACCCAGACACCGCCAACTACAACTGGATTCACTGGAAGTACCCAGACAACACGCCATCTACAACTGGATTCACTGGAAGTACAGAGACATCGCCATCTACAACTGGATTCACTGGAAGCACCCAGACACCGCCAACTACAACTGGATTCACTGGAAGTACCCAGACACCGCCATCTACAACTGGATTCATTGGAAGTACAGAAACATCACCATCTACAACTGGATTCACTGGAAGTACAGAGACATCGCCAACTACAACTGGATTTACTGGAAGTACAGAGACACCGCCATCTACAACTGGATTCACTGGAAGCACCCAGGACACCGCCATCTAAACAACTGGATTCACTGGAAGTACAGAGACATCGCCATCTACAACTGGATTCACTGGAAGACACCGCAGACACCGCCAACTACAACTGGATTCACTGGAAGTACCCAGACACCGCCATCTACAACTGGATTCACTGGAAGTACAGAGACATCGCCATCTACAACTGGATTCACTGGAAGCACCAACACCGCCAACTACAACTGGATTCACTGGAAGTACCCAGACACCGCCATCTACAACTGGATTCATGGAAGTACAGAAACATCACCATCTACAACTTGATTCACTGGAAGTACAGAGACATCGCCAACTACAACTGGATTTACTGGAAGTACAGAGAACACCGCCATCTAACATGGATTCACTGGAAGCACCCAGACACCGCCATCTACAACTGGAATTCACTGGAAGTACAGAGACATCGCCATCTACAACTGGATTCACTGGAAGCACCCAGACACCGCCAACTACAACTGGATTCACTGGAAGTACCCAGACACCGCCATCTACAACTGGATTCACTGGAAGTACCCAGACACCGCCAACTACAACCCCGTTCACTGGAAGCACCGAAACATCCATTATAACAAGTCCTGCTACTGAAACAACTGTGACAGGATCAACTGGTTCATCACAGAGTTCGCCATCATCTGCTTCTGGATCCACTGGCACTGAAACAACTATGACAGGATCAACTGGTTCATCACAGAGTTCGTCATCATCTGCTTCTGGATCCACTGGCACTGGAAGCACCGAAACATCCATTATGACAAGTCCTGCTACTGAAACAACTATGACAGGATCAACTGGTTCATCACAGAGTTCGTCATCATCTGTTTCTGGATCCACTGCTACTGGAAGCACCGAAACAAAAACGAGTACAACTAGTTGTATTAGTTCTTCAACTACTGATGCAGGAACAAGTACTACAGTTTCTTGTTAATTGCCTCTAAATGATAATCAATAAAGAGAAGATAATTTAAAAAATGAAATGACTCATTTAGAAAGTTGTGGAAAAGGTATAAAACTGTTGTAATTTGCAAACCAGAAATATAATATAAAATGCATTTTATTTCTGAGTTTTTCATTTTATTGTAATAAAGTATGTTTGATTTGTTCACCATTCAACTGCTCAATTTCGGAAATTAATACAAATAAAGTGCATCAGCTAATTTTTTTGTATAATATTTGGAACAATGGTTTCTATTGTAAGACAGAAAATAGATACTTCAAAATTTATGAATATTTAAAATTGTGGAATAGATATCTTTTCTATCTTAATACTAGAAATATCGTAAATATATGAACATTCAAAGATAATAGAGTTAAAATAATGGGACAGGATCTGATAAAGTATATTGAACTCAAATGTTTGTTGCCTAATGTGGTGATAATATTTACAGTTGTTTCAATAAGAGTTATTAATATCTCAGTTTTGATCTTAGTAATATATGAAAAGAAGAAACAAAATTCTGTCATAGCTACACTCTTCCTAAGCACTGACCAATTAATTCAAAAATAACACTTCAAGAATTGTCTTATTACTTGATACATTTTGAATTAATATATATATATTAATTTCACTTTAATCGTGGGAATTTGCTACTGCATCTCAAAATCTAAATTTCAAGACACACCATAAAGCTAACGAAGTTACAATCATAGTAATTACCATATCCGTAAATTCTGATACTTAATTATCCCTTAATTTAATTATGATAGCAAATATAAAAGATCTCACTTTCATCACTAAGTTTTGATAAACTAACTCGAGTTGAAGATCTCGCATGGTGTACTAATACAATAAACCCTATAAATCATCCAAAGATTTTCTAGGAAATTATTATTTACAAATTTAGTAATTCTAAAGAGATAGAACTTTTAATTATTCATATACTACAAAAACTGTATAAGACAGTTTATTTTAAATTCCATCATAATTTAATAATAAAATTAATAGTTTGACAATTGTATAAAGTTATGTTTACTTTCTGCTCTATTTTTAGCAATTTCAAATGACTTTCCTAAATAAGACATCTACTGAAAGATTCCTGCTTATCTTCCAAAAATATTTGAACGAGCCTTCCTAAAGATCTAGTTGCGATGACTGAAATTATTCACAAACTTAAGCTCATGATTGGTCTTCAGGATATTGCTTAAAAATCTGCTAACTCAAGCCAAACCCATCAATATAAAAATCCTCTGCTATGAACATGAAAATCTCCCTTAACTCTATTTTAGAATCCTCTTATCTTCCGTCATCAACACAGAGACAATTTTATCACCAATATGTCTAGGAAATTGTAAGCCAATTAAGTGTAAAACCTGAGTGGTTCAATGTACAGTAAATATTATCGATGATAAGAGTTCAGAAAAAGGGGAGAGATAACTCAGAGTCAAATAGAGAAAGTAGTTTCGAAATTTATCAACGAAGAAGAAATTGCACAATATTGCTTAAAAGATAAATAAAACCCAAATTTTTTTCTTTTCCTGTATGTCAAAGATGTTCCTTACGGAATACGACGAGAATTTCCTAGGTAAATTTCAGTACGAACCCGATTTTTATCCTACTGAAGTGATTCCGCCTTATTCCTACAGCGAAATTGAATGTGATATCAGATACTACCAACCTATCTATATGCCTTGGAAATTTCGAAACAAGACTAAATTACTCGGATTTGAAAAAGACGTAAGAATCAACATTTCTTCTCCGGGAAAGTACATTTTTTTCACTTCTGAAAACGGGTTCAGCTCTTCCTTTTGCCAGCCTTTCTTCGTCAATGGAAGGAGGTATTATTCCGTGACCAATTACTTTATTCACGAAAAGTTGAGGTTCTTTGGAGTGACGGGAAACGAACATTTTGGATGGCAAATCAACAGTTTATATCCTGATTCTGCTTACGAAATCGGGAGACAGGGAATCACTAACTTCGATGAAGAGGAATGGGATCAAATCTCTATTCATGTTCGTTGAAATAAATTTCAAACAATCATTAACCAAGCTAGTGTTGGGAGAATGAATCAAACATCGTTCGCAATCGGATCAGCGTTCTTTTATTCGTTTGTTCTTTTTACATAAATTAACAGATTTCGGACATTTTTTATGGAGAAATTTCTAATTTATTTCCAACAAATAAGACAAAATATAATCGGAATTTATTCATTTGCATCGAAAAGAGTAAATTACTGAACAGAATTACAAGTGTTGATCCCGTCATAAATCATGTTTGATTCACTTTTGAACCACTAGGTTGATTGATACTTTCTCAAACAATCAGTAACTTAATCCATAGCCGAAGAATAAATCAAGCATCGTTCGCAATCGAACCAATGTTTTCTTATTTGTCTTTTGTTTGTATATAAGTTAGTGAAATTTGGTCAATTTTTAATGAGAATGCTCCTAATTTTTTGGTTCCTGGTAATTCAAACAAGGCAAATTGAAATTTGTTGGCTTCCATAAAAAGCGAATAGTGAAGCAAATATGCAAACGTTAGTCCTGCTGCGAAGGTATTTGAGTTTTCTGATTTATAAGTTTCATTACTTCTTTAAAGTAATAATTTATTTATTTTTAGGTCATGAAATGCGGCTCTTACTACAAATACGTTCAGAATAAGGATCTCCGTCGAGAACTATTCAAAACAGCCGGATCTATCTTGGTTGACGCGTGTTTTAAAGATGACAATGTATGGGGCACTGGGATGACGAAACAGAACCTTGCACCATCCAAGTCTTTGAAATGGAAGGGAAAAAATCAGCACGGACTGATTTTGACGTGCTTAAGGGATTATTTGATGGGATTGGACAAGTTCAAAAATGAAATTGAAAATGTTACGAGATAATAGGTTATTTTTTATTTGAGAATAAATAAGTTATTTTATTTTTTCTGAGAAGATCCAGCGATAGGACCAAGTCCTGGGAACTGGATGGGGGCTAATCCAGGAAAGAGAAGAGTTCCTTGGGCTTGAGCTGCTGGAGGAGCTGGTTGAGGTTGTTGCTGCCCTTGGGCTACTTGGGGTTGTTGGGGCTGCTGAATTTGTTGGGGTTGTTGAACTTGTTGAGACGGAGCAGGCGTCGGGAGGGTGAAGAGGGGATGGGGAGTAGTTGCTGCTGGAGGAGGCAGAGTGGGGAAGGAGAATGGAGGGAGAGTTGGGAGGGTTGCAGCTGGGCCAGAACCTGCTCCTCCGACAGCTGGGAATGAGGGGAATTGGAAGCCTGAAGGGAATTGGAATGGGTGAGCAGGAGGAGGGAAAGTGAAAGGTTGGAATCCTTGTGGATGGAATCCTTGAGGTTGGAATCCTTGAGGTTGGAATCCTTGAGGTCGGAATCCTTGGGGTTGGAATCCTTGAGGTTGTTGGGGTTGAACTGGTTGGGATTGAGCTGATTGAGAAGGTTGACCTCCAATGGGTTGTTGAACTGCAACATTAGGGGCAGCTTGAGTTTGAGCTCCGGAAGCAGCAACAGGTTGACTGATTCCACCGTCAACTCTAGAAATGGCTGCGGCTGTTCCTTCGTTTCTGACGGTCTGTTCTAGATTTGGCAATGGAGGAGGACTAGCAAGGGAAGGAAGTTGGACTTGGTCAGGAACTCCAGGTCTTGCAGGAACAACAGGGCCTGGGGTGACGGCTGCAAACTGGGGAGCAGTCGGGAAGGTCGGGAATGCAGGAGCGGGAGTCATGAATGCGGTTCCGACTGTTGGGAAAACTTCGACACCATTAGGGAAAGTTGGTCTAGGAGGCTGCTCTCTAACAGCAGTGTCCCAAGTGGAAGTGGATCCTTGAGCAGGGACCTGAGGAGCTGGGGGAGCTTGAGTGACTCCATAGGGGGCGAAAGTGGGGAATCCACCGAATGGACTAGGGGTCGCAGCTGGAGGGAAGCCTGCAGCTCCTGCACCGAAAGCAGGAGGGAACCCAGGGAAGGCTGGAGGGGCTCCGAACCCGGGAACGGGGACAGGCTGAACTTGCTGAGGTTGGAAGGGAGACTGGACTCCGGTTTGAGTAACCTGATGAGCAGGGAGAGGCTGGGGTTGTTGGGGGTTCACTTGGGGAACAGGTTGCTGAGGATCAACTGGGGGAACGGCTTGTTGTTGATTAACTGAAGAGGCAGGTTGCTGGGGAGCAGGAGTGGATGGGAGGAGCTCAATATTCGAGTTGGGGATGGGGTCGACGTTGATGCTATTCTCGGATTCTGCTGCGAACTGCTTAGCACCGTGTTGTTGAGGATTTTGGTCTTTGCTGGAAAATTTTGTTATAATAATTAATATAGCAATTTGCTCTGACTCACCTCTTCTTGTTTTTCTTCTTTGCGATTTTTTCAAACTTTTCCTTTGTTCCAAGGTCTTTTCCGTTTTTGGCAGTAGACAACACCTTCAAAACTTCACTAGGAACTTCCTTGTCGAAACCGACTTCAGGCTCGGGAGGATCGGGAAGACAATTCATTCTCCTTACCGTGACTTCATAAGAGGCCTTATGTCCGTGTCCTGGTTGGACTATTTTTCTGACATTGGCAATTACGTCAAAGGAGATCTGACGACCGTTTCTGATGACTTCTCCTCCAGTGATAGCTTCTCCAGGACCAACGACGGTCATCCCGACTTCTTGGGAGAATCTGAGGCCTTCGAATGAGCAGCATTGAAGAATCAGACTGCAATACAAGATTTGTAAAAGTTACTATGTATTTCTCTCAAAAACCAAGGGTAACTTACGGTTGTCTTGGATGGTCAATGTATTCGATGCCTCCGACCCATTGATTCTTCCGCGGGCAAGACAATTGACTGAATCCACCACTACAGTTCTAGAAAATCAGAAAATCAATTTTAATTAAGGACTAACGGTGGATCCTACCGCAACCAATTTTGGAGCAGATTCGTGTCTGTATCTTTTTTGCTTTCTGTCTCCTTCTCTGAAGAACCCATCGGCTTGACCGTTGATGTCAGTTAAGAATTCACTGTCTTCCTGGAAATCTTCTGGAGAGACTACGCAGCTCGGCTGAGCACATCCGAGAACAGGAGCTCCAGAAGGCAGGACTTCGAAACTATAAGGAACTCCTGATTTTCCGCAATATGAGGCGAATACCGCTATTGGAAGAAGAAAGAATAGTAATAAATACCTTGTCATGGTTCTGAAAATACAAGTTATTAAAAATCCGGTTTAAATAGGATAAAAACCAAAGTCAACTTTTTGAAACAGGAGCAAGGTGACTAAAGGAAAATTGATTCGTAGTTTCAGTTTCAGGAATGAGAATGACCTCGTTTCGGATTTTTGGGAGAAACTTATTGTCGCGCAACGCAAAATCAACTCCCGCCGGGAAGCTCAGATAGCAATATCAAACTTCCTCGTATATCAGCGTAATTAGAGTTTAGCGTCCAAAGCGATCTAGAAGGAGGATGATATCGACTTTCGCTTACGATCATAACAAATTCACTTAATCCTAAGCACATGTGGAATTTTGGGTTACAAATAATTCATTAAAAGAATGATATCAACTCTTGTTTCAAAATCGCAGATGATCGTGACAAGTTCGCCTGATCTTAAATACGGAAAAATTTTACGTTAAAAGTAATCTAAAGAGAAAATGACATTAATTTCACCTGGAAATCCCTCAAAATTGAGACAAATTCTTTCATTTCTAAGTAGAAATGGAATCCAGCAAGAAAACCTTCAATAATAGACAAAATCCCGATATAGAGAATTTTCACGAACATTATTTTTGCTATTCTCTACCACTATTGGAGATTTATTTACTGTAAGATAGGTTTATTGCGGAGAATTATCGGCTGATCGAATTCTAGAAGAAAGCGTGATCCACGTAAAACCCGCAATATTCGTGAATTTAGTTTTTCAGGGATCACGAATTGTAAATTTCCAATTAATTTAAATAAAAAAGAAACATCCTTTTACTGATACACTGAGTATTTCAAAAGGTCAAGAACTGCTGCATTAAGAAACCAGTTAATAAAAATCTTCAAATTCAAACTACCCTTGAACGAGAAATCCAGGATTTGTTCGAGAAGGAAAATCCAGGAGGAGCTCTTTTCAAATGTGGAGCGTGGAATCCGGATAGCAGAATGGATCTGTTTGTCGGAGGAGCAAGTATGTCGCCGCTCAAAGAAAAAAGTTTCCGCTTGTCAAGCAGAAACGTCTCTTCCTGAATGATGCCCTCAGGCGTGATTCCCTCGAGGTCAATCGACAGAAAGTTTTTGAATCAAATTATTTTAGACCTATATTAACTCATAAATTTCTGCATTTCTTTATTACTACAAAGTAGGAAAATGTAAAGATGGTTTTATTTTTACGAATATGGAAAATAAACAACAATGCGAAAACGGAAATCGAACAAAATCACCAAGTAATTAAAGAAAACAAGTCTGACCGGTCAAGAAGACAATCAAGAATCTCAAAGAGTGGATCGGGAACAAGATTCCAATGCAATCTGAGATTTTACAGATTAATTAAATATATCAAAGAATTGTAATTCAAAATCGGTGGTTTCTGGAGAATTATAACTTCTTCTAGTTTTTTAAAGTAAAAATAGCAGCAACAATTCCGCAGAGCAATAACAAAATAATTACAAAACCAACAACAGCAAGAATTCTTTTTTGACGAAAATTGGTGTTTTTCTGGGTTTCCAAGTTATAGGAAGAATCAAGACAGCAATCCATTTTTGATAATGAATATTTGTGAATTATCATTAAGCATCTTTAAATTACAGTGGATCAATAACGTTATCATAAGTAATTTTTGTTATCAAACTCCTTATTTGTGGGAAAATGACTCCTCACAAAATATTGGAATTGAGAATAGCGATAAACAGCAAGGTTAATTGCTTTTTATTTACTTCAAGAAAAGTAGATCTAATAATCAATGTGATATTGAAGATAATTCGGGGGCATATGTGACGATCTTACAAGGAAAAGTGTATTTATTCAAAGTGGTTTTTTGATATTACTAATATACCATTTTGTAATGCTTTAAATGTAGATTCCGAATTAATGTTTTGTTCTTGTTGAACGGCCTTCTGAAGAGCAATAATTCGACAGATCTCTAAATATAAGATCGTGTTTTCTTGTATTTCTCATTACTTTTTAGAAAAACTAATTAGTACATGGAACCCTGTCTGTAATTTTTACAGCGATTTATAGATTTTGGAGTAATGACTTAAACAACATATGGCATTCCAGGATTCAGTTAAGTTTAGTGTATGAAAAATTATTTTAAAAATTTTTTTCAATTGTGCTCGAAAAAAGTTAATAGCTTAATTCATAAATGACTTGAGATGATATTAATATGCCTTTCGTAAATCTCCTCCAATTTTCTATCAAACAATATGCGAATTATTTCTTCCAGTCATTATTAAAGAAAGATGAGAAATTTCTTTATGATCCCTAATACTGTCCATATTAGACAACATACATTCAGCGCAGTATTTAAGGACCGAGTTCTTGATATGTTGTTAAACAATATGAACTATATAATTATGTAATTATATATAAAGAAAGTAAGCTCTTTACCTTCATTTTGGGAAGAAACATTTTTCTGAAAGATTTCAGAGATTGTAATCCAGAATGGTTCAAAGAAAATGAAGCTCGGTTTCTTTTGTTTTCCATGGTTATTCTCCTATCAATATCATACTTAAAACCAACCGATCAAAACGATAAAAGGATAGTGTAGAAATAAAAAATAATAAAGTGCTGGACATAATTATAAGCAATTATGATTTTTCATATACCAGGTATGTGTTCGAGTGAGTTATTATCATAATATAATAGAACAGAATTAATTACTAATAAAAGAAAAGAAAATGTAGGAGTTATTTGGTAAAAGTACAAGAAATCTTGAAAATTCCGAGATCTGACGCAAGTCACTGCAACATAAATATAAGTTGTTGTCACTTCTTTTTGGTTCAAACCGGTTGTTTTTATGTATTGTTACTACTGTATCATGTCTTGTGGTATCAAGTTTACTATGAGAGAGGATATATTAAGAATACTCGACAAGCCGGAAAAACTTATGAATGTATTATTAGAGAACTTGATTGTTCAGAAACCAAAATAAGACAGATTTTCCATTAGAAGAAATATGAGAAGAGGTCTAGTCATCTACAGGAATTAAATCTAAGAGACTAGCAAAGAATCCGAAAGAAGGGTTCGAATCCCATGAAAGATATTAGAAATGAATGTGAAGTTGATGCCTCTATTAGAACTGTTGACATAATAGTCGTTGTCAAAGCTCTTCATTACAAGGTATTGAAGTTGATAAAGGTTCCAAGAATCTTACCAATCTGTAAGGAAATAAGGCCTGAATTTTCAGAAACTAATATGGATAGGGACTGAAAGCATGTAATTGTAATCTGTTTGTGACTTATTTAATTTTTCATTTTTAAAATTACTGTTTCTAATGAAAAAAGTTCAATTTTCATGGATCTGATGGCTATAAGTATTATTCATATTAATTGAGGAAAGAACTCTAATCTTTTTCTAAGTATAACTTTGGTAGGAATTCCGTTATGATATAAGAAGGATTTCCCCAAGTTAGCAAGCTTGAACTGAACTTTATTACTGTCAAAATGAAGAGTACCAATTACCACTGTCTTTTATAAAAAAAGCTTGTGCCATTTGTCAGATAATATTAATGACAGAGATTTGTTTTTAAATAAGACAATACGTGAATTCATGTTATTAATGATGCCATACAATGATTTGGTAAGAACCAAATCTCTCTTCTACCCTAATCTACACATTCGCCTGATTGGAATCCAATAGAGAATTATCAAAGTATTATGACTCGACAATTATTCAAGGATGGACAGCAGTATTCTAATTTTTCTGAATTGAAGAAAGCCATTGCAGACTGTTGTAAGAACATACCTTCAAGAACCATAAATAATATAACTCATCCAATGAATTACAGATTATTTGATGTAATCAGTAAAAATGGATGCAAGACACATTAATAATTTTTGTTGTAGTTTTAAATACACAGAATTTTAATAACTAAATATATTTACGACAAAGTGATTTATGTCAGGTTTTGAAATTTTTTGAATTACTCGCGCATGTGCAAACGAATTTTAAAATTTTCCTTTGTTTTACTGATACTTTAGTATTCTCTATCATATTATTGCAATAACTTCTTTAACACTCGGAGTTCCGACTGCAATTTAGGCAGCTTCTGGTAGAGTTTGGGCATTTAGTCCAATCATATATAAGATTTTTGAACATTTTTTGGTTCGCTGAAAAATTATAAAATTGAAAATTTGTTTGTTTTCGAGTATAAAAATTCTTAATAATTCAATTGATAAGGATGAATGAAAAATATCTACATATCTGCTGTAAAGGGGAGGTGAATAATTATCGAATAGTATATTAACCACCCATATCTGTTAACCCTGAGATAAAATATAATAATTCTTTCAAATACCTCAATATCATTCCTATTCGACTTCTTCCTTTGAACTTGGGAGATAAGCAACGAGATCTATTTCTTGTTGAAGCACAATACCAATTACATTATTTCATATTAACAGAATGGGTTCTTTACTTTAATTTTTAAACGAAAACTTTTATTGGAAAATATTTAAAAGACAACATTACACATTCAAAGATAATAATCATATGATTGGGTTTGTTTTCCATTATTATTCATTCATTAATACTAGAATTAATGAAAAATTTGCCTAAATAGTATATTGAATACAAAAATTAATATGTCAATTTCTTATTTAAAATATTTCCTAACATTAGATTATGATCCACTTGTATATTATAAAAGAATTAACTGATTTCAAAAATTCCTTCAACATTGATTTTGCATCAACTTCTAACATTTTTCGTCAAACTTTACACCAATCAGTCGAATTTGATAAGTTTTGAAAAATTCTCATGATTCCTCCTATGGTTTCAACCGAAAATTTGATTTTTCAATTTTTTCAAATTTCGATCTTTTTCTTAAGTGAATCTTGCAAAAAATATTCAGAGGACTTTTTGATATTATAAATTCGGCAAAAAAGGATTAATGAGTTAAGTGACTCCACATATTTCTGCATGAAACAAATAATATCGACATTTTTGAATATTTTCGTAAATTTTCTCTCTTCAAAATAGAGTTTAACAATTCAATTATTCCTCATATAAGAAAATAACTGGTATTTTCCTTTAACAGGAAAGAGACCTTGTTGCTTATCCCCCAAGCTCAAAAAAAGTCGAATAGAAATGTTGTTCAGATATTGGACAAACTTTTATATTTTGTTTGAAAGTGTGCGGTTATGAATGGTTCATGTGCCAATAAACAGCTAAGAACGTACTGATTTTAATGTATAGAACTTTGTTTTGCCAGCTCTATTATTAGAATGGTTCTTAAGATTGTTTGCATTAGAAAACAAACTAATTTTCAACTTCATCAGTTTTTCAGCAAACCAAAAAATTTATATACGGTTAAACTAAATTTCCAAACATCTGCCTTAAGTTGCCTAAAATACAATCCGGATTCCGAGTTTTAATGTTTCCATTCTCACGATACGTTTGTATACCATTTACAACACTGTAGGCATAAAGATCGGAATTAAACCGGAACGGCCTGGACAGGATGCCCACAGCTCCGCCCAGTCAGCCGACGCCTGTGAAGTGAGACTAAAGTGTTAGAGAGTTAACCTTTGAGAGAATTCAACTCCAACCTGATCCGAGTTTGACCTCGGTCAAATACGGGCCTTTCCTCACTTTGTTCTATGTTTATGTTGAGATAAACAAGCTTAATTGCTAATGGTAGGAACCAACAGTTTTCCGTCCAATCAAGGAGCTCCAAGGTGTCACACCATTGACATCCAACCAATAACACACACCAATAGTACAGCAATAACATACTATTTATTCCATTATCTTGTGAGTAAAAATTAAAGTAGTTATCATTTTCGTCATTATTCCCAAACCTTTCTTTCAAAAGAGTGTGTACAAATTTTTTTACGCACCCTTTCTTTGGAGAGCACCAATCGGATTATTTTTCTTTATCCAACTCCAAAAAACAGTACGTGAAAAAATTCTCACGTATTCTCTTCGAAGAGAGTTTTGGGAATAATGGCGAAAAAGATAATAACCCTAGTAAAAATACGATTACACACAGAATTGATTGAGGATATTGAGTCTCTACATATTTAAACGTCACATCATCCTCATTTACGGCAATTAAGTCTTCCAAAAATGCTTAAAAGCCTTTGCAGCAAATTCTCGGCTTGAGGCTGTGGAAGAACTTGGCTTCATAGATGAGGATGAAGCTGGTTGCGCAGATGAAGAAGAAGCAGGGCTCGAGACTGTGGATGACCCTGGCTTCATAGATGAGGATGAAGCTGGTTGCGCAGATGAGGATGAAGCTGGTTGCACAGATGAAGAAGAAGCTGGGCTCGAGATTGTGGAAGATCCTGGCTTCATAGATGAGGAAGAAGTTGGGCTCGAGACTGTGGATGATGCTGGCTTCACAGATGTAGAAGAAGTTGGGCTCGAGACGGTAGGTGGATCCTGTCTTCATAGTTGTGAAAGGTGCTGAGCTCGAGACGGTAGGTGATCCTGTCTTCATAGTTGTGGAAGGTGCTGAGCTCGAGACGGTAGGGGATCCTGTCTTCATTGTCGGGGAAGAAGTTGGGCTCGAGACGGTAGGTGATCCTGTCTTCATAGTTGTGGAAGAAGTTGGGCTCGAGGCTGTGGAAGAACCTGGCTTCATAGTCGGGGAAGAAGTTGGGCTCGAGGCTGTGGAAGAACCTGGCTTCATAGTCGGGGAAGAAGTTGGGCTCGAGACTGTGGATGATGCTGGCTTCACAGATGTAGAAGAAGTTCGGCTCGAGGCTGTGGAAGATCCTGGCTTCAATAGTCGGGGAAGAAGTTGGGCTCGAGGCTGTGGAAGATCCTGGCTTCATAGTCGGGGAAGAAGTTGGGCTCGAGACTGTGGATGATGCTGGCTTCACAGATGTAGAAGAAGTTGGGCTCGAGACGGTAGGTGATCCTGTCTTCATTGTCGGGAAGAAGTTCGGCTCGAGGCTGTGGAAGATCCTGGCTTCATAGTCGGGGAAGAAGTTGGGCTCGAGGCTGTGGAAGAACCTGGCTTCATAGTCGGGGAAGAAGTTGGGCTCGAGATTGTGGATGATGCTGGCTTCACAGATGTAGAAGAAGTTCGGCTCGAGGCTGTGGAAGATCCTGGCTTCATAGTCGGGGAAGAAGTTGGGCTCGAGACTGTGGAAGATCCTGGCTTCACAGATGTAGAAGAAGTTGGGCTCGAGACGGTAGGTGATCCTTTTTCATTGTCGGGGAGAAGTTGGGCTCGAGGCTGTGGAAGATCCTGGCTTCATAGTCGGGGAAGAAGTTGGGCTCGAGGCTGTGGAAGATCCTGGCTTCATAGTCGGGGAAGAGTTGGGCTCGAGGCTGTGGAAGAACCTGGCTTCATAGTCGGGGAAGAGTTGGGCTCGAGGCTGTGGAAAGACTTGGCTTCATAGTCGGGGAAGAAGTTGGGCTCGAGGCTGTGGAAGATCCTGGCTTCACAGATGTAGAAGAAGTTGGGCTCGAGACGGTAGGTGATCCTGTCTTCATAGTTGTGGAAGGTGCTGAGCTCGAGACGGTAGGTGATCCTGTCTTCATTGTCGGGGAAGAAGTTGGGCTCGAGACTGTGGATGATGCTGGCTTCAGATGTAGAAGAAGTTGGGCTCGAGACGGTAGGTGATCCTGTCTTCATAGTTGTGGAAGGTGCTGAGCTCGAGACGGTAGGTGATCCTGTCTTCATAGTTGTGGAAGGTGCTGAGCTCGAGACGGTAGGGGATCCTGTCTTCATTGTCGGGGGAGAAGTTGGGCTCGAGACGGTAGGTGATCCTGTCTTCATAGTTGTGGAAGAAGTTGGGCTCGAGGCTGTGGAAGATCCTGGCTTCACAGATGTAGAAGAAGTTGGGCTCGAGACGGTAGGTGATCCTGTCTTCATAGTCGGGGAAGAAGTTGGGCTCGAGGCTGTGGAAGAACTTGGCTTCATAGTCGGGGAAGAAGTTGGGCTCGAGGCTGTGGAAGATCCTGGCTTCATAGTCGGGGAAGAAGTTGGGCTCGAGGCTGTGGAAGAACCTGGCTTCATAGTCGGGGAAGAAGTTGGGCTCGAGGCTGTGGAAGAACTTGGCTTCATAGTCGGGGAAGAAGTTGGGCTCGAGACTGTGGATGATGCTGGCTTCACAGATGTAGAAGAAGTTGGGCTCGAGACTGTGGAAGACGTTGAAGCAATATTAGTGGTAGAACCAGGAGTTGTAGTGGTAGTAGTGGTAGTTGTAGTTGTAGTTGTAGTACTAGTAGTGGTGGTGGTGGTGGTTTTCGATGGTGGAGTCGTTGTTGGCACGACGTCTGGATCTAAGTGTTTTGCAACATCTGTTACATTTTGAGGCGTTGCCATCACTACACCGGGCACATTGTTTAAATTGTAGGAAGACATATCGCCGGACATGTCGACGACAGCCATAGAGGCGGGCTTGTTGGAGTTAGAGCTCGCAATTACTTTTTTGATGATAGTCCCAACTCCTTTAGCGTCATTGTTAAAAGCATCATTGTCGTTATAAGCTGAGACTGGAGGAGAGAAAAGACAGAACTTTGTTTCCTGTGAAGTTGCGGCTAATTCGATGCTTCTCCGGAAACGAGAGAAGAATGACGCCTGCTCAGGATTAAAGTGAGAATCGACTGCTTTTGTCTGGTTCGGGTTCATTCCGCTGAGTGAAGTCCAATTGGTAGACTTTATGGCATTTTGCAGAGCTTCAGCCGTACTGTAGTTTTCAGCACTGTTGAAAGTTTGATCAGTGTAGCGTAACAAGGTGACCGTCAAGTGACCAGTGGTGAAATTCAGTCCGTTAATGAGTGTGGTAATGTTATTTGTTGTCTGAAATTGCGGTTTTAGGGATAAGTTTTAAGGAATTGAAACTCACTTGTTTGATTGTGTCATCCTTTGTGGACGCATTTCTATAGCCGATGTTATAAGCAATAGTCAGCACTTCATTCTTATATTGTGGAGTTACTGTGGTAGTTGTCGTTGGTGTAGTGGTTGTTGAATTGTCGTGTTTCTTCTTCAATCCGAAAACAAGTCCTAGTACGATGCCAACAATAACTAGGCACACAGCAAGGACAATCCCTACTATTATCGCTATCCGTTTTCGATTGTATTTTGGACGCAAAGTCGGTGCTGCTATATCGTTCTCCCAAGAATCCATTATCGAGAATTATACTTCTGAAACGATGAGTTAATGGAAAAAGAGACCGACAACGCCTTTTCAAAAAATGAAAATATAGGTAATTGATATGGAAACTCTCAGATCGTAAAACTCTACTTCCACCCAAAAAGATAAAATAATTTTCAAAAGAACAAATCAATTAAATTCCAGTATTACTGATGTAATGAAATAAAAAGAGAAAATGACTTTCTAGGAGTTAGGAGTATTTTTGATGGTTCTCTGTCCACTACAGTAATAAATTAAATTTTATTAGATTTACCAAAACAATTAAAGCATCAAATTGCCTAATATTGTGAATTAAGTAAAATACACCATAGAAATGAAGAAAAGTAGTTAAAAAAAACTAATGATATAAAGTGCGTTTTTTAAACTTTTTGTGACCTACAATAAGCGATTATTAAATGACTTGGTTTTGAAATGAGAGGATAAACTACTGCTATTTTTGCTGGAATATTTTATTAAAAATGAATAAACCGTAATGGGGCAACTTTACTCAAAAACTAATAGACAATCAAAAGATATGCAGACCATCATTAGTCGCTTAGAAGAAAAAACTTTTCCTTCCATCCATAAGCTGATTAGGAGCTTGGGAAAGTATTATTTCTGATAAACGAATTTTACTGAGAGCTGATAACTTAAAACATTTAAAATTGAAGTTTTAAAATATTGTTTATTTTATAGCGTTTCTTGCACCTAAGAATTAAAAATCGGTAAACCTCACATTTCAAAATTGAATTAAAAAACATTCACAACAGTGCCAACATCTCTTGATTCGAAATTATTTCCTTTTAATTTTCCAAAGGTACAATTTGAATATCAGTCCTGGCGCCGGCAACGCCTGATTATTTCTTTGATTACTGATTTTTAGGGTCAGTATGAATAAAAAACTATTCCACTCCCCTCATCAAAATTCTCTAACTTTTTTCTCTCAGTTTCGTAAGCACAAGTAGAGTGAAAATTCTAGATTTGCTATCAACCATCTTCGTTTCTCACTATTTTAATGGATACCAACTTTTATAAATAAAACAATTATGACAAAATAATATGGGATTTTCAACACAAATGTAGACTGTTGTACTTTTGCATATATCCGTGATGTTTTCAGGTGAACTTCTACTGCAATATAGTAAATCATAATTAATTACTAATAGAATGAAAGATCTTTAGAAATTGATCTGTGAACAAATAAGGAGGTTTCGCATTTGGAGCGAATGATTGCGGTGAAAATTATATAATTGCTTTCTTATTTTTAATTACAATGAAACTGTCAACAATAGTTTTAATATCCTTTTTATTAATATCGTTAAATATCCTGTTATTAATTGAATTGATTAGATTATCAAAGGTTTCTTGAGGCAAATTCCTCCAGCAATTTACAATGGTCTCTGAAGAAACAAAAGCTATTGCATAAACTTCTGTTTTTGAGGCATAATATCCCCAACTATGGTCTATTAAACAACTGTTTGGAGAATATCTGAGTCGGAATAAAAGAGAGGTTCCGTTATCTTCAAACTTTCATTTGGTAACCTATTTTATTTGATCCATAGTATTTTCTTGTTCAAAAATGAAGCTATCATTAGTGTCGCTTTACACTATGAAAGATCTCTGCCTTAAGAAGTCAGCGAGTAGTTCCCAGTGATCATTATGCAAGTAAAGAAGCCGACTTATAATTTTCTCAGTTAAAGAGAAACCATCTATAAATTAGCCGATGATATATTAAGCAAAGTTATGGGACTCTTTCCGAAAAGCATATCATTGATACGTGCATTATCAGAACTATCAAAATCAAACTTCTTTTCTTCAGAAAAGACAGCTTTTAAAAAAGTCATAAGCACAATTTGAAGTTATAAATTTACAGGTCTTGTTTATATCAATTCGTATATATCAAAATTTGGATGTCCCATGAGTAGATGGAATTTCTTAAGCTTTCTTCCGTTTCGACAACTTGAGGTGGAAAAGTTAAACAATAATGTCGCGGAAAGCGAGAAGACTCCTAACACGAAAACCCTGGAGATGCAGAAACTCAATTTGCGCGCCAAAGAAGCGGTGGAGAAAAGTAGAAGCGACGCTACGGGACCGGACGACGTCGCAAAGAGTTATTGTTGATTTGTACTGTTGACTACTGGAATAAAGTGACCAGTTAACCATTGTCAATTAAGGGAAGAATCCAGAATCCCTTACAAATAATTCTAAAAGAAATATTTGTCTCACAATTATCTTGCACACCCTTTGAAAATTAGATAAAATTCCGTTTCTCTCAGAGCACATCAGTGATCGATTGCTTTTGGCTTTTCTAAATGATCAAGACTTACATTTTCCCGCTGATAAATCTGTCTGATTTTAATTTCTGAAGAATCAAGATATTTTGCAAGGAATTCAAAGTCTTTTCAACTTGTTGAGAACTTTCCGTATATTTTTTCGTAGTCAGTAGACTATTTAATATGAAGTGCAATGTAGCAGCAATAAATAAAATAGTTAAATGCCCACAAAAAATTTGAAACAGCTTATATTTGTTGTCATGGTTTACGTTAGATGTAGAAATTGCAAAATTTTCTTGTATTCAAAGAAGTTTCCGACTCTTATTTTTCTAGTAAGTAGTTGTGCTCTATCGTATTACAACGAAATTTCACTTAAATTCATAACTGGTACAGGGAAAAACGCGACTGCTATCCACATTAAGGAGTATTCCATAAACATAAGAAGTATAACAAAAAAATTAAATCCGTTTTTAAAAGTATAGGACACTTTGTTTTTGTAAATGCTGATTCTTAAATACTTTCCAAATCCGAATAATTTGGTTTTACTTCAAAAAATCTGAACTTTATAATTAGGATGATAAACCGCCGTAAGTTTGTTGTGCTTTGAACATTAGTTTTCCACACACTTGATTATCAGAATCAGACACTTGTTCTCTAAATTTAGGAACTTTAGTTTTAGAATTGATGAACAATCAAATCAATACTAGTTTGAATATCACATCCGGGATGATAAATGTTTCACTTATTTTAATTGTTGAGTAAATTCTGTTATTTCATTGGAATCAAAGATATGTAAGAACTTTCAGATTTCTTGCTTCATGTTTACGTGAAACCATCTGACTCATGATTGTTTAAGAATTAGCGAAATCACCATTATTTTCAATTACATGTATTTAAGATTTGATAGTAACAAATTTATGAGACATCATTACAAAGAACAAAGCAAAGAACTCCTTGGCTTCTATGCTTACACTATTTTTACAAAAAATGAGTGCTTGACTGCTCAGTGAATAAAACAAAATTGTATCGTGGTTCTCTCTGAGCACCTATTCTTATAATGAGAAATACGTTACCAAACGTCTTATTCTTGAGAAAAAGACTTTCATGGAACATCAAGATTAAAAATAATGATGAATCACTAAGTTAATCTATTTTTTCGCACCTGATGAGAAAACAAATTCCAATGACGAAATTAATGATAAAAACAATCCTCATTCAATAGATAATAATTTTAACTTTATTTATTTATAAAAAAGATTAAAATGAGAATAGCTGCTTGTAACCATCTAAGTTCAAAATATCGAAAAAACATAATCAGAGTTTGATGCAATTTTCCATGTTCAGTAATTAATTCTGTCAGTTGATGCAGTCGAAGATGGCAGTAGTGGAGAACGGTAGATGAATCATCAATACAAAAGAGGCAAGCAGACCTCTACACTTCGCTATTAGTGTGCCTGATTCGCGTTTTGTATTTATCGTAATTATATAATTCTTTAAGTAATAACAATGTATTATATCTTGCTTTACCGCGGTTATTATAGTTATCACTTTCTTTGGTTTAATTGCCCAAGTCTAGGGGCGATAAAGAGACCGATACAAATCAGTAGCAAGAGGGATTACTACGTTCACTGCCCTTCAAGTATCCGTCGATTTATAATTATTAACGATTTAGAAAGTGCACACTAGTATTCCTGCTATGTGAAATTACAAAATCAAATAAAAATTATTGATACAACAAAATAGTCTTTGCTGCTTAGTACATCTGCAGTTACTCACTATAAACGAGTAATTACCAGTTATAACTTGATGCAGGTACTGCATTTGTAAATACTAACAACGCAATCAAGTCCTTGACTCATATCTACTTCCTAGTGCGTCCAGCAGATCAATTTAGAAACGAAAATTGCGCTAGCCAGATATCAAAAGTCATCACCAAATTATAATTTTCTTATCCTACCACAGTTGGATTCGTGATTCATAATATTTCAAAGTTTTTAAATGTGGTAAGTACACTGCCGGAATTACATCGTTATGATGAAGGTAATCATGGAGACGGCAAAAACAGCTATTATTGACCTTCAGGTGGTTAGACTACTAACTTGTCTTTGAGTTCTCTCAAAAGCATAAATGCAGAAACGTTGCAATTTAGATATCGTAGAGACGATATCCGTCGATGCAGAGAATTTCACATTACAGTTCTATTACCTCTGCTTCACCATCAGTGAAGACTCTGACTGCTGTAACATTAACAAAACGATTTTCAGGTGAATACCTTTTTAAAGCGTATTGCAGTTTCCCCTATATCATTCCAAAATTCGTAGTACAGACTTCCATTATTGTAACTTTGTTATCGCAGAAGCAGCATTCGTGAATAATTTTCCATCCCACTATTTCATTAAGTCTTACCCGAGAGCAAACCCGTTTCCAATTTGTTACACATAATCATTTAAATGATTATATTATATAAAATAGAAAAAAATCATACCATTCTTCTTCCAGTCATCAATTTTAGACGATTCAGCGAATCTCATTCTCGATATCAACAAAAATGAGCACTACCACTATATATTTTATACCATTTACAAAACCAATACATTATTTATTCCATTATCATGTAAGTATATCTACGATTACACACAATTGTCTGCGAATACAAAATTTTTCGATACTTTAAAGTTCCAATATTCACTTTCAAGACATTTATCTTCTATCAAAAGTGAGAACAGTAGTTGTAGTACCGGAAGCCGGAGTCGTTGTTGTAGTACCGGAAGCCGGAGTTGTGGTGGTAGAACCAGAAGCTGCTGTTGTTGTGGTAGAACCAGAACCAGGAGTTGTGGTGGTAGAACCAGAAGCTGCTGTTGTTGTGGTAGAACCAGAACCAGGAGTTGTGGTGGTAGAACCAGAAGCTGCTGTTGTTGTGGTAGAACCAGAACCAGGAGTTGTGGTGGTAGAACCAGAACCAGGAGTTGTGGTGGTAGAACCAGAAGCTGCTGTTGTGGTGGTAGAACCGGAACCAGGAGTTGTTGTGGTGGATCCAGAAGCTGCTGTTGTTGTGGTGGATCCAGAAGCCGGAGTTGTTGTGGTGGTGGATCCAGAACCAGGAGTTGTGGTGGTAGAACCGGAAGCCGGAGTTGTGGTGGTAGAACCAGAACCAGGAGTTGTTGTTCGGTAAACCAGAAGCTGCTGTTGTTGGTGGTAGAACCAGAACCACGGAGTTGGGTGGTAGAACCGGAAGCTGCTGTTGTGGTGGTAGAACCAGAAGCCGGAGTTGTGGTGGTAGAACCGGAAGCCGGAGTTGTGGGTGGTAGAACCAGAAGCCGGAGTTGTGGTGGTAGAACCAGAAGCCGGAGTTGTGGTGGTAGAACCAGAAGCTGCTGTTGTTGTGGTAGAACCAGAACCAGGAGTTGTGGTGGTGATCCAGAAGCTGCTGTTGTGGTGGTGAGTCCAGAACCAGGAGTTGTGGTGGTAGAACCGGAAGCCGGAGTTGTGGTGGTAGAACCAGAAGCCGGAGTTGTGGTGGTGGATCCAGAAGCTGCTGTTGTGGTGGTGGATCCAGAACCAGGAGTTGTTGTGGTGGATCCAGAAGCTGCTGTTGTGTGGTGGATCCAGAACCAGGAGTTGTGGTGGTAGAACCGGAAGCCGGAGTTGTGGTGGTAGAACCAGAAGCCGGAGTTGTGGTGGTGGATCCAGAAGCTGCTGTTGTGGTGGTGGATCCAGAACCAGGAGTTGTGGTGGTGGATCCAGAAGCTGCTGTTGTGGTGGTGGATCCAGAAGCTGCTGTTGTGGTGTGGATCCAGAACCAGGAGTTGTTGTGGTGGATCCAGAAGCTGCTGTTGTTGTGGTAGAACCAGAACCAGGAGTTGTGGTGGTGGATCCAGAAGCTGCTGTTGTGGTGGTGGATCCAGAAGCTGCTGTTGTTGTGGTGGATCCAGAAGCTGCTGTTGTTGTGGTAGAACCAGAACCAGGAGTTGTGGTGGTGGATCCAGAAGCTGCTGTTGTGGTGGTGGATCCAGAACCAGGAGTTGTGGTGGTAGAACCGGAAGCCGGAGTTGTGGTGGTAGAACCAGAAGCCGGAGTTGTGGTGGTGGATCCAGAAGCTGCTGTTGTGGTGGTGGATCCAGAACCAGGAGTTGTTGTGGTGGATCCAGAAGCTGCTGTTGTTGTGGTAGAACAGAACCAGGAGTTGTGGTGGTAGAACCGGAAGCCGGAGTTGTGGTGGTAGAACCAGAAGCCGGAGTTGTGGTGGTGGATCCAGAAGCTGCTGTTGTGGTGGTGGATCCAGAACCAGGAGTTGTGGTGGTGGATCCAGAAGCTGCTGTTGTGGTGGTGGATCCAGAAGCTGCTGTTGTGGTGGTGGATCCAGAACCAGGAGTTGTTGTGGTGGATCCAGAAGCTGCTGTTGTTGTGGTAGAACCAGAACCAGGAGTTGTGGTGGTGGATCCAGAAGCTGCTGTTGTGGTGGTGGATCCAGAAGCTGCTGTTGTTGTGGTGGATCCAGAAGCTGCTGTTGTGGTGGTGGATCCAGAACCAGGAGTTGTGGTGGTAGAACCGGAAGCAGGAGTTGTTGTGGTGGATCCAGAAGCTGCTGTTGTTGTGGTAGAACCAGAACCAGGAGTTGTGGTGGTGGATCCAGAAGCTGCTGTTGTGTGGTGGATCCAGAACCAGGAGTTGTGGTGGTAGAACCGGAAGCCGGAGTTGTGGTGGTAGAACCAGAAGCCGGAGTTGTGGTGGTGGATCCAGAAGCTGCTGTTGTGGTGGTGGATCCAGAACCAGGAGTTGTTGTGGTGGATCCAGAAGCTGCTGTTGTTGTGGTAGAACCAGAACCAGGAGTTGTGGTGGTGGATCCAGAAGCTGCTGTTGTGGTGGTGGATCCAGAAGCTGCTGTTGTTGTGGTGGATCCAGAAGCTGCTGTTGTGGTGGTGGATCCAGAACCAGGAGTTGTGGTGGTAGAACCGGAAGCAGGAGTTGTTGTGGTGGATCCAGAAGCTGCTGTTGTTGTGGTAGAACCAGAACAGGAGTTGTGGTGGTAGAACCGGAAGCCGGAGTTGTGGTGGTAGAACCAGAAGCCGGAGTTGTGGTGGTGGATCCAGAAGCTGCTGTTGTGGTGGTGGATCCAGAACCAGGAGTTGTGGTGGTGGATCCAGAAGCTGCTGTTTGTGGTGGTGGATCCAGAAGCTGCTGTTGTGGTGGTGGATCCAGAACCAGGAGTTGTTGTGGTGGATCCAGAAGCTGCTGTTGTTGTGGTAGAACAAGAACCAGGAGTTGTGGTGGTGGATCCAGAAGCTGCTGTTGTGGTGGTGGATCCAGAAGCTGCTGTTGTTGTGGTGGATCCAGAAGCTGCTGTTGTGGTGGTGGATCCAGAACAGGAGTTGTGGTGGTAGAACCGGAAGCAGGAGTTGTTGTGGTGGATCCAGAAGCTGCTGTTGTTGTGGTAGAACCAGAACCAGGAGTTGTGGTGGTGGATCCAGAAGCTGCTGTTGTGGTGGTGGATCCAGAACCAGGAGTTGTGGTGGTAGAACCGGAAGCCGGAGTTGTGGTGGTAGACACAGAAGCCGGAGTTGTGGTGGTGGATCCAGAAGCTGCTGTTGTGGTGGTGGATCCAGAACCAGGAGTTGTTGTGGTGGATCCAGAAGCTGCTGTTGTTGTGGTAGAACCAGAACCAGGAGTTGTGGTGGTGGATCCAGAAGCTGCTGTTGTGGTGGTGGATCAGAAGCTGCTGTTGTTGTGGTGGATCCAGAAGCTGCTGTTGTGGTGGTGGATCAGAACCAGGAGTTGTGGTGGTAGAACCGGAAGCAGGAGTTGTTGTGGTGGATCCAGAAGCTGCTGTTGTTGTGGTAGAACCAGAACCAGGAGTTGTGGTGGTAGAACCGGAAGCCGGAGTTGTGGTGGTAGAACCAGAAGCCGGAGTTGTGGTGGTGGATCCAGAAGCTGCTGTTGTGGTGGTGGATCCAGAACCAGGAGTTGTGGTGGTGGATCCAGAAGCTGCTGTTGTGGTGGTGGATCCAGAAGCTGCTGTTGTGGGTGGTGGATCCAGAACCAGGAGTTGTTGTGGTGGATCCAGAAGCTGCTGTTGTTGTGGTAGACCCAGACCAGGAGTTGTGGTGGTGGATCCAGAAGCTGCTGTTGTGGTGGTGGATCCAGAAGCTGCTGTTGTTGTGTGGATCCAGAAGCTGCTGTTGTGGTGGTGGATCCAGAACCAGGAGTTGTGGTGGTAGAACCGGAAGCAGGAGTTGTTGTGGTGGATCCAGAAGCTGCTGTTGTTGTGGTAGAACCAGAACCAGGAGTTGTGGTGGTGGATCCAGAAGCTGCTGTTGTGGTGGTGGATCCAGAACCAGGAGTTGTGGTGGTAGAACCGGAAGCCGGAGTTGTGGTGGTAGAACCAGAAGCCGGAGTTGTGGTGGTGGATCCAGAAGCTGCTGTTGTGGTGGTGGATCCAGAACCAGGAGTTGTTGTGGTGGATCCAGAAGCTGCTGTTGTTGTGGTAGAACCAGAACCAGGAGTTGTGGTGGTGGATCCAGAAGCTGCTGTTGTGGTGGTGGATCCAGAAGCTGCTGTTGTTGTGGTGGATCCAGAAGCTGCTGTTGTGGTGGTGGATCCAGAACCAGGAGTTGTGGTGGTAGAACCGGAAGCAGGAGTTGTTGTGGTGGATCCAGAAGCTGCTGTTGTTGTGGTAGAACCAGAACCAGGAGTTGTGGTGGTAGAACCGGAAGCCGGAGTTGTGGTGGTAGAACCAGAAGCCGGAGTTGTGGTGGTGGATCCAGAAGCTGCTGTTTGTGGGTGGATCCAGAACCAGGAGTTGTGGTGGTGGATCCAGAAGCTGCTGTTGTGGTGGTGGATCCAGAAGCTGCTGTTGTGGTGGTGGATCCAGAACCAGGAGTTGTTGTGGTGGATCCAGAAGCTGCTGTTGTTGTGGTAGAACCAGAACCAGGAGTTGTGGTGGTGGATCCAGAAGCTGCTGTTGGGGTGTGGATCAGAAGCTGCTGGTTGTGGTGGTGGATCCAGAAGCTGCTGTTGTGGTGGTGGATCCAGAACCAGGATTGTGGTGGTAGAACCGGAAGCCGGAGTTGTGGTGGTAGAACCAGAAGCCGGAGTTGTGGTGGTGGATCCAGAAGCTGCTGTTGTTGGTGTGGATCCAGAACCAGGAGTTGTGGTGGTGGATCCAGAAGCTGCTGTTGTGGTGGTGGATCCAGAAGCTGCTGTTGTTGGTGGTGGATCCAGAAGCTGCTGTTGTGGTGGTGGATCCAGAACCAGGAGTTGTGGTGGTAGAACCGGAAGCTGCTGTTGTTGTGGTAGAACCAGAACCAGGAGTTGTGGTGGTAGAACAGAAGCTGCTGTTGTGGTGGTAGAACCAGAACAGGAGTTGTTGTGGTGGTAGAACCGGAAGCTGCTGTTGTGGTGGTAGAACCAGAAGCCGGAGTTGTGGTGGTAGAACCGGAAGCTGCTGTTGTTGTGGTAGAACCGGAAGCTGCTGTTGTGGTGGTAGAACCAGAACCAGGAGTTGTGGTGGTAGAACCAGAAGCCGGAGTTGTGGTGGTGGATCCAG